>CM039681.1:18704322-19154322 GCA_022537955.1 Schmidtea mediterranea
ATAATAATAACAATATTAATAATAATATTAATAATAATAATAAAAATATTAATTATAGTAATAATAATAATAATAATAACAATAACAATAATAATAATAATAATATAATTTAAAAATAGTAAATAAATAATAAAATATTGACTTAATTTAAACAAAAAAAAATTTAAGTATATTACATAAATAAAATAAAAATCAATAAATAATATTATTGACTTGATTAAAACAAAAAATTATAGTATATAAAATAAAAAAAAAATAAAATAAAAATAAATAAATAATATTATTGACTTGATTAAAACAATATTCACTTCATTAAAACAGACAATATAATAATAATAATATTATTGACTTGATTAAAACAAAAATTATAGTATATAAAATAAATAAAATTAAAATAAATAATATTATTGACTTGATTAAAACAATATTCACTTCATTAAAACAAACAATTTAATAAAAATAATATAATTTATAAATAAATAATATTATTGACTTGATTAAAACAATATTCACTTCATTAAAACAAACAATTTAATAATAATAATATAATTTAAAAATAAAATAATTGACTTGATTAAAACAAACAATTAAATTTAATAATAATATAATTTAAAAATAAATAAATAATATTATTGACTTGATTAAAACAAATAATTAAAGTATATTAAATAAATATAAATTAAATTAAAAATATATATTATAAAATTTGATGAGTCATCCAATGACCTTGAATGAGTCATGGTCTTTGTTTAAAATAAAAAAATTATAAAATATGATGAGTCATCCAATGACCTTGAATGAGTCATGGTCTTTGTTTAAAATTAAAAATATTATAAAATATGATGATCATCCAATGACTTGAATGAGTCATGGTCTTTGTTTAAAATTATTCTTTTTAAAATTAATTTATAAAATATGATGAGTCATCCAATGACCTTGAATGAGTCATGGTCTTTGTTTAAAATTAAAAATATAAAATTAAAAATATGATGAGTCATCCAATGACCTTGAATGAGTCATGGTCTTTGTTTAAAATTAAAAATATTATAAAATATGATGAGTCATCCAGTGACCTTGAATGAGTCATGGTCTTTGTTTAAAATTAAAAATATATATTATAAAATATGATGAGTCATCCAATGACCTTGAATGAGTCATGGTCTTTGTTTAAAATTAAAAATATTATAAAATATGATGAGTCATCCAGTGACCTTGAATGAGTCATGGTCTTTGTTTAAAATTAAAAATATATATTATAAAATATGATGAGTCATCCAATGACCTTGAATGAGTCATGGTCTTTGTTTAAATGACCTTGAAAAAATATGGTGAGTCATCCAATGACCTTGAATGAGTCATGGTCTTTGTTTAAAATTAAAAATATTATAAAATATGATGACTCATCCAATGACCTTGAATGAGTCATGGTCTTTGTTTAAAATTAAAATTATAAAATTAAAAATATGATGAGTCATCCAATGACCTTGAATGAGTCATGGTCTTTGTTAAAAATTAAAAATATTATAAAATATGATGAGTCATCCAGTGACCTTGAATGAGTCATGGTCTTTGTTTAAAATTAAAAATATATATTATAAAATATGATGAGTCATCCAATGACCTTGAATGAGTCATGGTCTTTGTTTAAATGACCTTGAAAAAATATGATGAGTCATCCAATGACCTTGAATGAGTCATGGTCTTTGTTTAAATGACCTTGAAAAAATATGATGAGTCATCCAATGACCTTGAATGAGTCATGGTCTTTGTTTCAATGACCTTGAATGAGTCATGGTCTTTGTCTTTTGGACTTAGAAAAATTTTCTCTCAGTCGGGGGGGGAGGGGGTACTGTGTTGGATGTGACATGTGCTGGATGTGACACATCCCACTACTGGCTCCCAAAGAAAAACCACATCTATTTATAAAATGTTAAATTTGTCTTGACTTTAGGTATTAAAATTATAATTATACAATACATTTAAAGGTAAAATTAATAATTTTTATATCTTTATTTTTAAATTTTAAATAATTCCAAATCTTTATTTGGATTTTTTCAAAAAATAGATGTGGTTTTTTAATTAAATTGACCCTTAAATTTCAAATGGGCCGAAAAGAAGGAGCAAAGAATATAAAGAGAAGTAGCTTGCATGTATATATTGATGATCATCCATATTTTAAGACAAACGAAAGGGTTACTGAGTATACTAACTATACTAGTTTATCAATAAATCGAATATAATATTAACAATATGTTTTATTTATTTTTAACCCCTTTAACAATGAATGTGGTTTTTAGTTGTGGTTTTTTTGGAGCCCTCGTAATGGTTTCCGCGTTTATCAAAAGCCACAACTAATGTTCATGAAAATATTAATTGTACTTTTTGGACAACTTTTCATTTAAAGGTCACTGATTTAATTTAAAAGTCAATAATTTCAAGGTTAACGTTCTCTTTTTGGGGAATGTGTGTTAATTTATGGTCACGTAAAACTGTACATTTTGCCTTTGAAGAAATTTCATTTAAAGTAATCGAAAGCTTGTTAATCAATATATCAATCGAAGGATACAATTGTACCATGACTCTCATTTGGAAAGTCAATAGTGCCAGAATCTCAATGCGATTTATTTTTTAGTGTTGAAGTTTTTTCCTGTCTGCTTTTTATCTGGTCAATAGTATTTTTAATTATTTTGGTCATGGATAACTCAACTAAATCTGGCTTAAATAACACGGAAGTATAATCTGTTCTGTCCACAAAAAAACCATGATTGAAGTTATGGGAGATTACATTTTTGATACTCATAGAAATTTGTGCTTGCTGTTTCGGAATTTTGAATAATTGTCAGAAATAAAAAAAAGTAAAAACGTTCTTAGTTATTTATTTATAATTATTTTTTAATTTATAATTATTTTTTAGTATAAGATTGCATTTTGTAGCATTTTGATTGCAATGTATTTAGATTTATTTAATTTGATTTTTAAACCTTCGCATTTTTATTTATTTTAATTCATACACACATAATATGAATTTCATAAAATATTTAAAATGCATTTATTTTTCATCGATTGCATATTTTTTCAACGGATTCGTACCTCATTTAACACTTTAGATGCGATATGCGGACAAATCTGAATCACCGCGCACAGCTCTAAAATGTGATGTTGGGGGGGGGGCGAATACATCCAAATGCTATAAACCAAGGATGTAAACCGGTTTCCAAAACAAGTTTAAAAAACCGGTTAACTGTTGTTTTTCTAAATATTTCACTAACCGTAACCGAAACTGACTCCGAAAAAAATATTCATAAATAAACCGATTACTTTAACCGAAATTCTAAAAAACCGGTTAAATTTACGTGATTATCCAACAAAATTTGTGTTCTACTCAATATATTATATTACATTAATATGATATTTTACGTAAATAAACGTTAATGTAATAAAAGTTTCATAATTACAGATTGTGTCATTCTGATGTTAATAAAACTAAAAATGTTTTACGTTAACAAAGTAATTTTGAAAAATCGGTTTTCGAAGGTTAACCGTTATTTTGCAAACTAGTTTAACCGAAAACCGATATTATTCTAAGAAATATAAAATACCGGTTATATTTTAATCGAAATTAATTTTGGTTTTCATCTCTGCTATAAACATAAAAAGATTTAAAAAAATCACAAATATTTTTTTATTTTTGATAGATAATTGACACATTTCCTGAATTTTTATGAAATTTAATTAATATTATTTAATTGCCGTAATGAAAATTGGAACGCATCTTTGACGGCTAACAGTTTATCAGTGTATAACTCTTCTTTTCACTTTCAAAAATTAACTTTCTAAAATAATTCTTTAAAAAATTAGTATAAAATCCACAGGCGCTGCATTAAATAATTGAAAATTATTACAAAATTACCTTTTAAATAAATAAAAATAAAAAAATAATTTTAATTATCAAATGATCATTTATAAATAAAATGGGAAATATCAAATTATTTCAAAAAAATATCAAATGTAATTATAATTATTATAATAATTAATCGATTTCTACAAAAAGGCACTGTGGAATGCGAAAATAATTTTCTAACATCTAATAAGATAATTTTTGATTATTTACACTAGATAATCTGTCGTTCACAACCAAATCTGAAATAAATGGACAATAATTAAAAATCATAATCATAATAAGAATATTAAATAAATAAATAAATAAATAATAATAATAATAATAATAATAATAATAATAATAATAATAATAATAATAATACTAAAAGAATAAAAATTAAAGAACATTAAAACACTACTTATAAAAAATAAGTAGTATATTAAAATTATAAATGTTTAAAATACTATGACATTGACCTACTTTTAAATGACCTTGAAATAATATTATTATTCATCCAATAACCTTGAAAATAATAATAATAATAAATATTAAAACATTACTTATAAAAAATAAGTAGTAAATTTTTATTTAAAAATGACTAAAAATATTATGACTTTGAGAAAATTATAATAATAATAAAATTAAAATTAAAAAACATTAAAACATTACTTATAAAAATAAGTAGTAAATTTATATAAAAATGTTTAAAAATACTAAGACCATGTGAAATTTTAAATGACCTTGACATACTTTAAAATGACCTTGAAAAAAAAAATTAAGACTCATCCAATGACCTTGACAATAATAATAATAAAAACAATAATAATAATTATAATAATAATAATAACAACAATATTAATAATAATATTAATAATAATAATAAAAATATTAATAATAATATTAATAATAATAAAATTATTTCCTTATAATAGAAGTTTTATACATTAATAATAATAATATATATTAAAAATAATAATAATAATAATAATAAAAATAATAATAATAATAATATTATAAAAAGTTTTCAAAGAATTAATAATAATAAAAATTTTAATAAATTTTATAAGTAATAAGTATATTAAAAATAATAATAATACTAAAATTAATAAAAATATTAATATTAATAATAATTAAAGTTTTTATAAGTAATAATAGAATAATAAAAAGTAATAATAATATTAATAATAATATTAATAATAATAATAAAAATAATAATAATAATAAAATAAATTTACAAAATATATACTACTTATAAAAATAAGTAGTAAATTAAAATTATAAATTGTTTAAAAATAATATGACCTCGAGAAATTTTGAATGACCTTGACCTACTTTTCAATGACCTTGAAAAATTATGATAAGTCATCCAATAACCTTGACAATAATAATAATAATAATAATAATAATAATAATAATAATAATAATAATAATAATAATAATAATAATAATAATAATAATAATAATAATAATAATAATAATAATAATAATAATAATAATAATAATAACAACAACAACAATATTAATAATAATATTAATAATAATAATAAAAATATTAATAATAATATTAATAATAATAATAATAATAATAATAACAACAATATTAATAATAATAATAATAATAATAATAATAATAATAATAATAATAATAACAACAATAATAATAATAATATTAATAATAATAATAAAAATATTAATAATAATATTAATAATAATAATAAAAATATTAATTATAGTAATAATAATAATAATAATAATAATAATAATAACAACAATATTAATAATAATATTAATAATAATAATAAAAATATTAATAATAATATTAATAATAATAATAAAAATATTAATTATAGTAATAATAATAATAATAATAATAATAATAATAAAATAATAATAAAAATATTTATTATAGTAATAATAATAATAATAATAATAATAATAATAATAATAATAATATTAATAATAATAATAATAATATAATTAATAATAATAATAATAATAATAATAATAATAATAATAGTATTTATAAAAATTAATAATAAAATAGAATAAAATTTACAAATTTATAAGTATATAAATAATAATAATAATAATATTTATAAAAATTAATAATAAAATAGAATAAAATTTACAAATTTATAAGTATAATAATAAAAATAATAATAATAATAATATTAATAATAATAATAATAATAATAATAACAATATTAATAATAATATTAATAATAATAATAAAAATATTAATTATAGTAATAATAATAATAATAATAACAATAACAATAATAATAATAATAATATAATTTAAAAATAGTAAATAAATAATAAAATATTGACTTAATTTAAACAAAAAAAAATTTAAGTATATTACATAAATAAAATAAAAATCAATAAATAATATTATTGACTTGATTAAAACAAAAAATTATAGTATATAAAATAAAAAAAAAATAAAATAAAAATAAATAAATAATATTATTGACTTGATTAAAACAATATTCACTTCATTAAAACAGACAATATAATAATAATAATATTATTGACTTGATTAAAACAAAAATTATAGTATATAAAATAAATAAAATTAAAATAAATAATATTATTGACTTGATTAAAACAATATTCACTTCATTAAAACAAACAATTTAATAAAAATAATATAATTTATAAATAAATAATATTATTGACTTGATTAAAACAATATTCACTTCATTAAAACAAACAATTTAATAATAATAATATAATTTAAAAATAAAATAATTGACTTGATTAAAACAAACAATTAAATTTAATAATAATATAATTTAAAAATAAATAAATAATATTATTGACTTGATTAAAACAAATAATTAAAGTATATTAAATAAATATAAATTAAATTAAAAATATATATTATAAAATTTGATGAGTCATCCAATGACCTTGAATGAGTCATGGTCTTTGTTTAAAATAAAAAAATTATAAAATATGATGAGTCATCCAATGACCTTGAATGAGTCATGGTCTTTGTTTAAATGACCTTGAAAAAATTTGATGAGTCATCCAATGACCTTGAATGAGTCATGGTCTTTGTTTAAAATAAAAAAATTATAAAATATGATGAGTCATCCAATGACCTTGAATGAGTCATGGTCTTTGTTTAAAATTAAAAATATTATAAAATATGATGACTCATCCAATGACCTTGAATGAGTCATGGTCTTTGTTTAAAATTAAAAATATTATAAAATATGATGAGTCATCCAATGACCTTGAATGAGTCATGGTCTTTGTTTAAAATTAAAAATATAAAATTAAAAATATGATGAGTCATCCAATGACCTTGAATGAGTCATGGTCTTTGTTTAAAATTAAAAATATTATAAAATATGATGAGTCATCCAGTGACCTTGAATGAGTCATGGTCTTTGTTTAAAATTAAAAATATATATTATAAAATATGATGAGTCATCCAATGACCTTGAATGAGTCATGGTCTTTGTTTAAATGACCTTGAAAAAATATGGTGAGTCATCCAATGACCTTGAATGAGTCATGGTCTTTGTTTAAAATTAAAAATATTATAAAATATGATGACTCATCCAATGACCTTGAATGAGTCATGGTCTTTGTTTAAAATTAAAATTATAAAATTAAAAATATGATGAGTCATCCAATGACCTTGAATGAGTCATGGTCTTTGTTAAAAATTAAAAATATTATAAAATATGATGAGTCATCCAGTGACCTTGAATGAGTCATGGTCTTTGTTTAAAATTAAAAATATATATTATAAAATATGATGAGTCATCCAATGACCTTGAATGAGTCATGGTCTTTGTTTAAATGACCTTGAAAAAATATGGTGAGTCATCCAATGACCTTGAATGAGTCATGGTCTTTGTTTAAATGACCTTGAAAAAATATGATGAGTCATCCAATGACCTTGAATGAGTCATGGTCTTTGTTTAAACGACCTTGAAAAAATATGATGAGTCATCCAATGACCTTGAATGAGTCATGGTCTTTGTTTCAATGACCTTGAATGAGTCATGGTCTTTGTCTTTTGGACTTAGAAAAATTTTCTCTCAGTCGGGGGGGAGGGGGGAGGGGGTACTGTGTTGGATGTGACATGTGCTGGATGTGACACATCCCACTACTGGCTCCCAAAGAAAAACCACATCTATTTATAAAATGTTAAATTTGTCTTGACTTTAGGTATTAAAATTATAATTATACAATACATTTAAAGGTAAAATTAATAATTTTTATATCTTTATTTTTAAATTTTAAATAATTCCAAATCTTTATTTGGATTTTTTCAAAAAATAGATGTGGTTTTTTAATTAAATTGACCCTTAAATTTCAAATGGGCCGAAAAGAAGGAGCAAAGAATATAAAGAGAAGTAGCTTGCATGTATATATTGATGATCATCCATATTTTAAGACAAACGAAAGGGTTACTGAGTATACTAACTATACTAGTTTATCAATAAATCGAATATAATATTAACAATATGTTTTTATTTATTTTTAACCCCTTTAACAATGAATGTGGTTTTTAGTTGTGGTTTTTTTGGAGCCCTCGTAATGGTTTCCGCGTTTATCAAAAGCCACAACTAATGTTCATGAAAATATTAATTGTACTTTTTGGACAACTTTTCATTTAAAGGTCACTGATTTAATTTAAAAGTCAATAATTTCAAGGTTAACGTTCTCTTTTTGGGGGAATGTGTGTTAATTTATGGTCACGTAAAACTGTACATTTTGCCTTTGAAGAAATTTCATTTAAAGTAATCGAAAGCTTGTTAATCAATATATCAATCGAAGGATACAATTGTACCATGACTCTCATTTGGAAAGTCAATAGTGCCAGAATCTCAATGCGATTTATTTTTTAGTGTTGAAGTTTTTTCCTGTCTGCTTTTTATCTGGTCAATAGTATTTTTAATTATTTTGGTCATGGATAACTCAACTAAATCTGGCTTAAATAACACGGAAGTATAATCTGTTCTGTCCACAAAAAAACCATGATTGAAGTTATGGGAGATTACATTTTTGATACTCATAGAAATTTGTGCTTGCTGTTTCGGAATTTTGAATAATTGTCAGAAATAAAAAAAAGTAAAAACGTTCTTAGTTATTTATTTATAATTATTTTTTTAATTTATAATTATTTTTTAGTATAAGATTGCATTTTGTAGCATTTTGATTGCAATGTATTTAGATTTATTTAATTTGATTTTTAAACCTTCGCATTTTTTATTTATTTTAATTCATACACACATAATATGAATTTCATAAAATATTTAAAATGCATTTATTTTTCATCGATTGCATATTTTTTCAACGGATTCGTACCTCATTTAACACTTTAGATGCGATATGCGGACAAATCTGAATCACCGCGCACAGCTCTAAAATGTGATGTTGGGGGGGGGGGCGAATACATCCAAATGCTATAAACCAAGGATGTAAACCGGTTTCCAAAACAAGTTTAAAAAACCGGTTAACTGTTGTTTTTCTAAATATTTCACTAACCGTAACCGAAACTGACTCCGAAAAATATATTCATAAATAAACCGATTACTTTAACCGAAATTCTAGAAAACCTGTTAAAAGTAAGTACTTTTTGAATAGAAAAAGTGTTCTACTCAATTTATTTTCCATCCTTTCATCATACAAATTAGTATGTCATACCCTTCATAATTATGGTTATACCAATAATCAATTTTAATAAAAAATCGGCTAATAAAAGGCAAAATATGACAATTTTGTGGTTTTTTATAAAAAACACAACTGCAAAAGCGAAAATAAAAAAACGTATATGTATAAGTCTGCCAAGATTAGTATATTATACTTAGATTAGTATACAGACAAATTAAATGTATATATATATATATTTTACAAGGAGTTTCATCATAATTTTTAGAGGTAGTGTAGAGCTTTGAAGCGGTATATTTGAAAAAAATGTATAAATTTTTATGACTATGTTTGAAGAGGAGGAAGGTGTTAAAATGTTCTAAAATATCGTGATGTCATTTATAGACACTTAATATAACAGAAGTTGAAAAAATAAAGTACCAGAATTTGAAGTTAATCTTGTTGACATAAGGGGATAAGATTACAATAATCGAGCCAACATGCACGCAAAGTATAAAGCTATTCAAACCAGCATTCGATTACTACGCCATGGAATTTATGTGTTTTTTAGTGCCCACTCGCTCAACTTGGTATTAAACGACGAAGCTCTTTGTTGAATACATGCGATCATATTATTCAATTTAATTCCAGGATTTTATAATTTCAATAACTCTAGAAATGCAATATTAAACAACGTAAAAGGTCTTACGCTAAATCCGTCAAATCCTGCAAGCAGAAACTTAGAGCATTATAGATTCCAGGGCATTTAAAAGTTGCACAATTTTTCCAATCTGATTATGGTTCTGATGAAGCATTATCAAGAATGAATGAAAAGGTTAAAAAATTGGCAATTGAACTAGAAAAGTTTAAAACGTTTTACAACAAATAAGCCGTATGCGTAACAAACAATTTCTACATCAAGGTCATGATAAACCGATAGTAATACCAGAACAAAAATTCAGAGTAATTATGCAATCGGAAATTGTAAATTACAATTCAAGCAATAATTGAAAGATTCACGTAATTTTTGAAATATAGACAGTTATTTGGGTTTCTTAAGAAATCGACCAAAAGTATTTTTCAGATGATAAATTATTGAAACCATGTATAAATTTGCATTAAGAGCTTTCTAGTGTTGATCAATCAGAGTTCAATGTGGTTACACCTTTGAATGAACTTAAAGCTATATTAAGACGACTTGACACTTCAAAGGGTGTGTTGAAATATATTACACATATAAAATTTTGCCAAAGTATTCATAAACCTTTCGACAGGTCTTTGCATTTTACTAACGCTATTTGACACAGTTGCTGGTGCTGAAAGAAGCTTTTCAAATCTGAAAATAATAGAATTGCATTTAAGATTACAAATTTGTCAAGTTCATTTAGTTGGTCTAACAACGATTTGTATTGAGAAAGAAATTACTGATCAATTGGACATGAACGATTTGGTGAAAGATTCGGGAGAATTTAAAAACTATGAAAATTCACATTTAATTATAATTTTTTTTGCGTAAATTAAAGTTTTTTATTTACTTTGTCTTTTTATAATTTTTTTAATTAAATTTTTTTAAGTTTACATTTTTAGTGCTTTTATAAATTCCTCAAAATTAAAAATAAATGCATATTTTATTTTTGGGACAGCGAATTTGCAACTCACCTAAACACAAAAAAACTGATAAATCAGGTCTAAAGTTTAGACTCTAAACTATATCACTAATATTAAAATATTTGAAAACATTCAATGAAAAATAACTATGATCCATAATATTACTATGTCATTTATGTATATAAAATGCATTATATTTTCATGAAGAGATAAAATTTAATTAACCGAAGAAATTTACTTTTATAGGTTAAAGTTGAATAATATGAATTTCAAAATATTATCTGCTATTGAAAGATTATAATATATCTTAATATTTTCAAATACATTAATAATATTTAGTGTTTAAATAAATCAAATATTTAAACTAAAAAGCTTTCAATTTCAAATTAATTATTAGCTGCTTTGTTACTTTAAAGAATTAAGGTTTCCTTTTGAAATGCATACACTAAGAATATTAATTGTTCCCACAAATAAAACAATCTCTCTGAAATTAGATTTAGATACTGTGGTTTATGATATATGCCGAGATCTGTTTAAAAGAATTCCACAAAAAGAAAATCTATTGGGTTTGTTTGTGGAAAATTAAAAATTAATTTTAAATTTTATAGTTGAAGAATTCGGGTTATTCGTTTCCGATGCTGATTCAATGCGAGCTTATTGGCTGGACAATTCAAAGCCGGTTTCATATTATCCACTGGGAGATAAAGTAATATAAAGTTAGACAAAAACTTATTTCATAAACCTTTAATTCTAGAATCTTGTTCTGTTATTCAAATCTCGAATGAGACGTTTGATAATTCGAACAATGGATGATACGAAAAAGACACTGGAAGTTGATGATAGCAAATCGATAGCGGAATTAATTTTACCAATTTGCAACAAAATGGGTTAATTAACTTTATTATTAACAAAACTTAATCCGATTAAAATAATTCATTTAATAAATTGGATTGATCTTATTAATTTACTACAATGTTAATTGATTTAGTCGTGATTAATTTAGTTGCGGTTAATATATTACATAATATAAAAAGAAACACACAAGAAATTTGTTTCTGTTGACAAATTAATATCAACATGATTGAAAATGATATTTTTTTATTGATAGAAATAATTGATGAATAAATAAATCGATTCAATAATAAATAATAATAATAAATAATAATAATAAAAATAATAAATAATAATAATAAAAATAATAATAATAAATAATAATAATAATAATAATAATAATAATAATAATAATAAATAATAATAATAATAGTAATAATAAAAATAATAAATAATAAAAATAATAAATAATAATAATAATAATAATAAATAATAATAATAATAAATAATAATAATAATATTATTAAAAAAAAAAATAATAATAATAATAATAATAATAATAATAATAAATAATAATAATAATAGTAATAATAAAAATAATAAATAATAATAATAATAATAATAATAATAATAATAATAATAATAATAATAATAAAAACTTATCTGATTCATTTATTTTTTGGATTGATTTAAAATTATTAAAGATTATTTAATTATAGAAAATTTTTCCATCATAATTATAATTTTGTTGCAAGGGCTTATTTCATTATTTGTTTGATATTTTAATTTATGCTGCTACCCGTTTACTCTTAATACACTACTTTGTTTACTCGGGGGTCTAAATAATGCTAAATAATGCCTTAAAAATGTTAAATTTTTGGAGTAAAAGTCACTGTCTAGAAATTTTTAAAGACATTTTTAACAACAATCTTCATTTGTTCAACGCAAACTATGGCGTTTCTCTATTCCTAGCTTTTCAAGATCCTTTCACATTTTCCCGTATTTCACGCGGCATTAAAATATATAATATCGATCTAATACAGGAGTGGGCAAACTTTTTTGATTTTCGGGCCGGACATATTTTAAAGTTTAAAATATAAATAGTAAAAGGTATGATTTGGTATACTTATTATACTTTATAATATAAAATTCGAGGTTGAATGATCCGAAAATTGATAAAAGTTTATGATTTTGAAAAAAAAATAGTTTTTCAGAACTCATGGATATGAATTTTAATCATTTTTTCGAATGACTCGTTGGCCAGATAATTGTTGTGACTGGCCGAACTTTGCCCATCTCTGATATAATATAAAATAAGACTTACGACACTACCAACACAAATTAAAGCTCATCATTATTAGATTAATATTATTACATTCACAAATCAAATTACACTCAGAACTTTCCAAACATGGATCCTCAAAATTCTTATTCAATTTGTCCACAGTGTCTTTTATCATTATTAATAAAAATGATTTTGTATACCAATTCCCTACAAACAGCTCAACCAATTCATAAACACTTATAGGAATTTTCAAGTATCAGATAAAAACCATGAACGATAGATCAATCCTTACACCATATTTACTTTATACCTAAATACATAATAAATTTCAGAAGTATAAAAATACCAGCATCAACTGTTCTAGATGCACCCGGAAAATAACCGAATAAATTTTATAAACAATAGGTTTCTGAAATTGGAAAGAATTAATTTTATGGTCATCTTTGATATTTCATTCCTATTAATTCTGACAATTAATTCTATCTAACACCAATTTTTGATTTTACATTTATTAAGAGTTATGAAGTGATAATAAAGAGAATTCCGAAAATTTGTGATGTAGAATTAATGTTTAATCTTTTGTGAGAATGAAAATAAATGAAATATCAAATTTGATATAATATTAACCAAAATCTCCAGATTTCATAACTATTATATAATATTATAATTTACAACTTAATATTGAATTCAACAATTTATCAGTTTTTAATACTGCGTGATGATAACGGTCCGTAAATTATTATAAAACTACAATATAATTTTTTATTTAAACATGAAAAAATAGTTTAGCCATATTATCGATAATGATTATCCAGTTGAATTTATTAATGTTTCGTTTCGATATATTAATACTCTGACCTCTCGTGTTCAATAACCGACTAATTATTAAAACATGACACATTTGGTGTAAAACATAATTTCGCTAGAGTAGGGCGCAAGCCTTTCGGGACACCAATTTTTATTTGCGATGCATGTTTTTATTAGTTATTTAGTTTTTAGTCTTTTAGCTATAAGTTTTATAAAAATTCAGTTTTTCATTTTATTAGTCTTCAGTGAAAACTATTCACGTATTTATAAATTAAAACAATTTCTTAAAATATTTAATGTCATAAACTTCGATAAATGACTTAAATGTGAGGTGACTATCTATGTATATTCGCTACCAGGATGTATTTTTTATCTAAACATTATTTATATTATACCGCTCCCGTTTGTTATTCTGTGAATTTTCTTACGAAAAGTGGCGCATTATGTTTAGTAGTCCACAAGCGCCGAATTTCTTAAGACGGCCCTACACTAGAGACAACAATGAGCTATTGTATAGAAAATGATGGAATTTTGAATAAATACAGATCAAATGACATTTGATTATTTAAATAAAATTTATTTTACAAATTATTTTAAAATTTTGTACAGATTATAAATATTTTTAACGCAATTCTGTTGATATTACTGATGGACGGATTTGTAAAATAATTCTTATTCTAATCTGATTATTTTTCCTCTATTCATATTTAATTATGATTTTCAAATCCATATGAAAAGTTTCGCCATTCACCTTTGTTAATATAAATATTACTAAAATAAATAATTACGTAATAAGTAAAATTCCTCTACAATAAACTTGTAATAAATTCATTTCATTCACATTTGGCGATTGACCTCATGTGTTCTAATTAGAATAAATCTGCATAATTAATTATAATTAATGATAATTAATTATAAAAAAGATAAGAAAAAAATAATAATAAAAATAATAAACAACACTAAAAACCATGTATCCTATATATTGAAAAAATTAAAAAAATTTTTTTTTTAGATTTTGTTTGAAATTATATTATTATAAATCATAAAACTTATTAAAATCTATTAATTAAATTATTATAAAATATTTTTAAAAACACTTATAATATATTTCTTGAAAAGTCGTAAAATTAAAACATCATTATTTAAATTATATTAAATTTACGAAAAATATTTTTATTAAAAATTAATAAATTTGTATGACTTGTTTAAATAATCTCCAATATTCATAGTTATTAATACCCTATCTGATGATGAAAGGAAAAATGTATCGTTAAATGTGTGTTTGAGTAGTGCTTTCTTGTAATTGAATCATTGCCATGTTTATTTAAATAGGATAATCATAGCCACAATTAAAGATCTCATTTTAAAGCTAAAATTATCACCCATCCCGGTGAAGTTTTGTATTATTTTTGAATTTCCTCAGATGTGAACTACATAATCTATCGTAGCGTTTTCCAATGTTGTAATACAATACCAGTAATCATTTAAAGAGATTGATATGAATATTAATTCAAAGAGAATGAAGATAACATACTAATTTGCTTATTTTATCTACTTTAATAGCACATATTAATTGCGTGGATAATTATTATTTGATCCAGGAATAAGCAATCACGAGGAATATTCTTTGATATATGAATTGGATGAAAATGAACGAATGAAGACAATGACATTGAAACGCGGAAAAACTCAAATCCGTGATTTTGACAAATTAGAAAAAATGAAACAAAAATTGAAAACAGACGACGAATGTAAATTCATTTTTTAAAATTTTTGAGTTTAAACAAATTATTATTAATAATAATAAACAATACTCATTTTCTGCAGTAAACTGGTTGCCTCATGGGAAAACTCTCAGGCAATTAGGAATTGATGAAAAAGATGAATTATTGTTGAGACGTAAATATTTTTTCTCGGACCAAAACGTCGACGCAAGAGATCCTATTCAACTTAATCTTCTTTACGTTCAGGTATTTGAATTATATAATTAAAGCTGAAATTTTAATTTATACTATTATTATATTCTTTAAATAAACTGAAAAATATTCGAGCATAATTTATCATTATGCCGGTAATTATTAATGTAATACGCTAATTTACACGGACATTTATTCATAATGATAATGGTCTACTGCATTCTATGAAATACATATAAGAAAATATATATTGAAAACACTAGTTACATCAGAGAGTTAACAGGCACTTTGATCCTACTGGAAATTCATCAATTAAACAAACATTTACAACTTTGCAAACCCAGACAAAAGACGAAAAATGACTTTAAAAACTTATATTTACAGAGACATCAAGTTTTAAAAACTGGCAGTCAATTCGAAAGAGGAAGCAAGTGAAATATTTGATTTGATTTTTAGTTTACAATAGTGAAACTAAATATTTTACCAGAGTATCAAAAAATAAAAAAAGTATTTTTTGTAAGCACTTTTGTGATTTATATGAAATTTATCCAAAATAAATAATTCCAATGAATTTTGGATATTCAATTGCTTGATAGAGATGTTTAAATAAAATCCTTAATCCCAGTTGAAAAATGCTATTATCGACGGAACACATCCAGTAAATATTGAGGAGGCCATTCAACTTGCCGGAATTCAATGTCAAGCTGAACTTGGCAACATGGCTCCCGACAAGGCTAAATCAATCCATTCGAAGTATTCTAGTTTTTTTCATATTATTCTGCATTTTAGTGGCTTTAGTCTGAAGGAATTCTTGCCAAAAGAATATGTCAAAACTAAGGGTATCGATAAGAAAATAATTGCAGTAATTTTTCTATTTTTGATTATTGATAATAATTTTTTAACTAATATTTTTAAATCACATAATTTAGGGCCGAATTTTTACCTAATTTTACTAAATTTTAATAATTTAAAGTAAAACTACAAATGCGTTATAAATAAATTACACATATTTAATTTCTATTCATATCATCACTTTTTTCAACTTGATTTCCATATTGTTATCTACAAAAAATGTATCAAAAGCTATTAAATATCATAATCAATTCATTGATAATGTTCGACATCAAAATTCAATAATGGAAATTGCTCGTTTCTATATATTTATGTCAGCTTGAAACAAAAACCAAATGGTGTATATATATATATTAAACATTATTGCTTTGCCCCTAAACATAATAAAAAAATAAAGAAAATACCTAGTCAAAAATAATAATCATAATAAATGCAAAACTGGGATTTCTTGGTAACAGCATAAATTAAAATTTCAAACAAGTAAATAACAAGATGAGTCTTTGCTGCAAAGTATATATTAAATTAAAACATTTTCGATTATAAAATCCTTATAAATCAATGAAGATTTTTTTATCGACATTTTTACATTTAATATATATTTTACAACAAGAGCTTATCTTATTATTTACTTCATTGAAATAATAATAATATTATAAGGACTTTTTTTGTTATTCATCTCTGATTTCTTTTTATTTTTATTTATAAAAGACATTGTATTTTATAAATAATAATAATAATAATAATAATAATAATAATAATAATAATAATAATAATAATAATAATAATAATAATAATAATAATAATAATAATAATATATTTTTATTATTATTATTATTATTATTATTATTATTATTATTCTAAATATTAATTTACTTTTCAGCAATATGAAAAATTGTCGGGAAAATCCGATAAAGATGTAAAAGTCATATATGCCCAATTGTGTCGATCTCTGAAAACATATGGAATAACATTTTTTCTAGTCAAAGTTAAAACACTTTATTATTGGAATAGAATTTTATATATTAATAATTTCCAGGAAAAGGTACGAGCAAAAAACAAGTTAGTACCACGATTAATGGGCATTAGTAAAGAATATGTGATGCGTGTCGATGAAAAAACGAAAGAAATGATTCAAAACTGGCCATTGACGACTGTTCGACGTTACGCAGCAACAGCATCACTATTTTCTCTGGTAGGTTTGGTATTTAGAATTTTATATAACTTAAATATTAATGGTCCAAATTGCGGAGATGTAATTGGCTGAAGACATTTTAGCCGAATATTGGAAAATAGATATCATAATATAAATCTTAAGTTAAGTGAGTAAACGTTTTCACAACTTAATTAATTAAAAAATATTTTAACTAATAATGGTGACTATTGCAAGGAAGGATAATTAACGAATATTTTATAAGTAATTTAATTAACCTGTTGTATAATAACATGTCAAAATTGTAGTTTTAGGATCAGAAGTTAGTTATGATCTTTGATGATTGTGTTTGAATTTTGGTATGTTTGTATGTGAGAAGGTATTTTGTATCAATAATTATAAAACCAATAAACTAGCATATAAATTATTATCATCATCAAAATTGTCATCCTTGTTGTCATCATACATACAACAGTTCGTCTCATTTGCGGTCAGAGGTTACCCAACAGATGGTATCTTCAAAAAGTGTGGTTTTATTTACCACAAATCAGACATTTGTTTTTCATTGGATATTGATAACCTCTATGGCCACTTTCTCAACAACAAAAACAATTACCTGGGTTTAGAATCTCTGATTGGCTTGGTTTTATTTCATCGCTTTCATTGTATAGTTTTCTAGCTATTCTGTTCTGTATCATACTTGGTTGTTTTCTTGGCATATTTTTTTTATAATTTTCATTAGCGATGGCTGTATATTTATTGTCGTTGGCATGTTTCAAAAAATACGTTTGTATAATTTTTTGACTTGACATCTTAATTATTATTTTCATTTTCTCCTTTTACTACATTTGCGTAACTCTGTACTTGAATTTCATTATTATTTCTTCTCTCGGATATTGATAATTTAATATTTTCATGTTTTAGCCGTTAATCTAACTTCATCCATCTGTTTGCTTGACTCTGTCAATAGAATTTCTTTGACTCGATCATTGGCAATAATATCTCGGATAATTAATCTCTGAAAATTTTATTGATATTATATAAATTCGTATTTCAAAAAAATTTTTAATGGAATTTAATTATTATGAATTCAGAAATCAATAATTGCTATAATATTTTAACTGTCAATGTTAATTTTAAAACAGAAATATTTCTGTTTGTATATGTATTTTTATTAAATTTTCTTCAAAAAATAATGAGTCTTTGAAATACAATGATTACATTTTTATGGTAAATTGAATATAATTATGCATTTTAATAGATTAGGTTAAGGTGTATTTATATATTTTGCGAGAAAAATTATTTCGTGTCCATTTTTTGTGTTATGTACTTTTATAGATTCTCAATGACCTATTGAAATTGATATGAAAATATAATCACAAACCATTTTAATATACATCCTACTGATCCGAAATAACTAAATATTCCTTCTGACTTAGCTCTACGGACATTTTATCAACATTAGAAAAAAAATTTATCATTACTTGCTTTATAATAAAATCAATGTGTTATTTTTAAGGATATATTTTGCTGTCGGATTTGACAGAAATTGTAATATTCTAAATGAAATTACCTAAATAAGAATAGAACTACTTTTGCTCGAGTAACTTGCTCAATGATTTTGAATATTATTTTTTGCGTGTGCTGTAAATAGGATACAAATAACTTTTCTTTTTATACAGATATACAAACATGCCACAGGCTAAGAAAACGCGAATAAAATGTTGCTGGTTGAAAGTTGCCATTTTTCTTGGAATTCTAATTGAAATTGCTTAATATAACTAGCAAGCGCTTCATTATGTGACAGTATTTTCCACAGCCTATTTTTTCTTTTGTTTTATTAATCAAGGGCTCCTCAAACTATGCATAAACTCACATAAAAATGTGGTTTTTCCAATTTTGATATCAAACAAAATACATCATCTTCAGTTGACACCAAAAGAAATGTTACCCAGGCATCGTGAAATCCTTCGTAATAATGTAACTTTTTATTGTACATTAAAACTCGAATAATCCCATTCACTAATTAATCTTGCATTGTCATTGCTACAACTTCATCCATACACGGAGGAAATCTTTGTAATAGTCGATTTACATCCGTTAATCCTTGATGATATTCTTTAACTGTGGACCGGTAATATGAGATGTTATAAGCGACAACGGAGAAATTACATAATAATTATTTAAACAACATAAAAAATGTTTTTTTACAATTTTAAATTTAATATAAAAAAACTTTTCTGATGTACAATTTACTAAAATATAAAGTTTGTATTTTTTTTATAAATGTAAATAAAATTCTTCATAACATTTCTGGAATGTGTCAATATTTTTGAATTAACTTTCTTTTTCGATAAATAACGAGAATCCAAATAGCCAATTCCAAATGTAGAAGTTTGTTAATTGGAGCATTACAGAAATGTCTAATTGTCAATTCCTACGTAATTTAATTGTTTCTCAAATCTTTTTATCGCAACGGCTTTCTTTCCATAGTATCAAAATTTATAAATCCAATACGTGAAATTAGAATAAAAATACAAAGTCAATTCCTGCTATAGGAATTCTCCGAAAAAAACGTTTTAATAAAAAGTATTTCTTTTGGTTTTTTTCGCCTAGGGATAGTTTTGTACACTGTTAACTTTGTCTGTTGGAAATTTCTGGATAGTCCGTCCTATTTTTTAATTTTAGGATTTCGGAGATTATTCCGATGAAAATTATGTAATCCAAACAACAGAAGGAGAGAAAATTGCCCAACTAATCGGTGGATATATTGACATTATAATTAAAAAGCAAAAAGCTAAAGATAATTTGTCAGCAGACGCAGAAGAAGAAACTGCTATGATTGAAGAAAATGTTGCTCCATCAAAGTACAAATGATTCAGAAATTTTATTTAAAAAAGTTTTTTCACAGAGCCAACGTTATATCACATAATTTCATTGATAAAAACACTTTGTCGTTTGAAAAAAATTCACTTGCTACAATAGGACACCTTCCGAATCGTGGAGATATTGGTGTAGTTTCACAAGGTCGAGTAGGGTCAGCTCAGCCTATTGCAATTAGGAATGACAGTAAAATCGGCCAAGGTAACGTCAATGTACAGGTAAGAATTGAATTACAAAAAGCTTTTTTTTAAATCTATTTTACTTTATAAAATTTTTTAGCCTCAGAAATTTCAAATCAGAGATCTCAGTCAACCAAAACGAGCTCTGATGATTCGCATAGGCGACAATTTGAAAATCTTGAAAGCTGCTACTGAAGACTTGGATAAACATATCGAGGTTGCAAAATTAGGAAACGACGAGGTAAATTTTATCGATTTTGTTTCATTTTTTTGGAGAATAAAAATTTTTAAAAAAATAATTAACTATAATAAAAATGCCATTCAGAAAAATTCAAAAAAGAAACAATAATATTCAACTGTTACTACTATATCGTTTATATTATTATATTGATGTTTACAGTTTATATGGAATAATCTGTGTTATAATTCGTGTTGTGCAAGAAAGTAATCCAGATAAAACTGCACTCCAGAAAATTGTCCCCAATTTTCAACAAAAATCTTTTAGGAGCCGTTTTAACATAAAAGTTGTCCAATCTTATATAATTCCATATATGTAGGCATTTGAAATTGACCAGTCAAATTTTATATGGTGAAATCAGGAATAAATCACTCTTTAATATGACGAAAATATTAAAATGCACACTTAATCCAGAAACCGTTTTTTTTGTAATTCCCAGTACAAAAATTATAAAAAATATATTTCTAAAAATAAAAGAAACATTTAGGGAACAAATTAAAATATTTAGAATTTTAAAGTTTACAATTTAACAATTATTAATTATCAGAATTTAAGAAAAAGTAAATTTACAAGATCAGTTTCTGAACCTGAGGCCACAGAGCAAAACAAACCTTTTGAAGACAACAGCAATCTCTATGAAAGTTACAGGAACGGCAAAAATGAAAGAAAAAAACAATTAAAATTCATAATATTTTCAACAAAATGAATCAGATTTTGTAGAAAATATTATTATGTCACTTATAAAGAAATCAGAGGTGAAAAACAAAAAAAGTCCTTATAAAATTAAAATTCAATATATAAATTATCGGAAATATAAATTCATAAACGTATTTTTGTTTACAGAACATAAATATTAACAATGCCATTTAGAAAAATTCAAAAAAGAAACAATAATATTCAACTGTTACAACTATATCGTTTTTATTATTATATTGATGTTTACAGTTGAACTGTCACAGCTCAGAGAACGTCTTATACAAACAGTTATATGGAATAATCTGTGGAATAATTCTTGTTGTGCTTTGTGTATTTTAGTTCTTTCGTGTTTTGTTTTGTGAGTTTTTGAAATATTTTTATCACAACAATCACAAAAATATTTTTCTCGAATTACCATA
Organism: Schmidtea mediterranea; assembly: GCA_022537955.1. Taxonomy (NCBI): domain Eukaryota; kingdom Metazoa; phylum Platyhelminthes; order Tricladida; family Dugesiidae; genus Schmidtea; species Schmidtea mediterranea. The sequence continues at coordinate 18,726,683 of CM039681.1, forward strand.
TTTTCAAAATTTAAGGAAATTTAATAAATTAATGGTGAGCAAACCAGTACACTTCCCTAATTCTCTTGGTGAAAAATTTAATATTTTCAAAAATGCCATTTTGGCAAAATTGAAAAAACGCCATGATGCAAATATTGAATTTTATTTAATTTTCTAATTGGGGTGAGGGGTGGTTGGCCTAGTTTGCTTACTATTAACACTACTCATTCTCATTGTTCGATATCTCTCTTTTCCATTACTAGTTTACTGAGTTCCAGAACAACACCCCATTCATTTATCATCATTTCCCCCAATCATTTTACGCATTTAATAATTATTTTTGTTTTGTTATTTAGGTATTTTTAACAATTTTTATGCAGTAGAATTTTCCCGAACAATATCTCATATCTTTCATACTAGTTACCAATTTCATTATTGTTACAAATTTTACACAATAAAATGTAACGAATTAAAATGTTTTCAGTTATTAGAGTAAATAAAACTATAAAGAAATCTATATAAATAGTAAAATTTTATCATGTTTATATATTTCTCCAGTTCATCGTATTCATGATATTCGGTAATATATCAATTAGTCTGATCTTTTTGTTGTTGACATTCCTTATGAAATTTGCTCCAGAATGTAAACAATAGGCTTCCAAATGAAGACAAGTCTTTAAATAACGTTTCTGGTTTTTTGGGATACGCGTGAATTTGGCGTCTTATAAATTGAAATATTTGTATGAAAATTTTTAAAATTATTATTAATTTAAAAATAATAAACAAAAAATAGTATCAAAAACAATTCATAAATTCTGTAAATTTTTAAAACACTTAATTCTAAACATGATAACTTAATTTGCTTTTATGGCAGAGTGAAATATTATTTACACCATTTCTGAATAATTAGACATAAATCCAAATATTTATTTACGTTTTTAAAAAACTTCAAAACTGACAATTCTTTCTGATTTAAACAAATTAGAATAATTTCGAAAATTTCAATATCTTAAAATATTTTTAAAAGAACTTCTAAATATTAAAAGTACATAACTATTTACACTATTTTTGAATAATTCGAATAGTTTGTTTGCAAATGCGGAAACCTGTATCTTTATTTATATTTATGGTAAAAATCAGAACAACCTTTGCTGTATATATTTTTTGTCTCAGAATGTAAGTACATGATTATAATTGGACCATGGTTAAAAACATATCAGTAAAATAAGCAGAGTGCAATTTTAGAAACTACCAAGAATGATGAATTACACTCCACTACTAAATCAACACCGTTTTTAATTTTTTATTCCGTAACAGTTTCTTTAGCTACATCATACTTTTCTTATAACACTTACAAAATTCATTAATCGAAGTCCTACAATTGTTTACATATTCTTAAAATTTAAGAAATTATTTTAATTGTTTTAACAGTTGAAAAAATCTATACATCATACATGCCCCGTTAGTCGGTTAGACTTTATGGTTCAATAAATGAAGTGTCTAAATCTGAAACTCTGCCCACTTATAATAATATTTAACAGTTATATAGCAATTACATAAGAATAACATAATAAGTCATATATATTTTACATCACTATTAAATACTAAATAGCAAACTCAAACATTTTCAAAGTAGAACAGTGAGTGTATATATTATATAGGAAAAATAGCCTGAAACAATAGAAATTTTATATTTCGTAGAATTTATGGTAGAATTAATAATGGATCATAGTACATTATTCTGACAATTTATTCCTAAAGGCGTATCAATGGAATACTAATATGACAGGTACATTATTCGGAATTGTCTGGCAGCTTTTTCAGCACTAATGTGGGTTTCGCTATTAGTTTTACAATATTATCAAGACCATTCACAAAAATTGCATTGTTAAGTTATAAATCATTTTCAGTAACAAAATCTATTTCAAGATCTAAAATTTAATAATTCACATAATTATATTATTATATATTTTACAAAAGAATCGAACAAAAATATATAAACAAAGCAAAAAGAATGATTAATTCATATTTATGAATATTTTCTTTCTTTCTTTTTCTTTCTAGATAACATTTTTTCAAAAGCAAAAAATTCGACAATTTTTTTATTATCATTTTAAAAATTGGGGTTATTTAAAGTACTAAATTAATCAAATCTTGTTTTGGCCCTGAACAAGTACGCTAATAACACATTGAGGAAAATGTGCAGCACGCAAAAGGTATCTGACTTCATCAGAATGAAACTATTAAATAAAATTATTTTTTGTAAAACATCTTTAAACATCTAAATATAGCTTACTGTGTGAATAGTTTTTCTTACCTCTGTAAATTTAAAAATGTTAAAACTCGCCTAAATAAATGCTATATAGTAATATTTAAACTACTGTTAACTTTACAAATTTATTAGATCATATATTATCAAATAGTATCATTCGTTTCAGTTTTAATTTAAAAAAAATTAATATTACGTATTTTTCGTGTTTTCCACTAGTATACTAATTGAAAATCTATAGTAATTTCACAAATAATTTCATATTAATTTTTAGTAAAAAGTGAATCTCAATCAATGACAGTAGTAGTATATAAGTATTACAAATGATTGTTTATTTATAACGGTCTCGTGTATGGCATCGTCAACAAAATACACTAGCTGTTGATTGTTTATGTTGCTGACCAGTAAACTTAAAAAAATAATTACAGATATTGACAAAATTCAGTGCATTTCACATTTTACATTTGCGTACCTCATCATATTTTCTCTCCTCTCATAATGAATCATTTCTATTTTTTTGCCGTAATTTTGACTGAAATTCAATTTGCTAATAATTTTTTATTTATTTTAAAAATTTTGCAATTTTACTTTTACCGTATTAAACATTCTAGATTTTTATTCTTTATATTTGTTCATTAATGTAATGCTTATATTATTATTATTATTATTATTATTATTATTATTATTATTATTATTATTATTATTATTATTATTATTATTATTATTATTATTATTATTATTATTATTATTATTATTATTATTATTATTATTATTATTATTATTATTATTATTATTATTATTAGAGTTTTGTGATATTAATCTCGTTCCTTTGTATCACAAAATGAAATATTTATAATTTAAAATATTAATTAAAATACATTTTTTAAATCTTAAATTATAGAGTTGTTACGATAGTTTCCGGTATCCCCATCCAATTTTTCCAAACACTAATAAAAATTTGACAATAATTGATATTTTCTACTTGGATCTAATTCTGTTTAGAAAATACTTTTTATCACGTGAAATTGTTTTGACACAATTTAAAAAAAATTCATTTTATCAAACAATTTCATTAATTTTTAAAAGGAAAAGTATTTTGATTTAAAGCTATGAAAACTATATCATGTACATGAGTCTTTACTGACAACTATATAACAGCTTGTCCTCAAAAGAAGTATAAGTTGAATAGTTGACCTCAAATGTTTACTTTTAAAATACTACTTCGACTAATAAGCTGACTATGTTTTGTAATAGTATTTTTCAGTATTTTCAAGACTGAGGAAACAATGAAAATTGTCATATTGCACAAACTGTGACAAAATTATCCGATGACAATCTCCATCTTTAAGTGAGACTGCGATCTATTTATCCATATTAAACATGATTTATGAGCTTAAATACCGTTTCAAAGCCCCATTATGCCCGAGATGTAATAAGCAATAAATATTTTGAAATGAATTAAAAACAGAATTAACAATCAAATTAAAAGGACATATTTTAGAATTTTGAGATCTCACTAATTTCAATCCAACAACATTTTTAATATATTATTATTATTATTATTATTATTATTATTATTATTATTATTATTATTATTATTATTATTATTATTATTATTATTATTATTTGATTTTCTTTTAAATAAAGAAATAATTTTAAAATTCGGTTGCTTTATTTCACAAATAAAATGACAGAAATTCACACTTGTCTCTTTTCCAGAGTTCAAGAAATTACCGAAAGCAAACATTAGATATTGCAAAAACTCGAGTTAAAGGCAACTTAATGTCAATGACAATGGCAACCGGAAACTTGCTGATGATGATGCAACACGACGAAGACAGTGATGACAATGACGGTTTGTTCTTTATAGGCTCTTCTAAGCAGTATTTACTATTTCTCAATGTAGATTACGGTCGTATTGACGCAGCTATTGCAACAATCGGATACAACACTGATAAGCTTTTGGAAAATATTCGACATGTTTACGAAATGACTTTCGAAACAGACGAAGAAGACATTAATGGTGGCAACTTAATAGAGGCTGCAAAAACGTTGTTAAATGCCTTTCAAGATTTGCTAAATGCATCTAAACCTATCAATATGGAAGTTGGTTAAAGTTCGAAATTGCAAATTCACTTACGATGCATTTTCTGTTTTAGAGTGATGCCAGTTTATCTGATGAATCAATTAATGGTGAAAAACCTGCGTTCTCAAATAAAGCACTCATGGAAGCGGTCAACAGAGTTGGGGAAGCTAGTCGACTTCTGTTGCACATAATTTCAGTCGAACAAAATTCAATTTCCGATTTAGAATGGCAAACCAGAGATACTCTACTAACAGATGCCAAAGTAATTATTTATATAATTAACTGAGTAAATAATTTCTGTAATCGGAAATTTTTAATTAATATTTACTATTAATAATAATAATAATAATAAATATTAAAAATTTTTAATAATAATAATAATTAATAATAATAATAATAATAATAAATAATAATAATAATAATAAAAATAATTATAATAAATATAAAACAAATTGGTTTACATAGTTATTTATTTAAATGATTCTGCTATCGATAAATAAAGATTTTATAGTTTATCTAAATCAACATTAGCCAAACAAAATGTCGAAAATTTAAAATTTAGTAAAAAGATTATTAAAGTTTAATATATTTATTCAAATTCTTTTATAAAATGCAAATTGAATTTTAAAATATTTTATTATCTATTAAATTTAACAAATTTAAATTTTGTTTTTCAGTGATCAGAACTATTTTAGGTTGAAATATTTCATTTTAAACACATAATAAAATCATAATTTTAATTTAAAATCTCTTTAAAATAACTTGTTTATAAGGTAACATGATATCTCTGAGTTCGGTATTCTTATTCCTTAAAAAATATGTATAAATACCAATTTTATGTTATAAAATACAATTTAAAAATATATTTATTATTAAATAAAATAAAGTATCAATCCAACATATATATTATACTACAATATATTTCGACAGACTCACTGTCATCGTCAGGTTTATATGAACTTGAAACTATTTAGAATAAATTATTTTTATTTAAACAAATTTCTTCTTTTTTATTCTAAAAAAATTCTATAAAAATTAAAAATTTTGCTTTTATAAATTACAAATTTTTCAAATTTTTTAAAATCGAGATTTTAACAAAATTTAATTATAATTCTAAACAAAATATTTTAATTATTCACAAATGCCTGATTCTAATTAAAGTATAAATTAGAGAAAACATAACGTGATGTCCAGTGCAATACCCAATAGTAGACTAGTATCGAGTTAATGGCTCTCATCAGTACTGTGCGGGAGGTGCTCAGATTTCTCTTCGCACCAGGTAAGTGTACAACAGTGTCAAGTTAACTCTGCTATATACTCATCCTGCTGCACTGGACACCAAATAAGTTTGCAATATTGGCTGTGAGGCAAGAAAAAAGACAAATCTTTATCTTGAAACTTCCTTTCACTTGAAACCATAGTAGATACAATATTACCTCTGCGCATTACAAATGAAACACAGAAACTGGTTACAAGCTATCAAACGACCAAGGTGAGAGCTATTAGCTCGAAACTAGTCTACTATTGGGAATTGCACTGGACATCATGTTATGTTTCCTCTAATTTATACTTAAAATTTTAAACAAATTTATTTTACATTTATTTTCATCCTGCATCACAAAATCGCGTTTTTTTAATATCAATCAATTCGCTAAGTCGACTGTGATCGAGAACTTGAGAGTGGAAATGACGGGCAGTCATTCCAATGTGTGTGGGCATTACTAATGACACATATATTGAAAACCAAGATCCGAACAAAATCTATATAGAACTTGAAAGCCACTTATAAACACAATATTCAAACAACAATTGTGTTTACTGATATTAATCACTTCTTTCAGTCGACCGTTATCAAGAACTTAAGAACGGAGTAAATAATAATGTTAAGTAATAATAAAATTTATTATTATTTACCATTAAAAACATTAAAAAAAATAAAATCCATTACCGCTGGCATCATGCAGCGTTATCTTTAAAGTAAGTATACATCAACTCAAAAATCATATTTTGAAAAAAAATATAAGTACTAAAAATTACTGTGTTTATGAAATTTTCTAGCAAATCGCGAATTTGGTCAGTGGTATGGTGAAAATTGTCAAAGAAGCATCAGTAGCATTGAAAGAAACCCAGGGCACAGAAGCTCAGGCAATGCTTATCCATGCAGCTAAAAATAGTGGACAAGCTACAAGCATGCTTATATCAGCAGCTAAAGTTGTCGCATGCTCGATCGAGCAACCATTATCCCAACAACAATTGCATGCTTCCGCTCAACAAGTTATATAATTATTTCAAAACATAATTGACTATAATTGTATAATATTTAGGTGATTGACTCAGTTGACAATGTGATTCAACTAGTTCAGCCCTTGATTGAAACCCACTCGGTAATATATCAGCAATTGGATGAAACTGTGGCCATGATTTGTGAAAGCATTGATAAGCTAAAACAACATCTCATTATAAACTCAATCACTGTAAGATTTTATTTTGTTCTTAATAACTGCTACCCTACCCTTTCTCTGTTTGAAGTCCAGATTTACATTAATTAGTTATTTTTATTTTCTAGCCGTCTAAAAATCCAAACACAATTTTTTCTATAAAGATAATTTTATTTATTTATGCCTTTAGATTTTACAAAACAACTTTTTCTAGAATATAAATTTATTATTATTAATATTATTATTGCTACTAACAATTATCAATAGATCATTAATTTATATAATTTTAGTTGTAATCAGCGTTAAAAAATTTCAATTAAATCATAATAATATCCTGAGAAATGTAATCGTTCAATACCACAAACATTTAAATAATTAAACTGTGTTCCGCCGAGTAATTCTAGAATTAACTTTTTTTCTGGTAGAAATTAAATCGAAAAAAAGAGAACGACTGCAGATGGTTGATGATGAAATGCGTGCTTACTTATCGAATCTCGAACCACGTTTTGAGTAAATTTGCACTAAAAAAACAAGCTCATCCCTCGCATTATAATAGAAACATTAACATTAAGTCTATTGGAACTTTATGTAAGTAACAATTTGTAAGTTCTCTCTACTTAAGTTTCACCGTTGTTACAAAATTTGTCTGTTGCTAGCTAATGCTAGCTTGAATGAATTTGAATAGCTCATTGTCAATTTATTATTATTTTTGGTTCATTTCGTCATTAACCCTTTCGCAGCGGCTTTCCTTTTAAGGTTTTAAAAGATTTTTTTAAAATATATTATGTTTATTACAGTTTGAAATTTAATAATTAAATGTTATTTTTAAAAAAATATCAGTGGGAGGGCCACGCTGGTGGGACAAAAATGTCCCATTTGTATTTTATGATGGGTCATATATGTACCATCAGAATTTTGAAACAAAAAGTATCTAAATACAAAATCAAATATCAGAATAAAAAACAAAACAAATTCATTTATTTTTATCAAATATAAGTAAAGTAAAGGAACATTCAATGTAGTAAAAAATATTATTACATATTTTTAAAAAATTAAATATATTATAAATGTAATGCAGCAAAACAGTCTTTATATAAAGGAATTTCACATTCTTTACATATAGTTTTTGTCCTCTTTTCCTTTTTTGCTGCTGCACATTTTGTACACCGTCTCCGTTTCTCACCTTCTATTGGAAGATGAAGACTAACATTTCCAAAAATTTTTCTTTTTTTAGATAAACGACCATTTTTGTCTGAACGTCGAATAGCTGCAGTTTCCACTCCTTCTTGAATAAGACTTTCAGCCAATGAAACCAGGAATCCAAGAAAAGGTTGTTTTTTCCGATTGAGTTCACAGTGAACTACTAAAAAATTTAATATTTATTTTTCTAAAACAAGCATTTATCATAAATTACAACTGCAGTTCATAATTTCAAATGCAAGACTAAACATGAATAACTTTAAAGAGACGAACACAAAGTTAAATACCGTTAGATAAGATTACAGAAGACGATTTGGGATACATATATCCCATATTATATGGAAACTTTTAAATTCAGCCGTTTTTAAACTTCTGCTGGACATATGTGTGTCCCAGCAGCTGCGAAAGGGTTAACGTTAGATGTGCCGCGAAAAAATTGGCTTCGTTTTAGTGTGGTGTATATCGAAAAAGTTAGCGAGATACTGAATTAAACCAATTAAAAAGAAATTATATTTATAGATTTATTAATAATTACGCATAATAAGGTTATAAGATATTGTATTTTCTATATTTATTTTAGGGCTAAACACGATACGATGCAAATAGTTCTTTAAGTTTTTTTTCCTAAAATATTACTATGAATATATAATAATAAAATAATAATAATAATAATTATAATATAACATTAATAACATTAATTATTATTATTATTGAAAGAAGAAAAAGAAAAGTAAAAGAACAAGGCAAAAGATGAAGGAAAATAAGTGAATAGAAAAAAACTAACCTTATAAACATAGTTTTTAAAACTTTATATTTCTCTCTTTTACATTCTGTCAAAGTTAAAATTTCAATATGTGTGCTAAATGCGGTGAAATATTCAATATTACGCAAAACCACCTAGCTAAGAAATTATTTTAAAATTAAACTTTTATTAATATTTTTTTATATTATTTCATAATCATATAAGGAACGAAATTTAAAGAAGTACATAGACGCTTAAAGTCTCAACTGATCAACTAGTTAAATTTTATAAATTCTTTGTGTAAATAGTATCTAGCTACCTTAGAAATTCAAGCTTATAAATTCAAGCTTAGGAATAAAAATACCGAAAAATTTTACCTTAGTATTTGCTGTTCACCGTGTAAATAATTATTGAAAGTTTGTAAGGTTATATTCAATGTTATTATTTAAGGATATTATTTAAATTCAAAGTCCAATTTATATCAAAGTTTATATTCGCATGTAGTAATAGTAATTGAAAATTCTCACAAATAAGTCTGTCTTTACGTTAAGACAAAAATATTCGAAATTCTAAGAACTTAGTGAAAAAATGTATTTTAAATTGTGCTCTTGATTATGAATGTAGTCAAAAATAAAGAATTTATCAGTTATTGCACATGAAATTCTATTAAAATAAAAGGTTCCGATATAGTTCGTATGAATTAACAAAAACTATTCCGTTAGATTGAGTTTTCTGTTACATCAGTAAATGCGATTCAGTTAGTGTTAATTTTGACAGTGGACTGGGTCATTACGTTCTTGTGAATTTGGTATCTATAAAAACCTAATTACTTACACCAAATTTCAATCAGATAAAACTTCTATAATACAAATTGATGGAAAAATCAACTATTGACTCATAAATTGGCACAATTCCAAATCAAAACAAAGAATTTATTTTTAAAACAAAGGACACCTTTTTAACATTAACTTTTAAAGTTATATAGGATAAAGAATATTATTAATATAGGTAAAAGTGATATTAAATTGGAAGAATTGAGGTGTATCAATGTATAACTCTGATGCTTTTAAATTAATTAGTTAAAATTCACGGCGCGAGTTTACAATATTTTGAATTTTGTTTTAATTTTACTATATGCTACTTCTAACAAGTTATCATTAACTACAAGTTATTGAAATGAATTCTTATTAAATACTCAATTGTGTTGTTTATCTTTTTATAAGAATATTTATACTGTTTGGATAGTAGGAAGTTTGTTGATGGAACTGAAACTCGACTCCTCGTGTTCAATAAAATCATATCAATAATAGAAAAATCCCAACAAAAGAATATTTCTTTTCACAATTTTCAATTAATCACAATTGTTATACCTTTGGTAAACACCCGATGGGTATCACCTCGATAGTAAAATCAAAAACGATGTAATTTCTCTTTCCTTAAATATCGCTTCTTGCTCCTCTGTAAATTTTTTTACTTTTAAAACTCCACTTTTACAAACTTTGTTCTGCTTTTATAGCAATGCATAAGGAAACAGAAAATTTTTCTGAGCTGGTTGGCAATTTATTGCCAATTAAATTGTATCTCAGCACCCCATTATCCAGACATTCAACTGGAATTTAATTAATTAAATTGTTTTGGGCTTCCAACCCTTCTATAGACCTCTAATCAATTTAAAATTATTTTATTCGTCTTCACAATCAAATTTGCGACCGGTTACCAGTCCCCTCGAAAAATATCGATTTGTACTATTCAAATTTTAATTGATATTTATGATTTCAAAATTTTATATTTTATTTCTTGTAATTTGTATAACCCCAACAATATGATGTCTTAAACATTGCTTGAAATTGATAACCAAATTTCAGGCTCATCAAGATCCTTTGGTTACAAAGTTTCTGTCAGCAAGTGAAAGACTTCCAGCAGCAATTGGAAACAGCTTAGAAATGGTGACACAAGCACAAATACTAGCTGAAGCAGGAACTGAATTAGCTGATTGTCTCAGTAGTGCAGCATTGGTGCAGTCTCCGCAAAATAACATTTCTCAGTCAACTTCTTCATTAGATTCAGATCGTCAACGACGCCTGATGATTGCTGCTCAAGCTTTAACTGATGCTGTTGGAAAATTAGTACATGCAACTAAGGTAACAAGTTAACAAATGTTTTTAATTTAAAAATAATAATAATAATAATAATAATAATAATAATAATAATAATAATAATAATAATATTAAAAATAATATTAAAAATAATAATAAAAATAATAATAATAAAACGATAATTTATGCTTCTGTTCTACATTTTTTGAATACAAATATAGACAAAACAATATAACTTTATGAGTTTTACCATTTTAAATATAAAAATTGAAGTTAAGTAAAATCTCTGATAAATAAATATACTGTGAAAAAGTGAAATTTCAACAAAGTCAAAAAATAATCAAGTGTGCGATTTAACTCGATTTTTTAGAATTGAGCACTAAATATTATCTTTCTTAGATATTTTTTATACCTTGTTTATTCAATGTCTTATATCTGTTGTTTTTTCTTTATTCTTATATTATATAAAATGAATGTTGACAAACTTTTAAAAGAACATTAAATTACTATTAAAAAAAATTATCAATGTAGATTTGTGTGAAAGAGTCGGAACAGACTTTAGAAAATCAACAAGGTTTAATGCAAGCAGCTCATCATATGACATCCGTAGCCCATATGACTGCTGGGGAAATCATCCGACAAAGATTATCTAAAGGACTTGAATTTGCTGGTAGACAAACTGCCCTCACCGCTGATCAGTTGGTTCTCAGTTCACAAGAAGCAGCTAAAACCACAAGAGCAAGCAATTATCAAGTTAATCTATTAAAAATAAATTTTTATAAATAATTTTTCTCTTTCACAAAGATTTGTAGTGAAGCTCAAGAAATGACTGAAATCGTTTTACCGGAAGTGATTTTAGCTTGCACAAAGATCCGTGAAAATCCGATAGATCCAAATGCTCAAAATAATTTATTAAATGCTTGTCAAAAATTAATACAGGTAAAATTATTGAATTGCTAATATTTTTGTTTATTTCTTATGCCCTGACTAGAAAAATGTGTCTGTTTTCCAATTTATAGTACTTACATATTATTTCAACTTACAACTTTCTATATTTTGCACTAACTAATTGTATAAGAATGAGTTATTATTAATAACATTATTCAAATATCATTTATTATATCAATTTATTATAATAATATCGATTTAATTTTTTGTATATATATGTTCAAAATATATTAAAGATATTATAATTTATATATCGAAAAAATGATGGACCGTTTTTAATAAAACACAAGAAAGTCAAATAAACGAAATATGTTTTTAAGAAATTATCCTCGTCATCAGTCTGCAATCATAATCTTAGTCGAATGCTATTCGTTACTGATTGAATTTTTATTGTAGGGATCGGAATTGAATCATAAATGTCTCAAATAAAATTATTTCCTACTTATTATTAAAAGTTTTATATAAAAATTTAAAATCTTTTAAATTATTTGTTCCTTTTCACATTTTCCTATGCTTAATAATATTACTCGTGCTTCTGCATTGTCTATGTTAATGAACCCGTGTGCGGAGATGACAGGAAGTTTTTACAATGTAAGTGGCATGAATTACATGAAACTTATACAATAGATCAGACACTAAACTTATTGAGGTTTGAGATTTATTACTAAACATATTTATTGATTTAACATTTTCGACAAAATTCTAAATACATTTGAATTGCCTAATGATTTTATGACGAAACTTTTTACTGTATTATTTTTTATTAGCTCATTTAAGTCAAGATCATCAATTTACCGTTTTTAGAGATTATCGACTATTAAGAGAATTGTCCTTAAATGTCACTATTATTTTATGGAATAATTCAATTTTATTTTCATAAAGATTATATTTTTCTTTCTCTTCTATCTCCATGATTTTGTACTAATTTGTAATAACGATTTATAATATCAATTTTACTTCTATTACTGTGTAATCTGTATCCACTATCTTCAGCAAATACGGTTTTTACCCCTTGACTTGGAGATATCAAATATCTTTCATTGTTTAACTGAATACTTGCTAGCTAACATATTGTTCAGTGTTTATCTATTAAGTCTCGCTATTTGTAGAATCTCGAGCAATTGCTTAAATCAAGTGAAGCTCTTGAGCCACGAGTTAAAGATCCATCAATCCAAAGTGCTTTAAATATTTCTATGCAAAATTCCCAAACATCTTTGGCTGATCTTAAACAATGTGTACAACAAGCCGATACAATCTTCAAGCCGACAAGGGTTGCGAATATTGCCAATATGGAAGATGGTCAATTGCAAACACTTCATTCATGGATGGACACTGCCGCAGAATCAGTTGCTAGAGGTGAATTATATCCTCTTCCAGGAGAAACCGTAAAATAGAATTGTCAGCATAAAGATATTTACAGAAATTTCCACAGATCGAATCTGTTAGTGCAATAATCGGTAGTTCAAGTAAAGCAGCTTCGAAAATATTTGATAAGCTCTACAACAATCTTCCCGATTTGAATAATTATATGTCGGACAATAGTCCGGAAAATATTGGATTGCAATCTGATTTCATTAGAAGTGCTAAGGAATTAATGGAATCCATGGAGAAATTATTGAGAGGAGCTCGTGGAATCGCAGCACTCAAATCCAAAACTGGTTTGTTTTCTAAATATAATTCCAATAGCCTTATCAAAATGTATTTATGAAAGTCTCAATGACATTAATTGAAATTTTGAGTAATAAAAATTTACCCCATCTATTACAATATAATAAAGGTTTCATTGGCACAGTTGCACCGGCATTCAATCAGTCAGTTACAGAAAGTTGAATGTCTGAACTTTATTAGAATTTGTTATATTGTTAAATGTTTATATTTTAAAATGAATTTTAAATAACTTTTATTTAAATATTTTTTTAGATTTTTTAAATTAATCAGATATTTAAATTAAAATATAACGTTTCTATTTATAAAAGAAATTTTATTTTCTACAAAATTTGACTATGAATCAGACTTATTTATGGAATTCACGAATTTTCGGCACAACTTTTTTCAAGTGAAATCAATTGAAAAATGCTGTATATATATATATATTCTTGGTTTTCCGTTCTCTTTCTTATTTTAACGACATATCCTTCTTGTATATGGAAACTTCAATTTCCGATGTATTACCGATGTGTTTTCCATGTTATTATCAATATTCTTGTCTTAAAGAAAATATCAGATATTGATAAGTTTGACTTTTTGATATAAATCTTGTTGCTTTTATCTGCCTTATCCATTTTAGTCGCGAAAGCCACGCCTGAAACAAATAAAACCACAGTAACTCTCAAGGCAACTGTCACTTCACCGCTAAAATCAACATGACCAGAAGTATCAATTCAGAAATTTTTGTCCGTCAGTTTTACCATTATCAGTTTAAGCTACAGACTGAATAACTTTAACGACCGTTAAATTACTTCATTTATTTTATTATACATGGAAATAACCGTAGCTTTGAATGTTATACACCTTTCTTGCTCACTGTCTGTGGTATCTGTAAATTTGGCATTATGCTATCTTTATTTCTGTTAAAATAAACTTTTCATAATCAACATAAACTATGAAATTCAGATTTCGGATGTTTATTTTTTTCACAAAACCTCTTATTTGGTACGTAATTAAAAATTCCATTAAGCAACTCCTTTATTAATTTTTTTCAATAACAATCCAATTTTTAACCGATTTAAACAAAATTTTCAAAATTCAAAAAGAAAAGTAAATAAGAAATAAAAATTTATTTTGACCTGATTTCTTGGCACAATCACCAAAAAATTTGCACACATTAATAACAAAATAAAAGTACGGCAATAACTCGTTTAGTACAGTTAATTGGTTCCTCCGATATGCCACACTAAATGAAACCGCACTAATTGAACTATATAGGGTATGGTAAAAAGTTGTAATTGGTTCCAAATTATTTTTTAATACATATCGATATATTATCAATGTTTTCAAGTTCAAAATAAATAAAAATGTCACGAATTAATAATATAAAACCAAATAAATAATTTAAAAGTATTTATTATGCGTTACAGTACAGAAGCACTCGCAAATTCGAGCTAAAAAAATATTTTATTTTTTAGTTTCCAAAAATTGTAGGATCGAGGTTTGTTTACTTATCTTCTTTGGTTTTTTCCCTTCAAACAACTCTCTGTAGCAACGAATTAAACTGTCAATGTTTCGGTGAACATGAATGCTGCGTTCAAAATTAGGATCAACTTCCATTATATGTTCTAAAAGCTTATCGGCCATGTTAATAATTTTTGAAAGTTCTTCAGTTGATAATTCCTTTGTTGGCGTATCAACTGCAACTGCGTTATCTAAGTCACTGTCCCTTTCTTCAAATGCTCGTTGTTCTTCCATATTAAGAAGAGTTTCATTGTCCAATTCATTCGTATTTGAATTGACGCACTCTATCACATTGGCAGAATCAATTTCACTAAAACCTAGGTCTCTTCCAATTTCTACTATGTCATGATTGACCTCAGCAAAATGAGTCTCTAAGCCTACGAATTCATTTGTGCAATGCGGCAAAATATGTTTCCAAACTGTCCTCAGATTGCTGGCAGTAATTTCGTGCCAAGCATCGCCGATATTTTCAATAACATTTCTGATGTTGTAACTCTTCCAAAATTCAGTTGAAGTTGGTGCATTTTCCCCTGACGTTGCTTTTATAGCTTGCGAAAATGTTCGGCGTAAATAATAGGCTTTGAATGTTGTAATGACACCTTGATCCATTGGTTGAATTAATGAGGTAGTATTTGGGGGAAAAAAATTATTTTTATATGTTCATTTAAATCAGAAAGCCCAGTTGGATGACCTGGTGCGTTATCTAAAATCAATAAAATTTTATAATCTAAGCCATTTTCTTTGCAATAACGCTCTGTTGCAGGACAAAAAATAATTTTGAAACCAATCTTCAAATAAAGTTCTTGTCACTCATGCTTTTATATTTGCACGCCATAATACAGGAAGCGTATATTTAGAGAAACCTTTAAGTGCTCTTGGATTTTCAGCGCGATAAACTAGCATAGGCTTTAGTTTGAAATCCCCTGCAGCATTTCCACCCAATAATAGTGTTAGATGGTCTTTTGAAATTTTATATCCAGGACATGCCTTTTCTTTCTCGGCAATAAATGTGTGTTGGTAATTTTTTCCAAAACAATTCTGTTTCGTCCTCATTAAATATTTGTTCATCTTGATAGCCACCTTCTCCAACAATTTTTTTTTAATTCTATAGGATAATTTAAAGCTGCTTCCTTATCTGCACTTGCACTTTCACCAACAAAGCGTACATTGTGAATTCCACACCTTTTTTTGAAACGAAAAAACCAGCCATCTTCGTCTTTTAAGTCCTCAAAAAGACTTAAAGCTTTTGCTTGAAATTTCATTTGACTTAGTGAAATTCTCTTTTGATTTAAATCTTCAATCCAAATGCCTAATAAACGTTCCATATTAATCATTCGAGAGGTTCTGTATTTAGAGACAAGTGATTTTGATAAATAAGATGCTGTAGCAACTCCTTGGGATTTATGCTGATCTTTATTTTTCATTATTAACCGAATTGATGATTCGTTGATACCTTTATCTCTGCTAATCTTTTCGAAAGATGCACCGTCATCATGAAGCTTAATTATGTTTAACTTTTGTTCTAATGTCAACCACTTGCGCTTAGCAGACGTATCTTTATTTTCCCCTTTTCTTTTCGTGCTCATGGTTACAATAAAAATTTGATAATTACAAAAATTTAATTAATTCAACTTAATTAGGCTAGATCTTGTTGATATAAAAAATTTTTTTATTGATATAAAATTATAATTTTATAAATTTTACATGGCTTTATTGTAACATACATTTTTCGCATAATATTAATTACTAAACAGTAATTTAAGTAAATATATTTTAATCGGAGTTTCACTCTGTAAATTGCGAATAAGCCTTATCTATTGCGTATTATGTACAGTATCCAATTAATATTTTATTTATTCTTAATTACATTTTCTAATATTATAAACTTACACTTTTTGTGATTTTATTATGATTTTATTATGTGATTTTATTAGTAAGCCTATTTGTATTATTAAGAAATTTATATTTTAAATGGCTTGTTGATATCGTTTTTGCGCATTTTATTGATAATAAATTATAAATTTTAATTTTTTCCCTCCCAAAAAAAACGCACTATAGTGAAACCGCAATAACCGAGGTATTGCTGTAAACAAAAATATTGATTCCACACAGACACATAAACACAGAGTTGACCAGAAAAAGTTAAAACTTTTCAGTTTATCTTACACTCCTCCACTTGAAATATTCTTAAGCAAATTTATTATTAATATTTTATTTTAGAATTCAACAATAATGAATATTTGGTTATTTAAATGTCATTAGCACTGGGCTTTTAAAAATCACAGTTCACAGCTATGCATATTATTTCGGTGAATGTTTTTTACTACACTTCCGGCATAAGTGATTTAGTGAAACCCTGAAAAACTAACCTATTTCCCTTGATAATGATAATTTAGTACGATTTATAAAGTATAGTGCGAGGGATGACCACATCTAAAAGATGCGCTCGGAGACCGTTTATCAAAACTGTTTTCAGCATTTTCTAGTCTATTTCTAGTCTTTTTTTCCATTTAGTTAAAGTTTACAGTATATTTTATGAATTTATGAAGGAAAGCAACGTAACACTAACAACAAATAACATATATATTATTTATTGCGATTTCCTGAGTGTGTGAAAAAATGCAAGTAATGATCGATGACATAATCCCAAAGATCATTGAAGTTACAAAGTGTGTAGGGCGACAAACGGGCACTGTATAATTTGACTAAAAAACAACAAGCATCAGAAAATTTTCACATTGTCTTCTATTATTTCAAGACCAACGTGACAAATATTTTATGGCGTATCAATTTAATTATACAAAGGGGTACCCTATAATAATCCAAAGCTCAAAAGATTACTTTTGTCAAAGGATTAATAATCAATTGAATTTACAAATGCTCCAATTACCATTTTCGGTTTCAAATGCCTTTATATGACTCTATAAATAATATATATTTAAAGTTTCATTTTATTTTAAAATTAAATACGCACAATTTTTTATTATAGATTCCAATGAGAATCTCTACCAAAAACAAATTGATGTCATTGACTGTGGCAAGCAGATAATTCGCAGCGGTGAAGATGTTATCCAAGGAATTAAACTCGCTTCTATCAGAGCAGTCGCTATTGACGAGTTGAAAAAATCTATTGACAAAGTAAAATAGAATTCGGTTTAATTTTATTTGATAAACTCTAGATGAAAGAGGACATTGATGAACTCGTGTATCGTATTCCTGCTTACCAAGAAATCGACTGTCTTGTTTCCAAATTGAAATCCAGCATGGAAATGTTTGATAAAAATATCATTAATAATAAGCCAGTGATTGAAAATGCGAACAAGACAAAATCACATTCTCAAATTCAATCTGAATTCACGACAGCTGTAGCAATATTCAATCAGGTAATTCTATATCCTGGTCACCTTGCTGATGATTATGAAGATAATGGCGGGGGGTCGTGATAGGGCTCATTTCCAATATTATCAATTACTTTATGGCAAGAGAAGCATTATTTACATTTCTAATATTTGTTTCTCGTTCTCGAGGTATCTAGAGTCAGAATATGGTCGTAGGAAATTTATATTAACCTCTTTCCCGAAACAGTTGATAAAAATTCATGTTTTTTAAAAAAAATTTAATTATTATTATTATTATTATTATTATTATTATTATTATTATTATTATTATTATTATTATTATTATTATTATTATTATTATTATTATTATTATTATTATTATTTAATTAAATAAACATTGCAATGATTTAATAAAAAGAAAGCATCATTCAAACACGTTTTTGGATATATTACAACCAATACATTATCATCACCAGGTAACAATCCCAAAAAATACTATGGATTTTATTTTTATATTCGAACAAATTATTACTTTTTAAATATTTAAATGTTTAAAAATTTTATTTTCAAATAACTTTTATATTATAAAGAATTTTTTAAATCATTCTAAATAACTTAGAAAAATAAAATTTTATTTTGAATATTAATCTTTATTAATATGAAAAATAAAATTTTATAAATAGACATGTCTTTTTTAAAAATGTTATTAAAAAGTTTTAATACTTATTGGGAACGTGTTACATGTGAAGCAATGTTGATAAGGTTATTGATTCCAAAGATTAATGTACAAAATGCTGAGAGTATGAATGGTTTTAAATAGTTTGATTAAGAAAAATTGGGATAAGTAAAAATGATGTTGTTTGTTTAAAATTTAAATTTTAATATTGATAGTGGCTTTCTTATTATTATTATTATTATTATTAGAAATAAGATAAAGATTAATGACTTTATTTACAATTTTTTAAACAAGTAATAACTCAAAAAATATTTTATATTTATATCGATTTAATAAAAGTTGATATTTTTAGACCTTAGGGGATCTGATCAACAGTAATCTGACCCATTCAGCCTTAACACTACTCGCTAAACAGTTGAATGAAAGCCACGATTGCATGCTGATGACAGGTTTACAGCTGATAGCCGAAGTACCAAATAACCAACAACAGCTAACGTCTGGACTGAAATCTGTGTCGAATAACAGTACAGATCTCCTGGACCATTTAAAATTATTATTGGCTGCATCGGGTTCTTCGGATGTTAATTTGCTCAAACAATCTTTATTAAAGGCCGCAAGGTAATTTAATGAAAATTCATATTTTTTCATTCAAAAAAAAATCCAATGACCGTTTAACAACAATATTTCAGATATTCACGTTTTGTGTAGTGCACACAAATCGATCATAATTAACAGCGATAAATGTGCTTTCATCAATAAAATATAAACGTCCATAGAAATGATACCATTATATCAAGTTATATACGCCTGGGAATTTTCCGGATTTAAAGAATCTGTGCTAATTGACTTAGAATGCTTTTATATTGCAGTTTATAGACATTTTATGATTAAAGTTGTAACATATAGTTAGTTGTTTTTTCTCAGTTTTATCTCATAGTAATCAAAGTCAAATTAAAACAAAAATCTTTCACATAATGACAAATTACCTATGGATGCAATATTATTTACCGTATTATTCCATATTATGGACGCGTTGTTGTTTCTGTATAATTCTTCGTCTATATCATTATTACTATTTTAGTCTGTAAAATAAATTATTAGAGTATTTCACACATTCCATTACTTCGTTTTGGAAAAAAAGAAAATTAGTATGAAGCACAGATTTTTTTCTCAAAATGATTCAGCTCATGTCCTATTGTAATACATAATTCGACCTACAGTTTTGTATAAAACAATTGAAAAGTTCTATGGTTTATGTTCAAAATATCGTAATATTTCGACCCCGGGTTCCGGCCGCCCAATTGGGATTAGAGGACTATTTAAAAATTCATTGTTTATTTGATTTTAATTTAAAGATTGAATTAATAGCCCCATTTATTGACTAAATTTCATCGCTGAAAAAATGTGGTTAAAAAGCTATTAAATTTCAAATTTTGATTATATATTATTTTTTAGTTTTTTATTTGTGAAAATTATATTTGAATTGTGCTCGAATAAGATTGATAATTTCTTTGAGATAATTACATGCAATGAATCCCAAATGAGATCAGAAGATGAATTCGATGTGTAATCTATTGCTGTCGATCAAAGTTCTTAAAATGAAAAATTACAAAAAGAAACTGAATTACAAAGAAGACAATCTATTTCTCCACCACTACTTCGTCCTTCTAAGCGTCATTTTCAAGATACATTTGATGAACAGGAATCTAGTGGTCACAATCAAAGAAAGGTTTGCCACATGTAAAATGAAGAGTAGATTTCATTGCTCAGATTGTCAAATGACTCTTTGTGTACCTTGGTGTTTTAGAAATTTCCATACAAAACTCAATTACAAAGATTAGTTTTTATGGAATTATATTAATAAAAAGAAGTTAGATTGACTTTCTTAAAGTTTATTTTTTCGAAAAAAACCGGGAAAAAAGGTAGCAGTAAAGTATGATTTTCTGGATTTCAATGAATAAAAGTAGGGTTATCGGCTCTAATAGTTAAACTGAGATTTCGTTTCAAATAGATAAAAGAATCAAGTAACATAGGGGCGAAAGACTAATCGAACCATCTAGTAGCTGGTTCCACCCGAAGTTTCCCTCAGGATAGCTGACATTTGTGATTGTAGTTTAACCTGGTAAAGCGAATGATTAGAAGTATTGGGGACGAAATGTTGTCAACTTATTCTCAAACTTTAAAAGTGTGTCTTTCTTCATTGAAGATGTATCTCGAATACAAATGTTTAGTGGGCCATTTTTGGTAAGCAGAACTGGCGATGTGGGATGAACCAAACATTTGGTTAAGGTGCCTAACATAACGCTCATGAGGATTATTATGGCCCAACTCGTTTTATAACCTAATTTTTGTGTATCAGTACACCGTCGTGATTTAGTAATAAAGATAAGATGAAATCGGCGTTACAAGTCAAAATCAATGTAAATAGTGGAAAAAGAAATGAGAATGAATTATGAAATTAAACGATAACGCCAATAAAAAACCTTTCGTACGATATATTTCGATAGCACAGCTATCATCTTCAGGTACTCAAAACCAACTAAAATTATTATGAATTAACATTTAATTTAAACAAATTATTTTTTATTAATTTAATTTTTTAATAAATAAATATTTTTAAAAATATATTTTAAATTAATTTTAAATTTTAAATTTTTTACTTATATTCTAATTTTTAAAAATTAATGTAATTTAAAATTTTCAATTATTTTAATAATAAAAAAAACAAACATGATTTAACATACGTAAACTATTTAAAAACATTCAAAACATTCGTAGCCACAGCACTCTGCACATTAATCTTTGGATCCAATGACCTTATCAGCAATGCTTCACATATCACTCGTTCCCAATAACTATTAAAACTTCTCAACAAAATTCTAAAATCTGATTTCGTTTATCAATTTACATGTAATGGGTGTAATGCCACATACATTGGAGAGATTTCCCGTCATCTCTGTATTCGAGTTCTAGAGCATTGTCGATTGAAGGATTTGACCAATATTAGTGAGCACAATAGAGGTTGTAAAAGTGAAATAGGAATGTCTGATTTTAGAATTTTGTTGAGAAGTTTTAATAGTTATTGGGAACGAGTGATATGTGAAGCATTGCTGATAAGGTCATTGGATCCAAAGATTAATGTGCAGAGTGCTGTGACTACGAATGTTTTGAATGTTTTTAAATAGTTTACGTATGTTAAATCATGTTTGTTTTTTTTATTATTAAAATAATTGAATCGTTGCCAAATTTATTTAATTATTGAATTATGAAATACTTGTAAAAGAAATGGATAACAAGTGGATAACGAGGATAATTCCATAGGGTCAAAAATGGTTTCTAAATCTACTTGCAAAACTTTGATCATAATGTGTATAAAATCAGAGATATTATTAGAAACTATCTCTTATCACAGAAAATTTAAGAACAATATATTTGAACAAGGAAACAAGTAGATAACAGTTTGTACTGTCAAAGCAATAGAATGAATGATTAAGTGCAATTAATTTCACTTTGTAATATATTCAATAGAATTTTCTATCATTTTGTAGGCGGATGGATGCGATGAAGATTGACTATAATTTCAAACTACAAATTTCCGCATAATTTGTTTAAATGGTTTATTATAATAAATTTAATGACATTCAAATTTGTGTAACGCGAGATAGTCGACAAATAAATACCTTAAACAGCAAAATGTCATTTAAAATTTAGCTGCACATGAAATTTTCAATGAATTGATTGATAAATTGTGTAGATAGAATGTGTAGAAAATTTATTAATTACTATTTTTATTATTGTTATTATTACAATTGTCTCATATTTACACATGTATTTTTCTTGCGTTTGTTATAACATTTCATCACAATTCTTCGATTTTGCACATTACGTCAATCTTATTTGTATTTTATTAAAATATTGCCTCAATATTCATAGTAATTTATTGTACTTCATTAAATTCTTGATGCTGCATAATAGTAAAATTAATAGTCTGCTTTATGGCGTCTGATAGACGTTGAGCGATTTTATTATGTAAGCATGCTTGAATTTCATTGGATGCATTATGTTTGATGGGTTTAATATTCTCAATTACAAAATCACTGACTAATTTCCATAAATTAATTTAAAAATATTAAAACATGTTAAAATGAAATTTGTTACTGAAGTTTATTATTTAACATTCAGTAACAGGAATAGTTTGTGCAGAGTTTTTGGTGAATCTTCCCAGCGTTTAATCAAGTATTTTGAATTGTCTACAACTGATTATTATGCTTTAACGTGAAAAATCTCTCTTCATTATAAGATGCCAAATCTTTGGAGATGCTAGCAGTTTTTATACATGTTCCAGTGCGGAGTTTGTTGCGTTTTTTTGATTTTGAATTTGTGTTACGCAAATATTTTTTATACCACCTTATTGAGTGCTAAAGCTTACTAAGGGTTGGTAATGGGATAGGACGAAAGGAGGTAGGATTTGGTAAGGCGATCTAAGGATGGGAAGCGGATCTGGCGGGGGTGTGCACCCCCAAGATTTTGCTACATAAAAATCAATAAAATACCTGTAAGATGCGTCAGTGATATTCTCAGACTTTATCCAACAAATGTTTGTGTGTCATCCCCGTATCTGTAAAAATGCCTATAAATTTACTTTATATATTATTATTAGTTGATATTATGGAATCTAGCAAGCATTATTAAACAATATGGTTGTTTAAGTAATTTTTTTTATTAAGAAACAATGATTCATTTTGTATTAAAATAATGTGAAATAAAACAAACAAAATAATTTATGTTTTTTTAATTTAATTTAAAGTTGGAAAATTTTAAAAATGCGTTTCAAAAATTATACATAGTAATGTTGATTTTTAACCAATTTTAGAAAAACACCCACGAGCATTTGAAAGTCTCCACGGGCACTAGACTGGACACTGCTGTTGTTTTTGATAATAGAGAAGTTTTCCAACGAGCCGAAAATTTATTAGAATTCTTTTTAAATCTCTAGGAATATCAATGCGTTATTTTCTATGAAATAAATAATAATCCAACCCGAAATTCAATGAATAGTTTCAACGATACGAAATGTCAACCTGCCGAAACTCACGCAGATAATGTATTGTAATTTCACGGAATATTGTGTGGGAGGGGGGTTGTAAAAACATTAAAATAAAAACCGTGTTATTAAAAATATCTGAGTAAAATCTGGTTTAATGTCTAAAATAATATCATTTGACATTTACAAATACATAATTCGAACTATCGCTATATATATATATATATATATATTACTCGAATCAATCGATTTTTCAACTGAATATTTTCAGAGCACTGCCAATTTTGAAGCTGATTAATTATAATTTAATTATTCACACAAATTTCCTCCGTAAAAATTTTCTGTCTAAATTTTTTTTAGAAAAATTTTTAACCGGTGATTCACAATGATTATTTGGTAAAGAAATTTGTCTGAAAAATCAGCAAAAATTCAATCAATAATTTCTCTTATTTTTTATTTCTGATTGTCAACGGTTTATGAATTGTCCATTTGAAATGCGTTATACTTTTATATTCTTTTCGGGAAATAAATATCTGTTTTAGTGATTCATCGAAATTCTTTGTTAATAATAGTTACGTCCAGTATTTATGTAAATTTGATTATATTTCATTGTATTATGCAAGCTTTTATCTCTGGTTATGAATGGTTATTGGAATAAAAATTGTTAATGGAAATTTATTTGTGCTACGAATTTTATGTGATTTCCAAGCTTGAATTCCTTATTTGAAATTTTCACTCTATTTTCTTTTAGTTTGGTTTCTGACAGTATCAATGATCTATTATCAGCGTGTGCTAGTACGCTTCCAGTTACGCAGCAATTATGTGAAAGTTCTCAGCGGCAATTGGAAGCTCTGAAAACCAGTTTATTGGCAGAGCCACCATCATTGCCGATAAACAATTATTCGTACAATCAGTGCATGCAATCAGTTGAAGAGTTAAGCGAGGTTTATAACAATTTATTGGCAGAAATATTTTAAATCGTGGCTTATATTCTTAGTCCTTATTGACGCAAATGAAACGTATTCCAGTTGCATGCAAAACCGGTGACTCGAATGATTTCTGTTCGGCAATCCAAGTACTTTCAGCATCCACTGTTGATATGCTGAAGTCGGTTACCCAGGCAAATTATAAGCTAGGACTCATCCAGTCTAATGCTTCAATCAGAACTTCAAGCACTGTTACAAATCCAATATTAGATTCATTAATTCAACATGCTTCCGTGATGTCTAAAAACTGTATTAGTATGGCATCAAGTAATAATTCAGAAATACCTGTAAGTTATTATTGTAATTAATAATAATAATAATAATAATAATAATTAATAATGAAAAAATTCTAACAAGGACTAGAAACAATTTTGAATAATTAAATTTTTTTTTAATGTGCCAGAAATCAATTGGA
The DNA here is from genome assembly GCA_022537955.1 of Schmidtea mediterranea. Taxonomy (NCBI): domain Eukaryota; kingdom Metazoa; phylum Platyhelminthes; order Tricladida; family Dugesiidae; genus Schmidtea; species Schmidtea mediterranea. The sequence goes on from CM039681.1 coordinate 18,752,071, forward strand.
AAATTCAGAATTTATATGATTGTTATGGTTTTATTTATTATATAATTATTAAAAATTGATTGTTGCGTCATATTAAGCTGAACCAGAAGGTCAGGGTTATGGGGATTGTGAGGCATGTATGGGGTGGATATTCTGAACCTCGTCTTTCCACTGATACCACCGAATTTAATAACTGCCGAACCATTAAATAACTTAGACAATCGCTCCTTCATTTGTTTCTTCTTGACTAAACCTTTTCTTATTTTTAATAAAAAAACCCATGTTGGCTTTGATTTTTCAACCGTTTGCATACAAAACTTTAAAATCAAATCATTGCTTCAGATTACTTATTGTGCTTTTTATGTCAGACGAAATAGAATAATATAACAGTGAAGTGAATAATTAAGTATTTCCCTTTTTCGGAAAATTAATCTTTTAAAAAAAAATTATAAGAGTCTCATAAGGTTTCTAGCCTTGGTCCCCTTCAAAAGTAAATCCGGCTCTGCATAAATGTTGAAGAGCATAAAGTTTCGGGAGTGATGGTAATAATCAACGAATCCCATTCATTGCATTTTGAATATTTAAATATTTGTGCTAAATGCTTTGTAATGTCTTCGTAATTGTTTATGAGAAATAGTTTCACATTAATCCTAAAATCTGATCTAAAAGCTTATTGTTGGCAAATAAATTTTCATTTTTCACATACCATTTCAAAACTTCAATACTGCATTTTAATATTTCATCTGTTTTTTAAATATTTTTTTCAATATAATTTCAAATAATATAAATATTTTAGTGTATTTTATTGCATCAGTATCACTAATTTTATTTTATTAGAAACGGCTCAATTTTAAATTGACGATAGAGTGTAGATATTATAGGCTAAAATATCCAATTTTGTCACAGAGGGAATGGATAAAAATCAAAAACGGTAAACCTCCATTCTTAAACCACTATTCTTAAGAATATTGTGGTGAAATATAATGGTGAACATTATGATAATTTGAAACATCTAAAGAAAATAATAATTCATTCATTTGCTCAAATTCTATTACAAGATATCCAGAATGCATGTAACGCTGTATTTTAAAGGTGTAAACTTTCCATTGATGTAGATGGTGAACACTTTGAGCATTTCTGTTTTAAATAAAATTTAAATATCTGTTATCTTAAATAATAAAAAATTAACATTTATATTTTAAAAATATTTATAAATAAATAGAATCGTCTATTACCTTTTGAAACACTCGGTATAATACAATTCTGGTATACAAATCTGAACTTAATTCTAAACTAATATCAAAATTTATTTTCAACTTATTTCTTTGGCAAACATCGCCATCCAATCACCATAAAATCCTTACATAAAAATGTCAAGTCTTTTACCTTTTCACTGAAAATTCATGTTTTCATAATCCATCAAATGAAATTTCTATTATTTTTTATCATTAACTGATTACTATAAATTCTTTTGTGGACAGATTCATATTGGATATATTTATGCTGATTTTTCATTCTATAATATTAATAACTTATTTAAAATGGTTCTTTATTAGTGCCGAGAACTGGCAACCGATATTAAAAGTCGAGCGAGTAGTGTTTGTCAATTAGTCAAAGAATGTATCAATAATTCAAGTGATCCTGATCATCAAAATAAATTGTTAGACGCCGGTAAACGAGTTGCAGAAGCTACAGCCAACCTGATAAAAACAATTAATAGCTGTTCCAGGTCAGAATTGGTAGAAAATGATGAATGGACCAAAGCGTGTGAAGGCGTACTCAATACTGTTGAGCAATTAACACAAATAGCGAAATATACACCAATAACTAATCCCGCTGTTAAAACTATCACCGAACAGGGACGACAAGTGAACCATTAAAACAGTTAAATTAATAACATTCGAATTAGGCACAAACTGAAATTCATCAAGCGTCTATTGAGATGGTTGAAGGTTCATGTTCGTTATTAAGAGCAGCTGGAGCATTAGTTAAAGATTCCAAAAGCATTCCAGCAAATCAAGCTTTTATAATAAATCAAAAAACTTACGACAGTTGTCTCAATAGACTGAGAAATGTTGTGAAATTTTCAGCTCCTGGACAAAGAGAATTTATTGAAATGGAAGAAGAATTGAAACAGGTGTTAAGGAATCTAGACCGAGCTAATATGGATCAATTTTCCGTTAATAAATCGTCAAAAATGAACGCAAAATCCAATGATTCCATAAACAGTGACATTCAAAGAATGCAGTTGTCTTTGAAACAATTGAAAAATAATATCCGACCGATTGAAAATATTCTCAGTGATCAATCCAAATTCGAATATCTTGGTCGTGCTGTTTGGGAAGCTGGAAGCTATTTAGCACCAATTTCTGAAGTAATTTATGCTGCCTTTTTTAATTAAACTTACATCACATTTAGAGTTCAAACAATTTGGCGCAGCTTCTTCCTCACAGCAGAGATCGTGGAGAAGTCATAGAATTGACTAAAACCGTATTGGAGGCATTTTTAGCGATGGTACAAGAATGCGAAACATTATCAACTACTACTAATAATCAAGTAAAAATCTTTTGTCGACCAAAAATTTAAATTTGCGTATTTAACCATTTAAATTTCTCATTTATTTTGTGATGTCGGTAGCATTTTGTCGAAAACCTGCAACATCAATTACGATGTCTAAATATAAGTATTGAGATCGACTTGAAACTAAGAGAAACAAATAAATCACTGATTAAATATTCGATTGCTTTATTTATTATTATAATTATTAAAATAATATATATGCATAGTTATATATGTTTAACTTTTCTATTATTAATTTATGAATAATAATTAAAAATGATAATAATGATATATTGATTGCTTTTCATTATAATTAATATATATTTATAGTTTTGTATGTTTAGCTGTTCTTTTGTTAATTTATGAATGATAATTGAAAACCATAATAATGGTGGTTACATCTTCATTTATTTCTCAATCAGAAATCATTTTTATTAGTCCATGTATTTATTATATTCAAAAAACCTAATTTCTCATGATATTTAAACAATTTAAAAGCAAGCAATTTTTTCCATTTAATATAATTTTAATGTTAATAAATAAACTTAAAAACACAATCGAAATTTTAAAATTTAAAATAATGTTATCTTATTTAATAATTTTAATTTTAACTGATTTAGAAACTATCTTATAAGATAATTTGAAATAACAACTAATTTAACTTATTACTTTAAAATACTTATGTAAATCAATTATTTTAATGTTTCTTTATAAAATCTTTTAATCCAATTTATTGTTTTAATTTTACACTTGCTTATAATTATGTTCAAATATCCTCACACATACGTACAAACAGAATTTCGCACATTAATTTTCGGATTCAATAACGCAACACACAACATGCGGTTAATAATTATTAAAAAAATTTTAATAAAATTTTAAACACAGACATGCTTATTTCAGTCATACAGTCCTTATTGTGTTCACTAATGTTGATCAATCCTTTCGGTCGACAATGTTCAAGAAACCGAGTACAAAAATGACGAGATGATTCTTTCAAATGCATGTGGCGATCTATACGAGATCTGAACACAATCTAATATAAGCTTAAAACTTTTTTTAAAAACATTGTGTATACCTTAAATGAATTAGGTATATGAATTGTGTATACCTTAAATTAGCTTACTTAACTTATCCTTAGAATCTGTACAACATTTTGAGTACAACAATATCAACACAAAATTGCCATATTGATGTTATTTACATTACCAGAATTTATTGTTTGAATTAAATTAATTAAAAATATTTATTTTAAAATTTTGAATTATACGCAAATATATGCGGGGAATACTATCGACAATTATGTACTATTTCGCTATTTTGGTTCACACTACTCTTTTTTTTTGAAGTTTTATTTCAAACTGGCATCCTTCAGTTGTGGTAGAATTAAAATAGTATTTATGGTGCTGTGATTGTGATAGTACTGGTCACGATTATCCGCTGCAAATCATTTGCTTTCACTTTATTTCACTTCCGTTAAATTAAATGTAACATTTTGCACATGATTGATATTTCAAAAATGCTCATATTCATATAAAAATGTAGGACCTAATGGAAAATGTGTCATCCTTAAAGATTGGATGTGATGATCTGATGAAATTTATCGATGGAATTGCCAGTTGCCACGGTACACTGGAAAATATGATTGCATCAATTCAAAAATCAGCGGCTAGAGTAAATTAGTATTTTGAAAGAAATGAGAATTTACTTGAAATTCTAGTTGACCGAAACCAACAATGTGGCACCGTTAGATGCGGCTTCGGCACATACTCTGATATTTCAAAGTATCAAAGGAATCACTGACACAGTGACTGATAATTCACTGAACAAAGATATATCCGTGACTCGGTTACAAAAGAAAGAATCAACGAAAAGAATCAAAGCCAATGAGGACAATCAGATTTTGTCTCAGAATAAAATGACCGATGTTAATTATCCTTTCAAAAAATTGGTCCATGATTATGATTCCCTAGTTACTGGAGTCATACAAATAATGTCTTCGGGAGCTTTTAATGTACAAGATGGAGAAGATAAATTAAAAAAATGTGTTGTTGTAAGTATTTGTATTTGAATTGGCAATTTTGTGCAGCTAAAGAAAAGAAATTAAAATTTCATTTTGTGGCTATAAAAGTAACTGCTTTATTGAGTTTCCAGTAATTTAATAATGATGTTTCATATAAGAATCTGGTGGTCCAAGAAATGGGTTATTGGTCATTTCTAGGGATGTCGACATTATTATAAAATATACATCGGCAATGTTGATAAATATAACGAAAATATTAATTATTATATCGATAATATTGATAATTATATTGACAATATTAATCAATATATCAACAATATTGATAATTATATCGGCAATATTAGCAAATATAATGACCATATTAATTATTATATCGACAATATTAATCATTATATCGACAATATTAATCATTATATCAACAATATTGATAATTATATCGCCAATATTTGCAAATATAATGACAATATTAATCATTATATCGACAATATTAATCAATATATCAACAATATTAATTATTATATCGACAATATTGATAATTATATCGGCAATATTAGCAAATATAATGACAATATTAATTATTATATCGACAATATTGATAATTATATCGCCAATATTTGCAAATATAATGACAATATTAATCATTATATCGACAATATTAATCAATATATCAACAATATTAATTATTATATCGACAATATTGATAATTATATCGGCAATATTAGCAAATATAATGACAATATTAATTATTATATCGACAATATTGATAATTGTATTGACAATATTAATTATTATATCGACAATATTGATAATTGTATTGACAATATTAATTATTATATCGACAATATTGATAATTGTATTGACAATATTAATCATTATATCGACAATATTTATAATTATATCGGCAATATTGATAATTGTATTGACAATATTAATTATTATATCGACAATATTGATAATTGTATTGACAATATTAATCATTATATCGACAATATTAATAATTATATTAACATTACAAATAAATATTTATTCAAATAAATAGAGTAGTAACCAGAAGAATTAACCTTGTAAAGCCATATATCAATAGTGTGTAATATTGTTAAGAAATCTGTCAGTCATTTTTGCAATTACTCCTGATGTTTTGCCCAATTCTGGAATATAGCTCTTTGTTGAAAGTCCTTCTGTAGATGAAACTTTAAAAGCTTGTGTTTGAATCAGGAATGGAAACCAGTTAACCGTTATTTTCTAAATATTTCACTGTGTTGTGTTGTGTTGTGCTAACGACATTTACTTTATTGATGTTCTCGAAAATGATTGAACCGTAACAAATGTATATAATTCCAATTTTATAAACAGATTAAATGAAAAAACGCATTGAAGAAAAGATTATCATTCATTAGGATAATGCATCCATAGAGTAATTGGAAAATTAAGGAATTTGCATTATGTATATTTTGTAATTTTCACCCTATTCTCTATATTTGGGTTACTCTAGCTTTATCTATTACCGACTAAAGTTCTTAAATTATATGCGATTTTCTTCGAACTAACAAGCGGTTATGACTGTAGATTATTTACAAGTAATTTTAGAGGTACCGGATAATGGCAGTGGAGATTTGCTGGAATAAAAGATATATCTTAAGGGAAATTATGTGGAAAAAAATAATTCTTGGGATTTTATTTTCTTGAACTTTTCAGACCCTCGTAGATTTCATTTTTACTGGAGGTATATTTTAAAAAAAGTAACAAGTCTGTCACTGTTTAAATTTATAAATATAGGCTTTATGAACATAAAAAACAAAAACAAATATATCTTGCTTCCATTTAGATATACCTAAAAATTACCTTGTTTTGGAATAGTATTTTTATATTTCATGCGATTGGATAGAAGACTATTTCAAATCAACCAATAATAATTTAGGATATCTCCAGAGTGAATTTAATCAGAGGTTTCCAAATTTGTTAAAATATTTAAAACGGTACATATTTAAACCTTAGTAATGATGGAGTTTGTGCAGTTCTATTCTCTAAAAGCAGTAAATTCTTTTGTGAAATGTTATTCAAAATTATCATTTTTGCATAATTTCTTTCACGTTCGTATCCTTACTCAGTTGACATTAAATGGTATTTTGTTCTATTCGTACGTAAAATCTATTGTCAGTGTAACTTTTTTTTACAAATACAGTACCATTCACTTTATTTTAAAACATTACATAAATATTCCAATGCTGGATTTCTCACTAACCATATGGTGCAAAACATTAAATAGTGTGGCTGAAGTTTTGGGAATCTAATCAAGGGTTTTCTGATAGAAAAAATGGAAAAGAACTTGTCAAATATAAATAAAATGAAACTATACATTATATTCCATCTTAATGTAAATTTTTTTTCATTCTATTTTACAGTTTATAGTTGAAGTACTAAAAGTACATACTAGTTTATGAACAGACCTAATAGTCATTTTAAAATGAGAATATTATTAAATTAATTTCCAGTTGAAATACAGTTTTTTCCACATTGTTTTTTAGTAGGATTTCCTATTAATAAAATAACAGGAACACTTGATAGGCGTTAGGTAGGAATTTCAAATGGGAAATTATCGTGTTTATATCAATTTGGTTGTTTCAGCTCATTAATCAGGATCTTCTATTAAGGCTGTTGGCCAATCATGCATGGATTTAATTCGGTACGACCAAAAGGAATTTATTGGACAAGTGAGAAGTCGACTTACGGATCTCATGTATCTCTTGCAATCTAATTCACGTGGAACTCAATGCTGTATCGTTGCTGCAAATTCCGTTAATGAAATGGTAGCCGATTTGGATACTGCGATTTTGTTTGCCGGTTCCGGATCTTTGGCGCTTTCGTTGATTAACAGTGAAAACGATCAAAATAAACCGAATTCCGTTGCACAAATCAAAGAAGACATTTTCAAAATTACAAAATCTTTGGTATCAGATTTGCAGAAAATGGTTAGAAATATTTTTTTATTTTTCATCCGTTTAAAACAAGTATTACTTCACCTTGATTTAGGTCTTTTAATTTCATTAGTTACAGTACTATTATCTTCTATTTTCAAAACTGTTGATTGTGATTTTATCCTTTGATATTTAACAATTTGTTCTTTGATTTATAACGTTTCAATTTGTGTTCTTACGTATGGTCTATTAATTCTTTAAAGAATAGGTTGAAAAATTCTATAGAAATATTTTTAAATATTCAATTATATTTTTAAAATGTCATATTTTTGAACACCTGTGTAAACTGTGGTTTAATTACTTTTAACAATTTTAATTGGTTATTAATTTCAAAACCAAATCAAAATGCAATATAGTTGTTTTTATAAAAAAACCGCCTAGAAAAACAGTAAATCTATAGGTACACTATAATCTTGAACGTAAGCTATTCTAAATTTAAACAAAAACCAAAACCAAAACATTATCAATTATACAAAAATAAATCCTCAAAATTTCTGTTAAAAAAACAATCATTGCTTCCAATACTAAATTTGTTATTGTACTTGATATTTGCAGTATGATTTCACCGTGTTTATAGTCACATTAATTAGTGGCGCGTGCATTTTTACCCTCATTGGGAACTGTTCAGTTTCATTCTCTGCCGGTAAGTGAAATTTTAGCAAACATTTACTTTCATCCGCGTTTCTCCAACCTAACCTCCAGTAATGTCAATAAGTGATATATTTCTGCAAAATGTTTCTAATTTACGAAATTTTATGATGATTTTGTTTTTGCTTCTCTTCGGTCGAAGAATAACGTTTAACAGTACCTTTATATAAATGTGTATATTAAAAAGGTGCCTAGGGTTATAGGTGGCACTTCAATTAAAATGCTGTTAAATGCAAAATTTACTATATTGATATTACGCCGATAACAAGTGTATGTATGTGTATATGTGTATATATATTAATTCATTAACAAAAAGGTTAACTTTGTACCTTAAAATCCCAGCAATAACGTACTCACTTCTGAAAAGCACTAATTTTCAAATTAAAGATAACGGATAAATAATCTATAGCGCGCACATTGTACACTCTATATCATGTTTTTCTATATAATTCACATCGATTAAACATATAGATATGTGCTGTACTGGTACACTACTATAATGCTATCAATTTTTTAACATTTTTTAATAAAAAAAATACGTGGATTTGTTTTGAGTCAATTCATTAATTAAATCAAAAATAAAATGCCAAATGTACGAAAATCTTGCACAAGTGAATAAAGTTAGAAATTGTTGAATACGCCGAAAAACAGTAACAAAGCTGCTGCTCGATTGTTTGCTGTTGGGGCGTTAATTGTTTGAGAATGGAGTAGGCAAAATACAATACTTCACAACCGATGAATTCAAGAAAGCGAGCGTGAAGATATTAAAATTTTTGTAAAAGTTGTAGCAAGACTCATAAGAAATGTGTAATCGAAGATAGAACCAATTATCGGCTCGCGTGGCAACTTCTGTTGCACAAACTCTTAATCGCCATTTTTAAAATTACATAAAGGTGCAACATATTGGAAATATGGTCGATGTTACCGGTTAGCTTTGATATGGTTGGAATTCATATCATTGATAATAAAGGTGCGAGGGAAGTTAAAATCACACCAGTAGGTCACGAAAAATCTAATTGCATTGCTTTCTTATGTGCGACTGCAAATAAGGACAAATGCTCAACACTTGTTATTTTTTAAAAAAACTTTGCTTAAAAGAAGAGCTCCCAAAAGGAGTTGTTGTGAAAGTAAATCCTAAAGGTTAGATTAATCAGGAAATCATACGTAAGAGGTTAGATTAGGTTTGGCAAGAGCGAAAAAATGGCTGGTGGGAAAGTATGACTTATCGCGTAGAGTATGAACCAATGGTGATTTTGATGCGTCATGGGTCTTTGTGTGACTCTTGGTATGACACACACACAGACGTGTTCAAAGATAAAAATTTTCTAGGTCCAAACTCACTTAGAAAAATTTTTTATGGCTCATATTATTTTTAGATAACGCGCGTGTCATTTTTTGGGTAATAAGAGCTTCATTAAGATAGATGCTGAATTTGAATATTTAAATTTTTTGTTCCAGTTTTATAGCAGAGATATTATATTTAGGTTATATCAGTTGATGGGAAACAAGAAAATTTAGCAATGGCAACGGATAATGCTGTTCGACGGGCAAATCAACTCTGTGGAGCTGTTAAAAGTAGTGCTTTAGCAATTGGTTCGAATCCATCTCTTTTAGGATTGTCGGAAATGAGCGATGAATGCATCAGTGCTCAAACGTTATTATTAAATGCGGTTCGTGATGTCGCTGTGGCACTTGTAGATTTCTTTAATTGCACTAAAATGAATGTCACGGCCACTACTGACAAAGAACGGGATAGGTATTAAATCGATTTATTATTATTATTATTATTATTATTATTATTATTATTATTATTATTATTATTATTATTATTATTATTATTATTATTATTATTATTATTATTATTATTATTATTATTATTATTAATTTTACATCTCGAAACGTATTAAATCAAAAAAAAATTTTAGATCTAATCTGAAAAGTAGTTTAGAAACTATGGTGAAAAGTGTTGATGGATTAATAAAAAGCGTTAAAAGTTTAGAAGATTCTGGATTTAGAGGTACTAGAGCTTTAGAAACATCCCTTGAAGCTATGCGCAAAGAATACCGCACCCTAGAAAATTGGATTCCTGACGGTGAAGATGTACTTAACTCTAAAATCCAAGGTAAACAGATTCCGTTGGAAAATTTGATTTAAAAGTCCTTAGAAGGGGAATATTCCCAAATCAATGTTGGCGTTGATAATGTTACAGCTTCTTCAGATAAAATTTATTCTGTTGAAAATTTGGTTCTGATGACTAAGCCCTTGATTTTAGCATCACAGAAAGCAATGGCTGCAGTTCAAACATTTAAGCAGGAAGATGTAAGCTTAGATTTTTATGTTACATATTACACTCTGATACTGATAAATCAAATTATTAATGGCTGTTATAGGAATGGCTTACAGAAGTCTTTGAATATCTTTCATCATTTTACAATTTCCATACCAACTTATTATTATTATTATTATTATTATTATTATTATTATTATTATTATTATTATTATTATTATTATTATTAATAATAATAATAATAATAATAATAATAATAATAATAATAATAATAATAATAATAATAATAATGTATATATTGAATAATAAAATGATTATACACCAACGGCTCGCTTTACGCCATTAATTAGTAACAACAGAAACCGGAACAACATTTTCCATAGAAATTTATACAAACAGAAATTAAATATTTCGATAAAAAAATTTAAACATATTTGATTGAAAGGAAATATTGAAATGCAATTATTTTTAACTACAAAATAATTTATTCAAATATATAAAAAATGAAAAAGAAAAGAAAAGGATTAAATAGCATTTTTATTTTTTGGTTTTAATAAAAAAAAATCAAAAATTGAAAACATAACTCGGTAAAATCTAAAAGAAAATGTCTAAATTTTACTCTGAATCGATTGATGATAATTATTTTTATCACTGGGCCTGTGTAAAAAATTATCTATAAATCAATTGGTATATCATTAAATTGGAGGAAAAGGCTCTACAAATTTTGGAGCTTTCTGTCGGATTAGGATCAACCCGAGGAAAGGATTTTTTGTTCTATTTACTAATTTCAAAGCTTTATAAAGTTGATTTGAAATCAAATCTTGTTAGTTAAAAACTGTCGTCTCTTCTTATTATTGATATCACAATTTAATACGATTTCAATAAAATCTTTATTTGTTAAATTTTCTTCGGCATTCAAAACTTCAGCTATATCGAAACCTTCCAATCCTTCAAAATTCGAGTTTCTTGCTAGGTTTTCAATTTCCGTGTAAACTTAAACATTTTAAATCTAAATTTCCTTTCGTGTAGTACTCTTAATTCAGCAATAAACCAATGTTTTACCCAATTCTCAATGAACTACCAATCAGTTTTTTTAGAAAATTCCTCCTTGTTCGAGGATTTTCAGAATAATACCTCAATATAGGTTAGAATTTATTTTCACCATTAGCATTTCCTTCAAGAATGTAAGACGCTCTTCGTTAGATTTGTAAGCAAGCGCGAACTTTTCATATGAAAGTACTTGCTAGTAATTTATTCAAAAGCAAACCGGTTTCGTTTACATTAAAAACTTGTTTTGCACTATAACTTCTATCTCAAATCAGTGAAATAATGTTTTGTCTTCAAAACTATTTGGACAGATTTTGTCATCTCTACTTCTCCTTTCAACAAAATTCTTAAGAGGTTCTCGCATATTTTGAAACCCTCAAACCAACCTTGAGTTTCTTTAAATTTCTCATTGTCATTTCCCACGCAAAGCGAATAAGTGGCGTATTGAATAATAAATTTATATTAATTATTATTTTTGTCTATATTGAATGAAAAAAGACCACAATTACTGAGAAACCTATATGAAATATTTTTCTTCAAATGACATACAATACTAATAATGATCGCTTATTAATATTTTATGGACTGAAGGACTTATGGAGTAATATAAAGTTTTTAGGCAATAAATGGCTCTATAAGGTGATGTTTATGTAAAGTTTCTAGTAATAAAATAAATACTTTCCAGACTTTGCATTTGTGAAAAAAATATTTGAATAATTTTAGTTTCCGTACACGATCAAGGCCTGATGTGTGCTGATAAATGTGTTCGATGGCTTTAAAAGGGTTAATTAACTACCGATACTTATGAACCATTATTTAGAGCATTAATAGACAAAAATAAATCACTTAAATACAACATAAAGATCTTAATGTTATCTATTTTATGTAATCAAAACTAATATTTGTTTATTGAATGTTAAATAAAAAAGTGTAAATTGATAACTTTTATTGATGTTTATTATTGTAATGAATGAAAAAATTTAAATTTAAAATTATTAAATTGCTATTGCCAAAAATTTCTTTGATAATTTTTTAGTTCATCCCACTTTGTCAGTTCTGTCGAACATAATATTGGTTTTATACAGAGGTGGATTCCAACTACAAAATTGGGGGGGGGTGCTTATTTTACGAGTCATAGTCATAGTTTTACAAAGACTGAAATATGCTCCAAATGTAAGTCCCAAAAGGTTGACATTGTAGAGAAAAATATGTGCTTACCTTGCATAACAAGCTTTTCGTGTTTTACATTTTTAATAAAAGAAAGAAATATTTGTGAATATCAATTTTTTGTAATTCCTAATGATAAAATTCTACTTAAAAATCAATATTTGTACTTTTTATTCAATAAATGCACGTTTAATTCAATACTTGAATTATTTTCTAAAGAATTTTCACTTTAAAATCAATAATCACTGTCATGAGTTTTCGCTAGGGGAGGTTGGTTTCTAACCCTTTTGCGATAACTAATGGTGGCACGGGGGCCTCACATCTACCTACAAACGATCAAGAACCTCATCTAAATTTACAAAGTGACAATTCCAGTGAATGTCATGGTAGTGGAGTATTTTCTTTACGTCATAAACTAGTGATCTTTGCGCTTTCTCAAAGATAATGGCACTTATAGATTTGCTCATACAAATCTGCAATTTATTGATTGTTCTCACTAAGCAGACACTGTAGGAACCGTTTCAAGCCATCATCTTACAATGAGGGTAATATGATGAGCTGCGCAGTAAACATATACTGTAGTTGGATATTCACGTATGAGGCAAGTACAAACACCATTTTCATCCCCTGACATCACACCAGCTCCATCTGCACCAATTGATATAAGTTTTGCATTTTTTATCTTACGTAATATTGTTTGTAAGTATAAGAAAATATTAACTGCATCAAAATCTTTTAGCTCAATAACTTAGTACAACTTTCATGAATTTCGTTGTCATAAACATTTATGAAGCATATACTCAATTCTGCATCACTAGAACTAATCAAGCTTTCGTTTATCAACTGAGAAAACATTCATGCTCTTTCGATTTCATTGAGAAGAGCTACTTTCTTTCTTTTCAAGTCTAAAATTCAAATCCTCAAGTTACGGTCTTACGGAAATAGTAGAAGAATTTTGCGTGCTATTACTTTCCTCAGGTCTAGCAAAATGTTCATAGAAAAGAGTTCAATGATCACCAGTTGTGGTTCCAACTTGGATAAGTCTGACTTGGGAGGTGGTTTAGGTCCAAATTGCAAGCCGACTTGCTTAAATTTTTGTCAAGGAGGCTTGCTAGATTCCATAATATAAACTAATAATATTAATAATAAATAAGGTCAATTAATAGGCCCTTTCACAGATACGGGGATGACACACACAAACATTTGTTGGATAAAGTCTGAATACATCACCGACACATTTATAATTTCGTAATTATTTTTATGTAGTAAAAAACTAGGGGTGCGGTACCAACCCCCCAGATCCGCCTATGGTTTTATATTACTGGGCACTTCGAACAAATTTCAAATGTTAGATAAACAATTCGCTGTACATTAAAACCTGGCAAAAAGCAGCCAAAAATCTTGCTTGCAATAGTAGCATATCTCGATTCGGTTGAATTCGACCAAAAAAATCCTCAAAAAAGCCACAAAATCCCTGACACTTTAATGAGACCAAAATTGTTGAGGCTTTTGTTGGGATTAATAAGGTTGTCGATAGAAATTAGCTCTCGAGCTGGCTCCTCATGTTCTCTCACAATTAATAATAACTTTAATTTCTAATACACTTGATCTCGCTCAATTTTAATTTTAAAAATTGTTTTTATCCATTGTATTAGTTTCAGTTTCAAAAAAATATTAAATGTTTCTTTTTAGAAACCAACTTAGCTTAAAATGCCTTTAAGGCCATATCTTTTCCGAAGAAACCATTTACAAATGATCAGCTTAACCTATTGTCGTAAGGCGCTACTTTGTGACAGTGACTCACTAAATTTGTACTACCTAATGACTTATTGGATATTTTTGAAGAAATTTTGTTTTTATTTTGGGATTTTATCGGTGTCATTTTCCAAATCTTTACGTTGAGCTCCTTTGTTTTGATGTTTTTCGTTATTTATATATTCAATCGGAAATCATTTCTAAATTAACAAATACATTGAAGCCAGTCCATTGCGGACGCGTTTGAGTTCATAGTTTTGTGCGCATTTTATAACTGCTCACTATTGGAAGAAATCTCAACTTACTAAAAGTTTTCTATGATTGAATACTGGGTTGAGTATAAGGTTTTGTTGTGTAATTCCAAGGGTAACATTTAATGAGCTTCAAATCATTCATCCCCATCACTTAAATGATTGAAATAGTCCTTATAATACTGATTACATTTTCTTTCACGTCTTTGGTATTTTTAAATACCTTTCGAGAATAAATCAAATCGTTTTAAGTGAAACCGGTGTTGGATTCCTGACTTGATTTCTTCGGAGCTGTTGTAGTTTCTCACTCAGAGACGGAATTTCACTGGGATCCGGTAGGAGAATGTCGTAGCTAGTATTCTGAAACTTTCTATGACGGGTGGTGATATTGTTATGAAATCTTATCAAACCCCCTGTTACATAAACGGCAGCGTTGTTGTCGTATGACATTCACAAGCCAGTTAAACGGTTCAGAGTAGACATCTGCGTTGATAAATCGACTAAGAGGCGACGCATTAATAAGAAACACTTGTTTTGAGTTCCAGAATTATCTTTTCAATTGAATATTACTAGAAATTTCAAAATAAACGATATTTTATGAAAAAGATGTAATTTCAATAAAACAGTTTTGCTCACAATTTTTTCAACAATCGCATTTAAACTGTTAAGAAAACCTTTTATTATTTGTAAAATGTTATCGCCGCCACTAAACCCGAGCAACATCAATTTATTATCAAATTTCAACCGCAATTCATGAGCTTATTTTCTTTCCTGACAGATACTTATGGCAGCAAATGTCGGTCGCAAGGCAATTACGGATTTGGTCCATCATATAAGAGTTACAATTGATATGAAGTTAAAAGAAGAAAAATCCAAACCGTCGAGGATTTTCAGTGAAAAAGCACCAATTGTGTCTGATCCAGACCGACGCACTGTTGAATCAGTGAAGGAAAATTCAATGAAAATAGTCGAACACGGTAAAGGCGCAGTTAAAGCCCTGATTGACATGTACGAAAATTTAAACAAGAGTGTGGCAGAAGGCAAAAAAAATGAATCACATAAAATGCAAATGACTCTTGCTTCTCGGCGAATCGCCCATTCGATTCACGAAATTACTGAATCCGCCACACAACTCAAAGGTAAGCAAATTGCCCATTATTTCTATAAATAAGGTTGTTTAAGACACACATTTGGCCGATCAAGAAGATCTGAATAGTCACTGTGCAATTGCAGAGAACGAACTGCTGGAAGCGGCTTCACAAATCGAAACGGCAGCAAAGAAAATAGCTTTGCTTAAACCACGAAAATCAATAAAGGTATGAATAATAATAATAATAATAATAAATAATAATTAATAATTAATAATAATTAAATAATTTATGCTGCTACCAAGGAATCACCGTTTTATATTAATAATAACTATAATAATTATTATTATTATAATTATATTAATTATTATTATAATTATATTATAATGATTATAATAAATTATAATAATAATAAATAATAACAATAAATAATAATAACAATAAAATGATAATAACAATTAATATCATAATGACTTGGAACACCCACATTCTGATTATTCATTCTGGCTTTGTCTGGATTATAATCTCTAGTAAACCTGTCCGTTCATGCCGCCAGGTCGTCTTGTGACGTCAAATGTCACAGAATGACTAAATATTTCAACATTCCACTGGCATTTCTCTACAAAATATTTCATGAATAATATCCAATGGAAAATTAATGACTAACATCATTTCTTCCCATAATTACGGTTTATATTTCACGCTTGCCGCAATTAGCTTACTTACACATCTTTTTCACACATTAATCTCGGTTTAAACTTGAATAGTTCAGATATTTCTTTCAAATATTAAAACCTCTGTAAGAAGCAAATATATTGTTTTATATTAAATATTTTATATAACATATTATATGATTTGAATGTAGTTTTGAAAAAATAAAGTAAGGCTTGTTGAATTTACATGTATTATATTATATTATATTATATTATATTATATTATATTATATTATATTATATTATATTATATTATATTATATTATATTATATTATATTATATTATATTATATTATATTATATTATATTATATATAATATATTGTATTATATTATATTATATTATGTTATGTTATATTGTATTGTATTATATATTATATTATATATTGTATTATATTATGTTATATATGATATGATATTATATAATATTACTGAAACATCTTTTATATCCAGTTTCACGAAATATGATTTTAATCTTTAGTTATTTTAATTTTATAGGCAACTTTTTAATGTATTTATTTTTTACCTGACTGTTAATATTTTCCGATATCTTGTTTGAAAATGTCAAATGCAAATTTAGAATTTACATATAATATATAATATTATATTATATATTATATAATATTATATTATATATTATATTGTATTATAATATATTATATTATATTATATTATTATTATATTATATTATATTATATTATATATAATATATTGTATTGTATTATGTTATATTATATTATGTTATGTTATATTATATTGTATTATATATTATATTATATATTGTATTATATTATGTTATATTATATGATATGATATTATATAATATTACTGAAACATCTTTTATATCCAGTTTCACGAAATATGATTTTAATAATTAGTTATTTTAATTTTATAGGCAACTTTTTAATATATTTATTTGTTACCTGACTTTGTTAATATTTTCCGATATCTTGTTTGAAATTGTCAAATGCAAATTTAGAATTTACATATAATATATAATATTATATTATATATTATATAATATTATATAATATTATATTATATTATATTATATATCATTATTATATTATATATTGTATTATATTATATTATATTATATTATATTATATTATATTATATTATATTATATTATATTATATTATATTATATTATATTATATTATATTATATTATATTATATTATATTATATTATATTATATTATATTATATTATATTATATTATATTATATTATATTATATTATATTATATTATGTTATGTTATATTATATTACATGTATTATATTATATTATGTTATATTGTATTATATATTATATGATATTATATTACTGAAACATCTTTTATATCCAGTTTCACGAAATATGATTTTAATAATTAGTTATTTTAATTTTATAGGCAACTTTTTAATATATTTATTTGTTACCTGACTTTGTTAATATTTTCCGATATCTTGTTTGAAATTGTCAAATGCAAATTTAGAATTTACATATAATATATAATATTATATTATATAATATTATATAATATTATATTATATATCATTATATATCATTATTATATTATATATTGTATTATATTATATTATATTATATTATATTATATTATATTATATTATATTATATTATATTATATTATATTATATTATATTATATTATATTATATGATATTATATTACTGAAACATCTTTTATATCCAGATTCACGAAATATGATTTTAATAATTAGTTATTTTAATTTTATAGGCAACTTTTTAATATATTTATTTGTTACCTGACTTTGTTAATATTTTCCGATATCTTGTTTGAAATTGTCAAATGCAAATTTAGAATTTACATATAATATATTATATTATATTATATTATATTATATTATATTATATTATATTATATTATATTATATTATATTATATTATATTATATTATGTTATATTATGTTATATTATATTACATGTATTATATTATATTATGTTATATTGTATTATATATTATATTATATGATATTATATTACTGAAACATCTTTTATATCCAGTTTCACGAAATATGATTTTAATAATTAGTTATTTTAATTTTATAGGCAACTTTTTAATATATTTATTTGTGACCTGACTTTGTTAATATTTTCCGATATCTTGTTTGAAATTGTCAAATGCAATTTTAGAAAGATACTGGGGAAGAATATACATTTGATGGCCAAATTATTGTTGCATGTGGCTCGATAGTCAGTGCAACCTCACATTTAGTCAAAATGGCCTCGTTGTCTCAGCAAGAATTAGTTTCTCAGGGTCGACTGAAACCCAGTGAAAATATATCCGAGCAAAATGAAACCCAATGGAGTCATGGATTGATATCGGCAGTAAATTGAAATAGATTTCAATTATAAATTATAATAATAAAATTGCCATCTATTTCAGGCCAGATTAGTGGCAGCAGCAACGGAAAATCTTAGTGATAGTGCAAAAGCTGTTGTCCAGGGCAAATGTGGTACAGATCGTCTGATATCGGCTTCTAAACAGGTTGCTGCCGGCACAGCTCATTTGTTATTGGCATGCCAAGTGAAATCTGATGCCGATTCGAAAACCAACCAAAGATTACAAGCAGCCGGCTCTGCTGTTAAACGAGCAACAGAAGCCTTAGTGAAAGAGGCTACCGAACACAGAGATGTCCAAGATGGCTCCATTCCATACACTTACGATGGACCGAACAAGAGCATGGTTAATTCCATGAGAAATGTAAATTTCCGCACTTTCCATTGATTATTATTTTCCCTTGATTTCAGGTTATCCAAGCTCAAGCAGATATAGTTGCAAAAGAAAGAGAACTGGAAATGCTGCGTAACAAGTACCAATCGATTCGACAGGGCCATATTTCCACTCATCCGGAACTGTTTGGTGGTGACAAGGAATAAATCCGGAATTTTACATGCCTTTGTATATATAACTTGATTGATTGCGTTCGAATATCTGTTTCTGTTTCATAAATTTATATTTTGATTTTTTCAGTTCATTTTCACATTCAGATTCTCTCGATAGCAATTACAATGTCAAGAAATTGATTGTTTTGTTTATCTGCACCCAAATATCGATTTTTATTAATTTTTGTTTGATCGATTATGTGATGTGACAATTTTGGTTGTTTGCTTTTAATATTTTTCATTTGTCCCTTTGGCACCTTTTCGAAAATATTGATAATTGTTTTTTAAATATCCAGATCAATTCTCTATAGCTATTGGCCAATGCCTGTAATTTCAAAAATCAATATTTAATTTAGAAGTTCAAAATTAACATTTAATTTTTGGAATTTTTCCTTTTAGACAAAGATAAAAGATTGTATTAAATTCTAATTTATTCATAAATTTCTCTTCTACTGTTAAACTGACTTTTAGATCGAGTTAGAACATCCATTATTAGAAAATATTTATTAATATAGCAAATTTAAATTCCTTCCAAAATCTCCATTCTTAGGATATTTAAACAATTATATTTTGAGAATTCTGTATTATTATTAGATAAGTTAAAATTAATTATTTATAAATTGTATTTTTAATATTTATCCTTACACTGACTATTCATAAAGTAGTGAGACATGAGTCTATAACAAGAAAATTAATTGCGCTGTTGGATGGTCCAAGTTCTAACAGTTATATTAGTAAACGTGTTGCTGAAGAGCTGGAATTAACTGGAAAGGAAACGGTCATGCTCGTACGTGTAATCGAAAAGAGATTTTGAACCTTTAGTAGCGGCTAGTATTTCTGGGAAAATGCAAGGGGTCAATTGGTCTAAAGAAAAAGATAGATGGAAGTATTTGAAAGGAATCAATTTTCCGATACTGAATGAAAAACAAGTGTTAATAGGTGCCGATTATCTTGGATTACAATGATCTTTGAAAGAAATTGATGGGGATTGAGAAAAAATAAACCAATAATGTTTTGCAAAGTTAGGGAATCGATGACAAATCAATAGAAAACAGATTGTTTCGAAGTTACAACATTTTCTTTTTGGATAAGACTAGTAAGTGTAAGAGCTTGGACAGAACGTTTCAAGGGAAACTTAAAGGTGAAAGAGGGTAAACGAAAAAAAGGAGAACTGACACTGGATGAATTGAAGATGTATAAGATAAAGATCATTTGAAATGAACAAATAATATATTTTCATAAGGAAATTCAGAAGAGCACTAATTGAGAAGCTATTGATCAAAAGAGTATTATTGTGAAGCTATTATCAATTTTAGACAATGTAGGCGTACTCCGAAGTAACAGTCGTATTATTCACGCTGAATGCCTGCCGATGGAGACAAAATATCCGATAATTATGTCTGACAAGAACCGGCTGACAAAATTGATAGTTATGAATGCTCACGAAACATTGAATCACTACGCCGGAGTGTAGCATTTCCGTAAACCAGTTAAATCAACAATATTGGATTACTAAAGCTAGAAGATTGATATGGAAATACGCTAATGATTGATTTTGTTGGCGTAGATGAATAGAACGTATCATCAAAATACAGATTATGGCTACGATTCAGTCCTTCTGCTCTTCAGAACCATTGAGAACGTTTGTACATGTAGCAGTAGATTTTGTTGGACCTTTTGAAACAAAATCATTTGAGGATGAGTCCGCAATAAGAGGATGGTAAATTTCAAAAATGAATTTAAAAATAAAAAATAATAGTTGAAAAATTTGTAGATTAAATGGATTAATTTTGTATTGTAATATTGTTGTTTGAATTGATCAATGAGTTTTGAATAGTTTATGTTTTTTATGAATGAATATGTTTGTATAGAATTTTCTATTTTAATAAATGTTTAGTATTTGTTATTATTATCATTAAGTTATGAATTTTCAAATGAATATTTTTAATAAAAATATGTCCGTATGTCATAACGATTTAGATCGACAAAAAATTCGCTGAACCAATGCAAATTAATTTTAGAATGGATATTAAAGTTTTACGTTCTGTTGGGCCAGAACACAAACGGCCTTGTAAACGTTTAAATGAATCGGTAACACACATGCAAATATAACATGCAGATTTAAATTCAAACCTATTAAAACACCAATTAAACCCTATCAAAATATCAGAAAGAAGACAATTACATATAAAATAATAAACATAAAAATAAATTAAAATAATAACAAAAGGCAACAAGATCCGCACGATATAAATATAAACATAACACGAAAACCTAACAAATTCGACCGAAATTTGATAATTTAACAAAAAATGTGAAATTTCATGAAAATGAAATAAAATTCAAAGAATTTGAATTAGAAATAATTCAATAAAAATGTTAAAAGAAAAATTATCAAATAAAATTGCAAAATAATAAAAATTAAGATTAGAATACACTAGAAAATTCCAAGGTCGAATTTTGTTTTACTAAATCAAAAAGAACACGCAAGGTTAGGGCCAAAAAATAGGTATATATACCGATTCATTTTCACATAATTTTAATCGTTTTTGAAAGTCATTAAGCAATTTTTGAAAATCTATGTAAGTGAGAGTTTTATTTGAAAACTCTCTCCACGTCGCGTCCTCGCAACCTCGATAGAGCTCTGCTTGGGTGTCGGCATGGGGAGGGTGATATTTTTATGATGTCTTTATGGATGCTTGGATTGGTAAATTTTTAATATTATTTTAATAAATTATTCATAATTCATAAATTGTTTTTTATTATTGTCGAAAGTTTTCCGGCCCACAGCCAAAGACACATCACAAGTTAGTAAAATCAACATATTATTCGAATTCGTGTAAGTGCGTGGAATATCGCCAATGATTCGTGTCCGTGAAGGTCCGGCGTGCGGAACGTAGGAGCTGGAACGTCAATATTATCCGGTATAGAAGAAAGGAGAAATAAGGAAGTGGTCTTTTGGCTACTTCCTCGTCTCTCGTTTTCTTTAAATTCGACCTAAATTATTCTACACACGGCTCAAAATCACCACACCGAGTAGTCCAGTGGGCACTCATTAACTGTAACATGAACATAATGCGCCTAAGGTCAACCAAGGGGAAGGTGACGGGAATAAAAAATGAAATCATTGTTATAAATCTTTCATCGATAAAATAGCTCAAAATCATTCGTACATAAAGTTCAATAACTCGAGGTAGGAAATTTCTAATATGATAATCATGAATCAATACCATTAAAATTAAGAATTCAGTAAATTATATACCCCTACCTAACGAGTACCCAAGGCACGTTTTAATGATCCAAAAAATTATTTTTATAACGAGTGCTAAATTCGATCTCCAATTCATTGAGTAAAATCGAGAAATCTAAACGGAAAATAATTAGCTACCATGTTTAAGTTTTCAATCACCCTCCAAACCACCGAGATTTAATTATACTGTAAGCAAACAGATTAAATAATAACCCCACTTAAACCCAGAAGATCTGTGATCGCTTAACCACAACTGACAGATCAAATAAGGGAGGCAACTCTTAGTCCAAACAGCAAATATTTAGCACTTCGTATTTCCGTATAAGCACAATTAACAAATCAAACCATTTGCTTGAGATCCTATAATTGTTTTGCGAAGTTTAGATACTTAAACATAATTAAATCTTGATGTATAATTAATCAACTGATGCAATTAACTTAGAATTTAGCTTTAAAATTATAGTACATAAAAATTCAAAAGGGAAAAGATTTGAACATTTATCCTGATTCAGGTAAAAGGAGACAAGACGAAGTAAAATAAGATAATTAACTTAAATCAAGTTCATAGAAACTCACTTACTCATCCGATGAACATTCGATTCCTAGGGTTTCGGGCTTGCAAAAATTTACATTAACAAGACTGTTAACCCAAAAACTTGACACAATTAGCACGGTACGCATAAAAACAGAAAACGGAAAAAACAAAATAACGCCAACTACTACTATCATGAGAACGTAACTAAAATAGATTACCACAATCAACATATTTAGCAATAAAGCGAAATTCCATCACGACAAGAAACTCCTGGATCACACTCGAACCGCCAAGATGTGCAGGTAATAAAATTTCCAACTCCATAGGGACAAAACGTCCGATAATCCGAGTCCCATTTAACTGACCCAATCTGAAAGCCATTGTGGGTACCAAATTTGTGAGAAGAAACTAATGAGAAATCACGGTTCCCACTTTCCCATGTGGTAATTTCTCACGGTGATAAACGCAAATGTTCTAATTCCCTAACCAAAGGTATAACTAAGCTAAAGATTTGTTTAATACGGTGATCATAAAATAAATCAAAGAATACTTACCCAACCCGCCCTAGTATAAAAATTACTAACTTATCCGATAGAACGAAAATAAATATTTTTCCTTTTGATTAGCCTCATTATCAAAATGGTTCCCAACAGCGACTAGCAAACCAACCATTAACAGGAAAATCCACAAACGACGGAATAGTTCTAACCACGAATCCCTTCCATCTAGCCAATACCTTTACTATCTATCCTGGACGGACAAAACCTATTAAAAAATAAAGACTACCAACCGTTCACTAATACCTATATTCACATCGCGTCCCACCCGATTTGCCCATCAACCCTGACCAAGCAAGCGTAGATCTATAAATTAATGAAATAACTATTGCGTATAAATTTAAATTACCTCCCCATACCAAAATATGACGGATAATTACAGCGTGATAAAATACTGTAAGAATAAAATTAGAATTAATAAGATTTAAAAGCCCAATTAATACCTGCAATTAACTCGATAATTTCCAAACCGCGAGTAAACCTGAATCTACAAGGAATAAGTTGCTAAATAAAATAAGCGAAAATAAAATTGAAAAAATACCACATAATAAATCAATACGTATCATCTCATATGCCGAATAATGCATCACTAAATTCCACCAGTATGCACGAAGTTAAATGTCACACACATCGACACGACGAATCCGTGAAATAGGAACCGAAATCAACACGACACCTGCATGTCGTGATGACATACCGGCAACATGTCTACTATAGTGGTCGACCGCGCTGAGAGAATTACACACACGCGATTCCCTCGATCAATGTCAGACTACATAGGGAAAGCATCAGGACAGAAGGAATAGTTTTTTTTTTGAAGACAATTATCCAAAATGTATTATCGTCCGAATCATGTTAATGGGACTCCGTCGTCCGGGTCACTCGACGAAAACGCGTATCTAAGTTCAGGAATTCGTAATTCAGGTAAACTTGACATCCTATGAACTACTTTAATTTAAGCCCTTTAATTATCGTTATATTTATACCTTAATTTGGTTAAATCCCGTTAATATTATTAACTATTATTATTATTACTATTTTTATTATTGTCACTTTCATTTAATGTCATTATTATTATTATTCTTATTATTATTACTTTATTATTATTATTATTATTATTATTATTATTATTATTATTATTACTATTATTAGTATCGTTATTATTATTAATGTTAACAATCATAATCCTCGACAATAGCTGAAGAATTTTTTTCCCTCCATTAAAATGAATTTCTTAAATAAATTGAAAATAGGTGAATCTTCTAGCTTTATTTTATTTCTGCGCTCGGAAATAAGAATACAGTGACCAATAATTTTTGGAGAACGTTTGTACATCAAGGGAGATTTTTGTTTAGAGTTCATATAAGGATGCGTGACCGATAAACGTAAATGGAGACTATTAATTGAAAAATATCTAAGGTATTTAGAAGAAACAGAATTGCAGATTGATTACTTTCCGACAGCCAGATTTCGACTTTTAATTATATTTAGTAAGTAAGTTTATTAATTATCCCGAGTTAACCAAAGATTCCTTTCCGATAATCGTAATAATCATATGGTAAACAAATTTTAATATACATTCTATTTAGTAAGTAAAATTTTAATAATTATTATTCAATAAATAAATTCCCCTTCAAATAATCTTAAAACGGTTAGTGTCAGACAATAAAGGAACCCACGAGGTACCTTCCCCGGCGGGCAAAAATTTTGGGGAAATTACAATCAATCTCATTCTTATTTTACTATAAAAAACGCTAAATGTAGAAATAAATAAAACCTTCCTGATCGTGATATTTTGTAGGAGAATCAGGATCTCTCATCTATGTCCCCACGCACGTTGCCGACCAATGGCGACAGGCTTGGAGACGAGCTTGGCGGCGAGGAGCCCCAACCAAGGGGGCCTAAACAGACCATCGGACAATTGCTAGGGTTGGTCGAGAGGCCGTCATTACGAAATGGACAAAATGGCGAGCAGTATCCGGCCCGGGAAATTCGAGAACACGCCAGCAAGCTCCTCGCACGCATGGAGGACCATCAGCGGCAGGTCGACTTCCACGTGGTCAGGGCCAGACAATACCTGGCCAACGTGGAGGACGACATCTCTGCGGGACGAATTGCGGACATCTATCCGTGTATGCCGCCGCCCAACTCCAGACCTGTACGCAACACGAAGCGGCCCGTATTCATATACCCGGGCTACTCCGCGGAAGAGGGAGTGAAAAGATTCCTCGAAGAGCCCTGATCTCACCGAGCTATTAACTATGGACCTTTTAATTTTGCATGAATGCTATTTTAATAAATAACTGTTAATTAAGATTTTCCTTGTTATTCGTTTCATAGTGTAACTTTACAGATTTATGTTTGAAATCAAGTTCACGTTTAACAATTTTTGGGTACAGTAAAAGAATTTAATTTTGTCGTTATAGAAATGGAACCCCTACAGACGATACAAACGGAGCTGACCCACGCAAGACAAACCAATAAAAACCTCTACGATCAGATTATACAACTATCCCGCGAAATCCAACAAACAAAGGCTACATGTGTGGACCCAAGGAAGGCCCGATCAATGTACCAAATAATTACAGCAGCTCAAAAGGGATGGGCCGACGAAAAACAATTGAACCAGAGCCTCAGGACTCAGATAAGGGGGCTGAAGGTCGCCTTATCGGCCTGCCAAGAAGGAGCCGCTGTAACGTACCCCCTTGTCTTTGCCCCCGCCCAATTGGCTTACCGAGAGACGGCGGCAACTCCAATGACGACCACACCTTCAACCCCGACAACAATAAAGAACATGTATCGTCCAGGACGCAAGGAACGAGTCAAACGCCGGGCCGCGTGACTGCTAAATATAACGCAGCCTACAAACTGAAATTGATTCACTTCTTGTAGAAAATTTGTTTTATCTAGTTTTATTTTAGTTGTTTTTTCATTCATTAATAAGTATTCACTAGTTTTATTCTCAACATATATTCATTAATATTTTTTGACTAAAGAACTCAGGGAACATGAGCGATAAAACCTACGACTTAAAGGGGACCAAATGACCTAAAGCGAGCACAAGTCTTCTAACGACAGCTCGTTGGACCCAGAGATCGTTCGAGCAATTATAGCATTAGAAATAGCGCTCACTTTTTGCGAACAACCTACCTGCTTGAGCACATTTCCAACGTTGCTTAGCAACGGGTGTCGAGTTGCAGTAAATAAAATATTTATATGGCGTTACCTGGGCAACCACAGGGAGATTAAAGCAAAGCATAATACCCAGTAACCCACCAGTTCTAAAACTAAAGGAATTTTAATGGAAGAAAGTAATGTTCAAATCGTCGAATTTCTAACAATCGTATTTGGAAATGCTTGCAGGAAGTTAAGTGATCTATTGTAGGTTGTTGAGAATGGTGGCTATTCTGAACACAATATATCTGTTTATCGGGGAATTTGTTGATCGTGGCTTTTATTCCATTGAAATATTTTTATTGGTGCTTATCTACAAAGTCATATATCCAGATGGAATTACTTTAATCAAACATAATCTTGAAAGTCAACAAATCCCTAAAATATATGGATTTTATGATGAATGTATGAGAAAGTACGGATAAGTTGTAGTATGGGGATATATATAGAGAAATATTTGATCCCTTTAGTTCATCATTTGTAATCGATGTACAAATGCTTTGCGTTCATAGAGAAATAAAGGAAAGAGTACCTCACGATAGACTCTTGTATAGTTTACTTTGGTTAAATCTTGAAGAAACTCAGGTGTGGGGCGTATCAATTGGTTTTTTCGTCAAAAATTACCCTAAAAGTTATGTTGTTTGATCGAAATTTCTAGAAAGATGTTAATAGAGCAAACAAATGAAAAATTTCGGCCACTTCATTAAAATAAACACTCAAAATAACGATTATATAACATTAATTATTACATAATATTGGTTTATTACATGACCTTGAACTTTCCCAGGAGGGAGTTGGCATGTTTCGTTTCTCGTGTCTTTGTTCGCGATTGCAGTTTCTTGATTATTTGGGTGTGCACACAGACACGAAGCAATACTGTAATTTGTTGTGGTTTCGTAAAACTATGCCTCGAATATGATATTTTGTAAATTTTTTAATTGTGGATTTTATTTGCGAAATTTTGGAATGGTAGAAATTAAATGATTTGACTTGCCGCATCAATGGTATAAATTTTGGAAATTTTAATTTGAAGTTGGTTAATTAGGAATTTTTGAATTCTTTTGGAACTATTTTCTGATTGGGTATTTTGTGATTTGTAACAAATAAAGTTTTGGAATTAACTCACAGTTTATTTTTGATTTTACTCTCAATTATTGAAAAATGTCTTGTCACGATATTGGTATTGATTTGTGTTGAATCCTGAAAAGAAAAGTTTATTTTATTATTTTTTATGTAAAAATTTTTAGTTTGTATGTTTGTTTATCCGAATTAGAGTTGTTTATGATTGTGAAGAAATTTTGAAAAGATTGTAATTTGGATTTTGTTAATTAAAAAGATTAAATTTGAAATTCGTTATTTTTATTTTCAAACTGATTTTGAATGGTAATTAAATACTTACTAAAATGGATAACGAACAAATAGAAGAATTTGTTGATCTTTGCCAAATCCAGCCATCTATTTTACAATTAGATATTGAATGTGACATTGTGTCAGAAGATCAATTAATTGGGGATGATTCTATTGAGGTTACTTAAGAGATTCAGGATGCAGCTGATGAGAAAAAGAACGAAGCAATAGATAAATTTAGAGGGAAATTATGCTGAAGTTGTTACTTTGCTAACCGAAGCAATTAAGCTTAACCCTATTTATGCGATGCTCTATGCTAAAAGAGCAAGTTGCTATGTTAAACTACTCTGTCCAAATGCAGCTATTAAAGATTCAAATAAAAGCCTTGAATTGAATCCGGATTCCGCTCTTGCGTATAAGTTCAGGGGAATAGCAAACAAATTGTTGGCCAAATGGATCCAATCCTACTATGATTCGAATCAAAAGCTAAATATTTCCGTGATGATATAGATCAATTGGGCACCAGCGATTACAAGCAGACAGCGCATTCAAATGAGAACCAACAATTTGAGTACAACTTATTCATGTGTTGGTGTATTTGTATATGGAAAATCCGAAATTTTTGTTAATAGTCAAGGAAATGAATAAGCACAACACCCAAATTCTATATAAACATAAAACCAACGTGATGTAAAGAAAAAGTAACATTACATGAATGTGTGTTTTGTTTAAAAGAAGAATGAGCACAGTTTGGAACAAGGTGCTACGAATGTGATAGTGCCTATGATGACCTCAAAACAGCTCTGTGCTAATTGCGCAAAAACTTAACTCCATTTTTCAGAAATGTCAAGTAAATCCTTAAAGAGAGAAAACTCAACCAACCCTTACCTAAATTGTGATATTTTAAATTTGTTATGGAATTCAAATTCAAGTTCTAATTTCATTAAAATCGACAATTTGCTGATGGAAAATTAGCAAAATATTTTTCAATAATAGATTATTACAATTATTATTCTTATTTATAATATATTTTCAACCAATAAAACTCAGTTGAAAACCATTTTCTAATTATTAATTGTAAATAAAAAAATTATTGATTACAATTCTAATTTAAAACAAATAAAAAATACATTCATCATAAAAATCGAACCCGGAGTTTTGAAATCACTGAAAATGAACATTTTATTATGTTTATTTATTCAACTTGCTAATTGATTTTGTTTAAAATAATAAAAAAAATAAATTAGAAAATATCCGAAATATTTCATTCAATAAAAGGTAGGGTCGCGTCCATGGTCAAGGGTGATTTATTGATCAAATTCAATTTCATAGAAGTAACCAACAGACTATGCCTACCTAATCAAAATCCGTAATTTATTTTAACTAATTGATAATAAAATGTTCTACTACTAATATTTGTCAGCAGTACATTAAATTCAATTAAAAATATTTTTTTTTAGTTTTTATCAATTATTAATATTATTGTCGACTCTAAAAAAAATTTTTGATGTTGAAACTCACGTATTTATTATTTGTTTAATATAACATAAATGCTACAATTTTATTAACGCTTACTTTTTCCAATAAGCCCTTCCATTTTTTATTGGTTCCGGGGATTTATAACATTTTTAATTTGTTTAAACAAAAATTTGTTATATTTCTTATGAATATCTAGATAAAAAAATATTCTTTTGTGAAAGAAAAGAAATTCTAAAAATTAAAATTTCGGTTACATCTAATTGAATGTCAGATTACCGGGCTTTTACTGTACTTTGGGGACCCACTTCCTTTTCTTGATTTGCGCTGCAGATAAGTTCCAGAAAATAAAAATCAGGTAAGTTTAAACTTATGCATAAAAAAAGAAAGAAAATATACCTACATACGGATATACTTAAAAGCAGAATATAAATTTTATCATTCCGCCTTTCCGGTGCTATATTCAACTGGATCAATTGCTTGCTTTTGGGCTGGCTCGGACTCACCATTATCGTGAAATCTATTTCCAGTAGTAGTCTTGATGCCGTCAACAGTGACTCAAAACGTATAAAACGGCAAAAATCAAATTTGGACAAATTTATCTTCAAAGTAGAGATTTTCTAGGTCGAGGAACTCGTTTTAAGAGTTACCAAGCAACAATCAAGCGTTGTTGAACGTCTTCCATTATACCGTCATAAAAAGCTAACTTTTTGGAGATTTTTTAACTTTTCAAAAATACAATAAATGAAATGCTTAGACTTAATCATATAAACTTTGCGTCTCTTTACATGAGCAAAATCACAAATAACATCTTCAAGTGACTTTTCCTGCATTAAATCATTTTCAATTGAAAGAAGTTCAAGAGAAGACAATCATTGTGGTACCATCGTTGACCGCTGATCTATACTGTATAGATCAGCGTTTCCTAAACTTTCTGGTGCTGTTTCCCAAGGATAAAAATTTGTGCAAGTTGTAACAATAAAATTAATAGAGTTGCTTCTCAGTCAATGAATTTTTGCAGTTAACTATTGTTTTAAATATCTGATTTTATTTATATTTTTATACTATAAAGTCATAGTATCGCTTAAATTTAAAATGATAGTAAGAAACCACTGACTAGCGTAAACAAATTATTTTCTGAAGGTCTCAGACGACCCCTGGCAAATTTTCACTCGACTTCCGTTCAGGTCACGACTTACAGGTTGAGAACCACTGGTATAGATGGGAATAGAAATCAGAACAAAAGATCACAAGTTACCAGAGCTCCTGATAATTTAATAAAGGCAGATTTACAGTTGCATGAATAAAAAAGAATTAAAAAATTGAAGATTTTAAAAAGAAACCCATATAGCTTATTGGCTATGCCTTAGAAATATTTTTTAGAATTTCTGTCATTATTTTAACCATTGCGGCAATAAAACCCACGGCCAGATTTAAAATCATAAAAATTTCAGATTTGTTTTACAGTCTGGGTATATATCCCCTCTGGTCACCACTCCCTATGATTCACCCCAATGTAGCGCATCAATTTATTGGGTTTTGCACAAATAGAATTAGTCAGCGTCAAGACATGTAAAAATTGAGAAAAGTACAAAATTCTCTGTCAAACATGTTTAGCTTCATTTCATAATCAATTAAAATATAGTTTTTTTAATTTTACTTGTTACTTTCCTTTAGTTTTTATAATGTCTTTTTGCTATAGAATTTGAGTTTTCAATCTGCCATTAATTTATACAATATACAGTTCGAATATTATAATATACCAACCGGATAGATGAGTGAGATTTTTTGAGCAATTTTCCAGTCATCGAAATTGCTAATTTAATATCTGATTAGTAAAATAACTCGATTTGAACTAAAAAATAGCTCGGAACTCAAAGAGTAAATATGAGACTTCGTTTTATTATTCGAAAGCCAATTTTCTGATAACAAATCACGTTGTTCATTAAAATTAAAAGTTATTGCTAATCTTGAAAATAAATTGCAATAAATATTAATTTTGAATATCTTTATAAAATCGAATTTATAATATCGTTCAATAGAAAGTTGATTTTCATATAACATTGAAATAAAAATGTCATGTTTTGGATTAAAATTAGAGTTTATGATTCCACTGTAAAATATCAACGGAATTGCATATAATTATGTTTCAGCTGTAACTTTTAAAATAGACGAGTGAGATTTTTTCCGTAATTCTTCCAGTAATCTCTATTGGTAATATAATTTCTGGTTAATAAAATAGCTCGTCAAATTTTCTTATCTCGCTATCAGTGTAATGGAACACCAAAGGAACATAACAGCTCCTTTCCCCACCCTCCCACCCCAAATTCATAATATGACAGTACTAGTGAATTTTTTTTACCAAAATTAAACTGAATAAAACGAAATAATTTTCGGAATGAAATAAATCTTAATAGAGATTTATTCTTAAACAAATGTTACATCTAAATTAATGGCATTTTTAAAAGTACTAGCAACAACTAGACTATTTATATATTCAGAATTCACAACATATGATCATCAAATATTAGAAATGTTTATTCCAGTCCACAGACAAACTGTTTCCATGGGATAAAGAAGCAAGAGAGTTACTCAGAAATTAATCACAAGTCCCAAGTGGGAAAATGTTACAGCGAACCGAATTGAGGATGAAGCTGATTTGGATAAGCAGATTGGTTAGAGGTCTGGAATGGCATCATGTTGGGGTTGATGTTTTGAGAGAGAAATGGATTCTGTGAATTTGACATTTGAACGAAACCCATATTTGTGCTATTGACATTAGACGTATATCCGGCATTAAATTGTGGCATAAATTGATTGGGGTACGGCTGAAATGGAAAATATAGAAGGTGAACCTTTTTATTGACAAGGAAGGAGTGAATGACATATGTATGAGAGAGAATAAATCACACACTTACAACAGTATTTATAGTGCCATATAGAGATACTGCTAATTTTTTTTTAATTAATGAACTTATATAGAAATGTAAAGTACTACAAAATGTTTACTTAAATTTGATATATTTTTTCGTTTCAGTCATTGTGTTAGTTTAAAATTTGCTTTTTACATTTTTTGAAATGAAATTCAAATGGCCTCATTTTAAAACTGAAAAACCCTCTGCGCTGGATATGGAAAATTCAGGAAGAAAGAAGACTCTAGATCAGAGAGAAAATGTAAGAAGGCACACTCCAGAAATTCCCGTTTCCGCTTTATACCACATTTTCCAACCGTTTATATAGAATCTTATTTTCTATATTATTCTCACTACTTATTTGAATACACTGCGTAGTAGCTAAACAGTTTTAGCACCATTTTATTATGAGATCGCAACGAATAAAAATGAATTTCTGTTTCATTAAAATTTATATAAAACTATTTTTATGTATTAATTTTGTTTTGTGAAATTATTGCAAGGAGCTAAAATCCATTAAATTAAATTTTTCATTTTAAAAAATTCAATAAATAAATATGGCAATGATTTATTTATAAGAGAGCACATGTCATCATCAGGTAAGATAGAAAAAATTATATATATTATATATAAATAATAAATTATTTTTCAATTTTTTAATATTTTCAACAAATTAAAAATGTTTTTTAGAAATATTTTATAATAATTTTATTTTACGGGTTTAATTTTTTGATTATATATTAATTTAAACAAACAATGGGAAAATTAAAAATTAATCAACTTAATGTAATACAGACAAAAAACCAACAAAAACAATGTGCCAAACCAAGCTATTTGAAATCATTCAAACACACATTCATATCATTTTGTACATTAGCTTTCGAATCCAATGACCTTATAAACAAAACTTCAGACATAAACAGGCATGGGAATATTGCGTTTGAACCTTGCTTATTAATTTATATATGTAATAAGTGTAATGCCACATAAATTGGACAGATATCCGTCATCTCTGTAATCGAGTCTGTGCAAATTGTCAATCGAATATACTGACCAATATTAGTGAACACATAAAGTATGCATGCCTGAGTTTAAAATGTTATTATTGGAAACGTGTTATATGTGTTATAAGGTCATTAGATTCAAAAAATAAACTGCAAACTGCTGTGAACACGTTTTTAAAAATAGATAAGTGATTTTTGCTGGTTTTTCAGGTGCATTGAATTTTGTTATTTTTACTAATTTATGTCAAATATATTTTTGGAAAACTTGATTTTTCAGACAATAGTCGAGGAAGAAAAGTAAGATCTTACCAATGATTTTTAAAACTCAAGCGGACTTGATGAGTCAAGATTAGAATATTTGATTGAAAATAGTGAAATTCAGGGAAACAATATAAAAGTAATGTTATTTGGCATTTAATTTTCATTAATTAATATTCTGCAAGGAAACCAAGAATTCTGAGCTTTAATTAACTATAAAATTAATTTTGATAGAAACCTTGTTTAATGTGATACGGAAAATTTGCGGCAAAACTCAGAAATTTTTTGATTTCTCAGCCTAACAGAAAAAGTTTATTTTCACTCATTTATGAAAAAGAATACCAAAAATTTAATGAATGAAACGATTGAAATACTGAAAATAAATATTTCATAAAAATTAAAAACTAGTAAAAAACTTGTTAAAACAAGAAGTACCATTGATACCACTCTAAGCCTGCTAACATGTGAAAATATATATTGTTGTTATTTTAAGCTGAAAAATTGTAACTAGTACTGCAGGATATTGAAGAGATGAAAACTGCATAAATTAACTGTCAATCAAACTATCTAAACATGAATAAAGATGTATTCGACTTCATGTCAGTTGCCTACACATGAATCATAGACTTTGGGAAATTATATTCCCCCCATCACACATATAATTATATTCATACTAAGTGTGGGCAACTGCATGATGTTTCTAAATCAAGGCAGTTGGAATGAGTGTTACACCAATTCCTGAGATAATTCATCCTCTAAAATTATATCATTTGTATAATCACAGAACTGCTAATATATTTGCATTAATCATGAAATTTTATCTTCTAGTATATACTTATGAGTGGCTGCATTGGGTCAAAATACTATATAAACTGCCCTTTCTTACAAGCAGCCATTGAACTAAGAGGAATTTAGTTTGTTGTTATCCATACCATTTTATCCAGACAATATCTTTGATCAGGATTACTGAAGAAGTAATAATAATTAATAAGTCTAACAACTAATATGCTCTCTCTCTCTCTATCTCTTGCATGTGAGTACATGTCGAATTTCACTAACAACGGACACCGCTGAATTCATAGAACGATACCAATTGATACAGTGATAATTCTTATAGAAATTTTTATAAGAAAATCATATTTGCGCACAAGAAATGTTCATCCAATAAGTAAGAGAGAAGCAAAAAATAAAAAAGTCGATTCAATAATAATTAATAATAAATAAGTAGATAATAATAATAATACATATTATAATACATAATTCAAATAACTTGATGAGCCATTATCACAGTGTTAATTCAAAAAATGAAATATTTCCACCTAGAATAAATAGTGTTTACAAATTCAACTTTCTCCTTTCCTAATTGAATTTTTTTCACTCGATTTGCTCCAAAACTAATAAAAATCCAAACAATTTTCAAATAATTAAAAATTAAATTTTAAAGTTTATCTAAAGCAGTCACAACCTAATTTAATATCGAATAACCCAAATTTAACATATTTCCAAGGCAAAGGATATTAAAAATGTATAATTTTATTTCAATTTTGATATAATATAATTAAATGTTTTAAAAAGTTTAGTTTATAAGAATTTAAAATTTTTTGGATTTTTAAAAGATTTTCATTGAAAAAAGAAAATCTGAGAGAGGAATATAGATTAGTTAATTTTGTTTTAGAGTGAAATAAGATTTAAGTTCGAAATATTTAATTTACTGAATAAACAATGAGGAAATGACTTATCTAGTTATTTATTTGAATTATTTTTATATATATTATTTCGCTATTTTATAGTTTAAACAAAAATAATTCTGAATTCACAAATTTAATAAATTAAAGTATGTAAAATGTTGTATGCCGATAATTAGAGCAAATAGCAATTCAAAGGAGTTCGGTTTGTATTTTATGGAAATCATGAAACTTTTAATTCTAAATATGTAATCATTTGTTTTTATGGATCTAGCTTTCTCTAATCCAGGAATAGCCAACCCACGTCCATCATGTGTAATTTGGCTGTTCGCCAGATTCAACTATTTTGTGATATAGTTGACATTATGACGATGTAATCTGACGAAAACTTGCAACTACGATATACAAATACAAGTATTTAGATAGACTTGAAAAAACTAAGTGAAAGAAACAAATATCTCACTTATTAAATATTCGATTGTGTTATTATTATATATGTATGTTAAACTGTTCTATTGTTAATTTATGAATAATAATAATAATAATAATACAAACCCATAATAATGATATATTGATTGCAATCATTATAATTATTAATATAATATATATGTGTAAATATATATGTTTAAATGTTCTATATTTTAATTTATGAATAATAATTAAAAACCATAATGATTTATTATGCTTCGAATTTTCAATCACCAAAACTATAATATATATGCGACACGTGCGATTATAACGCATTTTCAAAGTGGCTCACAAAATCGCTTGGATTGACCATATCTGGTATAGTTAAAAGTACTATTTGAAAATTTATAAATTGTGTCGTAAAAATTCATAAACTGTAAGTCTAACTCATTAATTTAATTTATGCAATCTAAACTAGGAAGATTCACCAAACGCCTCGACAAATAATCTTTTCGTTAGACATTTGAAAAGACAAAATCTACGTTAAAACAATGTTATATGAAATTAAGGTTTCAATTTACGTTATTTATTAAAATGAATTAATTTATGTTCTATGTAAGAGTTTGATTTTGAATTACACTGCCAAAAAAAGTTTAAAATGAAAGAAAATTACTTGATTAAAATTCGAAGTGAATTGCATAGGAGTTGTCTTTTGAGTGCCATATCCACTAATCCCAGTCCCCAATGGTTGAGTTGACATCTAAAGATGAAAGCAAAATAATATATAACTTACTAAACTTGCCAATCGTCAAACATTAAAAAATAGTAATAAAATTTCACTGCATAAGTTAAATGCTCTATTGGTAATGATAAACTTAAAGAGAGATCGTATGCACATTTAATAGACAGTGAGTTTCGACATTATCAGCCTTGTAACTTCACACGTGCCACACGACCACTGAGAAAAAATACTGTTGTCTTGTCAGAGGTGACTTACGACCGATAAGGGTAAACATTAAGTAAAAATTTGTTATAAATTTAAAAATTTATTAATTATTTATTAATTAAATATTGGACAATAAAATAGCACCTGAAGCTATTTAATAACATTCGCCATGTCATATGTGCAACCCATTAGACCGTTCACGCCCCAATGTCATGTGGAAAGTTCCCATATACAAAACAGATTTCTAGCAAACAAATTTTCGAATTAATTACTTACAAACTCCTCAATAGGAGAAAATATAATTAGAGTGAATATTAATCGTTGAAAATAGACAAACAGCAAATAACTGGCAGCAGTTATTCGTATGAGATTCCTATTCAATATTTATTTTTGTTAGAAAACCAGAAATTGGCAAAACGATGGAAGTTGATTATTATGAAATAGCAGAGAAATTGATAGAATTACAGCGAGAAATTTTAATGGAGATGTCTATAGCGCAATTAACAAAATTTCATTGAACAAAATTAGCGTTTACTCACGATCGTTGCGCATTTGTAGAGAAATTTTCATTTCATGTTATTAGCAGATTGCAATGGAATTGCCCATTCAGATAACTGCTACAGACAAAATTTGATAGGAATATAATCTGTGAAATTTCTAAGAAAAGTTCACTGAAAATGTAATCCTCACACAATTTTCCTATTATCTATGTATAATAGGGAAATTATGTTGGAATAGCAAACACAACTGTTATAACCGCAAATTTGCACGTTGCGTTTAAGAGTATGTTATTATTAACAAAATTGGACTGCTATGATCATTATCAATCCAGAACGGAAAACTGTCATATATAATGCAAACAATTCAGTTGTGAATCATTAAATGTTCACTTCGGTCCCGCAGGATTTTTTACGAAAAAATATTTAATTTTAATTTTATGATCATTTAAATAAAGTTTGAAACTTTATGGAAGTCCATAATAATTTAATTAAAACGAACTATTTTATATCACATTTATTATATGTATTTTTTAATACGAACAGAAAATTATTCTTGTTGATGATTTTGATACTGTTGAACCAATGATAAAAATTATATTTTAAAGAAATTAAGATTGTTATTGTGAAAATTAAAAATAAAAATTCGCAATAATTTTAGGCACAATTTTCTATAATTCAGACATGGAAAATCCGACAGATTTTAGTTAGCATTCATATAGTATAAATTTATTCTGCTTCAGTTTGCGCAGCTTTTTTGCTTAATCAGTTATGGACCAAGAATGAGGTATTGAAGCATATAAATACATTCTTAGTTGTATTAAAGAGGCGGATCCCAACTATAAAATTTGGGGAGTGCTAATTTTTCATGTCATAATTATAGTTTTACAAAGATTGAAATATGCTCCAAATGATAATCCCAAAAGGCTGACATTGTAAAGAAAAATATGTGCTTAGCTTGCACAACAACTTTTTAGCGTCTTACATTTATTTTAATAAAACAAAGAAATATTTGCGAATATCAATTTTTTGTAATTCCTAATGAAGATATCCCGTTTAGAAGGGAATAAGAAACGCACTCTTTTGATACTTTCAATTTGAAACCAGTTCATTAAATCACAAAAACATTCTTTTAACGGCATACAACCGTAAGACATCCAAAACTATTAATTAAAAGTAAAATTCGCCGGTGGAGAAGCCCAATGTTCTATAATTTGACATTTGTCTTGCACATCAATAAGTTTTTTTCGAAGGCCATCAATACTAAATCACTTACTTGTCTACTTGCCATGGTGGAATGTGCAAATTTCATAATACGATAAAAGTCAAAAATACCCTCTCTACAGTAGCTATTGAAATATGATTCGTCTTGGATACCTGATCTAGCTTGTTCAAATTTGGAAAAAATGACTTGTTGATTGGTTCTATAGTTTCCATACTCCACTTAGCCCGTTTATTTTTAACATTCCAAAAAGGTCTCACTGATTGTTAAAGCACAGTGAAATGGTTTGAACTCAGAAAGAACAGCAAGGACTTTGTACAAAGTAATAGCAGTAACAATAAACTATGCTAAAAAGGATATTAAGATCTTGCAAAGCAATTAGAATTGCGTCCAAACATTCAAGAACCACATCAAAATTCACCTAAGTGACAATTTCAGCGAATGTTATGATGATGGAGTATTTTCTTTACGTGTTTTTTTAGTGTTTTTTCAAGGATAATGGCATTTCTAGGTTTGCTCATACAAATCTGCAATTTATTGATTGTTCTAACTTTAGCAGACACAATAGGAACCGTTTCAAACAATAGGCTTAAAATCAGGTTAATACGATATGCTGTGTAGTGAACATATACTGCAGTTTGATATTCACGTATGAGGCGAGTACAAACACCATTTTCATCTCCTGACATCACACCAGGCCCAATCTGCACTAATTGATATAAGTGTTGAACTATTTGTCTTATGTAAGATTGTTTGTTAGCATGAGAACATATTAGCTGCACAAAAATCTTTTAATTCAATAAATGAGTAACACTTCGTTGATTTCGTTGTCATAAACATGTCTGAAGCATATAATTGATTGTTCATTATCAGAATTGTTCAAGCTTTCGTCCAAAAAATCAAAAATTCCTGCTCTTCCGATTTCATTGAGAATTTGTTTTCTAGTCACCATGACCGTTGTTCTTATTGGCTCTTCATAGATTGTTTTGAATGTATTTCTTTCGAATACATAGTTGTTGAATATGAAATTTCTTTGATTGCTTTAGGCCAGTGGTTGCACTTTGTGATGAATGCGTCTTCTGTCGAATCACGAAATGTTGGATTAAAAATACGACATCAGAAACAAATTACATTGTCTAATACTGGATCAAATTCAACCCATTCAAACCTGGAATACCAAGTTGGTAAAAAGGATCTTGTCTTTTTAGAATATACATTTTTTAAAACAATATATTTTAAGAGAACT
This sequence comes from Schmidtea mediterranea, assembly GCA_022537955.1. Classification (NCBI taxonomy): domain Eukaryota; kingdom Metazoa; phylum Platyhelminthes; order Tricladida; family Dugesiidae; genus Schmidtea; species Schmidtea mediterranea. Next base: position 18,791,988 of record CM039681.1, read on the forward strand.
GGATGTGAAGGACTACTTTCTTTCTTCCAAAGTCTAAAATTTAAATCCTAAGGTCTAACAATATCCTCATCATTTTGCTGAAATGAAGAATGATGGAAAAGACTATATATGTTGGTGTTTTGGATAGAGATGGATTCAATGATGATCGGTTGTGGTTCCTACTCTGACTTAGGCGGTTGTTTAGGTCCAAATTGCACAGTGCATTGTTAAATTTTTTGCAAGGAGACTTGAGATTCCATAATATAAACTAATAATAATAATATATAAAGTAAATTTATAGGCATTTTCACAGATACGGGGATGACACAAACATTTGTTGAATAAAGTCTAAATACATCACTGACACATCTTACAGGCATTCATAATTTTGTAATGATTTTTATGTAGCAAAAACTTGGGGGGGAGGTGCGCACTTAGCCAGATCAACCTCTGGTTGTATGAACGAAGAAAAGAAGTACAAGTTTGATTCCGTAATAAATCGAAAAAATAACAATTTGCAAAAGAAAATAAATGAATGCAAATTATAAGCATTACCTGTGATGATGTCAGTCCAGAATTACTAGAAGTATTCCAATTAATATTAGTATTTTTCAGCTAGATTAAAACGAAGATATGAACTGATAAAAATAAAACCAGAAAAATTTAGCTCACAGTTTTGTCTAATGTATTTCCCCAATTAACTGAAGTGGCATTGTTTGATTGAACCCTCGCTCCAGGGCCAATATTTAAACTCCCAGCCAAATATGCCAATTTATCGTCAAGCGTCATAGATTGAGTATCAGATACCTTTATTTGAGCTTGTGGTTGGTAAGCAATACTCGTTACGGTAGCAATTTGTGGATCTAATTGTAAAATAAAATGTACCAACAAGTCACTAATTTAGATGAAAGTAAAAGTTGTTTGAAAAGATAAGATGAATCTAATAGGAATAGATTTAAAGAACTATTACAAACAATTTTTTATAGGGTTAAAAATACTTCTGCATTTTCGTTTGAATAAATCAGAATAGAATTTTTACCTAATCAAAATTTTCTGCGCCTTACAAAACCGCTATGTCAAAACTTAACAAAACTTAGTGAAGATTCTACAAAATAAGTAAAATAATTGCAAATTCCTCGATAAACAAAATACAGTTGAACCTGTTTAATTTGAACACTTTAATTTCTGAACATAAAAATTTTCTAACTATAAAGATTTAAATATGAATAATTTTATTTCGAATTTTATATTGACCCATAAAATGGAGAATAATAAATTAAAGAAATATTCCAAATTGAAAAGAAGTGTGAATTGATTGAATTTAAACAGAACAATAAAAATTGTTCACAACTATTTCTTGAATCTCGCTACAATATATCAATTAGAACTGTAAACCAAATTCTAAAGAATGCTGAAACTATTCTTTCTGAGAAAAACGAAAATGATAAAGTCTATCTAAGAAAAACAAAACTTAATTGCACGATTATTTTACAGTGGTTTTTATCAAAAAGAGAAAGGAAATTTCCGGTTTTTGGCATTGATTTAAAAACTTCTACACTACGAATTTCAGGAGAACTTAATTTAGAAGGATTCAAGGATTCAAATAGATTTTTGGAATGTGTTAAAAAAAGACAAAATAAATTGTAATATTGATGGTTTCGAGAATGATTTGACGGTAAATATATAAGGATGAATATAAGAGATTTTGTTGTTTAACAATTCTGAGGAATAAAAGCTTAAGAAATAAATAGGTAACAATTAATTATACAAATTAAAATTAAAACCAAATTTCTACAATCTGAATATTTAGGAAGCAAAGATGGATAGCTTCATTTCAGGATATCAAGCAAAAAATAGAAGTTATCAGTTGTTCAAAATGTTCAAACATTCATTGACTATAAACATAAAAAAATGGAAATTAAATCAAATTTGGTTTTGAAACGTGTACAAAAATGTCCAAAATTTGCGAAAATATTTACTATTTTATCATTTAATTAAAGAATGAAATTGTCTGGCTACTATTGAAAACTTTTCTAAACTAAAAATAAATATTTCTTTTATTTTGACAAAAGATTAAAATGAAATATTTTCAAAAAAAGAAAGCAAATCAAAAAATCCTTTTCTTAAAATTAATTCAAAATTAACTGATTATTTTAATTATACTAAATAATAGCGATGTTTTCAGTGTGTTTACGCAGTACTTAAATAGGCTTTTGACCATCCTTGATATAGATCATCAATTAAGTGAGACAAAATAATGAATTTAAGTACTATCAAAATGTTTCATATTTGAATCAAAAAAGGTCAGAATATTTAATGAGAATTTTCAATCACATGGAATAAGTTATAAATTTTCCTTTAATTTCAACGTTTTTGTTATGTAGTGTTTGAGTAAGTTGAATAAGAGAAAAAAGAAGTTATAATTTATGAGTAAGATGTCTTTTTCCAAAGTTGAGGAATAGGCGGTAAATTTAAATTTGAAAATTAAAAAATAAAATTTTAAAAATATATAATTAAATATAAAAAAAAGTAAAATAAAAATTACAAAATTAAAATAAAAAATAAAAAACGTAAATATAAAAATTAAAAATAAAAATATTCAAATTACAGAAATTAAAGTCAAAAAAATAGAATTTTAAAATTAAATATAAAATTTGCAATAATAAAAATGTTAAAATAAATAAAAAATTTTAAATAAAAATTTTAAAAAAATCATAAAGTTAAAAATGTAAATGCAAAAATTTAAAAATATTCAAATAAAAAAATTTTTAAATTTAAATATAAAATTGCAAAAATAAAAATATTTTATTTACCTCTTTGTGTTGAAACATTTCCAAAAGCTTTATCAAAATTTATTTCCTTATATAATCCTGTAAAAATAGGAATAGTCATGGAGGAAGTTACGATGGAAATCTACCTGGTGCCGGTTGAGCACAAAAAGTAGTAGTTGAAGCAAATGGATCATTCATAAACGACTTAGATGATTGACTTGCAGAAACATTGACTCCAAATATATCTGCAACTTCTGCTGTTATAAAGTTGGAATTTGTTGCCATTTGAGGGTCGGGATCAAGACCCAATAATACTAAATCGTCACTTGCTTTTGGAATGGGTTTCATGGATTTTGAAGCAGGTGTTGCATTATTAGATTGAATGATTTGAGCTTTTAATTGTGGTTCTGATTTAGCCGAAGACATTTTAGCTATTTAAATAATAATAATAATCATATCAAATAAGTTTCCGCTAGAAACTGAAGAGGATTATATAATAATAGAAACTTTCAACAATATAATAATTACTTTGCAGCAATGGCTTATTTTAATATTCACTTATCAGGTATTTTAATTTGTGCTGCTACCAAGGAATCACCGATTTATAATAATAATAATAATAATAATAATAATATTGACAAGTGCTAGCACTAAAATAAATGCATAAATAATCAATGATATCACGTTGCAAAACAAACATTTATATATAGACCTTCATAATTTCAATAATAACCGTTTAATGAAATGCTAGAACTTTTGTATTATTGAATAAGATAACATTACTTTAAAAAATTAACATTATTTTCGTATTGAAAGATTTTATAGGAATGAAAATTTTGTCAAGTAATTAAGTCTTTCATTATTCCAAATCTATATAGACGTAGTGTCCATATTTTCTCACTGGGCAATAAGGGCACACATGAAAATATATCTTATGTGGCGTTTTTCTTAAAATTTCAGTCTACGGCAATTAGTTTAAATTTCTAAAACTATGAAAGCCATTCTTCATCAATCTCCTGGGAGAGATAAGAAACAAATCTCTCGTTTTCTGTTACAGATTATTTTGCAAGGCCTAGCAATCCTTTCACTGTCAGTTTTAGGAAGTGCCGAATTTATAATAGAATATTTATATAATCAATATTGACATATTTAAAAAGAATTATTCAGCATAATTTGCTTCGGGTGAAACAAATTTGGAATCGCAAAGTTGCCACATGATTCCTTGTTAAATAATTATATAAAATTGCAGATTTTGATTTAGTCTTACAGTCGAGAAACTTTCTAACTGGCCATTACACAATTTCAACCTTACTTCGAGTGATTTTCACCTCTTCCAACAACTGAAGAAAAATTATTTGATTGGGCCAATGATATGCAACCCCATGACACGATTTGCCGACTTCATACTTTAAAACCATTTATGAAAATGACATTTTTAACTTAGTATTTTTAACTTAAAGTTGGTCGAGCATGCATTGAGAAATAAAACTAAGTTTGAATAAAATCATTTGCTTATTTCTTGTCGAGTATAAGTACTTATTGGGCACCCCACGTAAATAATTGACTATTTACACAGAGCATATTTACATACTTTTTTTTTATTAAAGTTTATCATTTTTTGTGGATTATAGTCGATAAAAATACATTATTTTTATAAAAAAAATTTTTAGAAAAATGTTTAATTTTGATATTTTTAAAATTTTAGTTACTAAAATTGAAACCAATACAATTATAAAATGTACGTGTCACTTCTTTATAAATATTATTGTTAATTGCACAAAATAACCTATACTATATTATTGACTTATATAATTGTGCCTATCAACATTAAAACGAGAATAAGTAAAAAAAGGATGTTATGAAATGGTTTTGATAAATCTAATCACAAATTTATCGTTTTATTAACTGACAAGTTATGAATACGCGCTCCATTAAGTGTATTCATTATTAGGAAAATTTATGATTTATTCTTTTTATTGGGACGTGTATTCAATAAAAATTACAAACTAAACTTTCACAGATTTGTTATCAGTTCAAAATTTTCTATTGGAAGAGACAAATAAATATGAAAAAAATTCAGATTAAAACTTTCAGTTTCTAGATTTTTAAATGGTGTAAGCAAATACAAATTTAAATTAAAATATTTTCAAGTTAAAGTTTTATTAAAATTGAAAAATTATAATTTTAGAAAGATAATTTAGGCATGGATTTGCAATGTATGAGATTGAACAAAGATCAAATATAAACAATTTGGATCATGTGCGTTTATTTTGCATCACTTCTTGTACATTTTATTATTTGATTTATTATAAAAAATCGATATATATATATAAAATTATTTTTGTAATTGAAAAAATAATTTACACTATTTTTATTATAAAAATCAATATTTTATATATTAACATTATTTTTAATAAAAATGTAATTTAAAAAATAATTTACACTTAGTTGAATTATTTTTATAAAAATAATCAATATTTTTATATATTAATATTATTTTAAACCTCTAAAATGAAGACAAGATATAATTTACAAGTTTTACCAATTACTATAATAAAATGATACCTTATTTTAGAAGACAAGGAAGTCCTAAAATGTGAAATGCTTGGTTTATCTTGTAAGACCAACATTAATATGGAAAAGCATAATAAGTCGAAAGACGGTTACCAATAGAAATTTATCCCCTGTCTGGATTTGAAAATATATATATAGGTTCTATAATGAATACTTTTTTTGTATTCGAATGATCTATTTCTGTTTGAAAGACATTTCAGAGAAAATAGCGTGTGAAGATAAAAGTCATTCTGGGTTCATACCGTTTCCCAGAGATATATGCCGATAAGTACTAAAGAGTGAATTTTTATTTTCCCAAAAACCAAAATAGAGCTACTGCGAATGAACAATGTTTATTTGACACTGTGGATACTAGTTATACACCTAAGATTGATAGTAATCACTCGGCTTCAACAAATATGCCTGCTTGATAGTATAATAATTTCTTATGGCTGGTATTCAAGAAATGGGATATTAGTATAGATTTGCGAGCTATTCAGAAATTAACCGATGTCCAGGTGCTAAAATAATGATAAAAGCAAGGAAATGCATAAAAAGAGAATACCAAGAGTAACTTTAAAATAAGGTTGTTGGAAGAATATTGTTAATAGTACGATTTGTGATGCTATATTGTGTGATATTAGAAGATTAATTTTTTTATAATTTTTCATGTTTATATTTTTTTTAAATTTTACTTTTCTTTATTAAAAGTTGTAAAATTTACATAGACAAACAATCTTATTTCTAAGAACAAAAAATGATAAAAAGTTATAAGTAAATGTAGTCTGAAATATTAATTATTGAGTTGTTCTGCATAAAACTAATTTAAGAAAAAATAAAAAATCAAAGAAAATAATAATAAAAAAAATAAAAATAATAATAATTTCAATAAACCATCGATATCATAATTGATTCATAGTCAAATAATAAAAAAACTCTTCATGTAATTGCAAAATGAAAAGTAATCAGAGGTAAAAGTCAAAAAAGTTCTTTTAATAATAATAACAATAATAGTAATAACCAAAAAATAATGAAAAATAATAACTAAAATAATAAATAATATAAATCATGATAATAATAATAATAATAATAATAATAATAATAATAATAATAATAATAATAAATATAATAATAATAATAATTATTAACAATAATTTTCGGCACTTGAAAAGGCTGATTGAAAAAAATCTGATTCATAGTCAAATTTTGTAGAAAATATTGTTAATAATAATAATAATAATAATAATAATAATAATAATAATAATAATAATAATAATAATAATAATAATAATTATTAACAATAATTTTCGGCACTTGAAAAGGCTGATTGAAAAAAATCTGATTCATAGTCAAATTTTGTAGAAAATATTGTTAATAATAATAATAATAATAATAATAATAATAATAATAATAATAATAATAATCATAATAATAATAATAATAACAAATAATAATAATAATAATAATAATAATAATAATAATAATCATAATAATAATAACAAATAATAATAATAATAATAAATTGAAATATTTTCCATCCTAAAATTTAAATCAGATAGTCTATGATTTTATTAAGATAAAATTATCCATTAATTATATTATGACTAGAGATGAAATAAATATTTTATTCTATAAAGTTACCCAATTTCTATAAATATAAATAATTACAATTTTTAGCTCTACTAGCAGAAAATTCCTCCAGTTTTGCTTTTTCCTCTTCTATGATTTTCTGTTTTTCAATGTCAGTCAAACCACCTAATTTCTCTGATTGAGAGATACTTGAATCTTGATTTGTCGCGGAAGAGAAATTACTGTCAGTCCCTCTATAGGGAAAACATTCACATAATGATATAAATCTATTCAGTTCGCTAAAAATTAGGTAAATTACTTTTTTCCGTCTAGATAATTCAAATGATTTTCTAAGGCTTCCAGGACACTCACGGGAACCTAAACACCGAGAAAAATATTTTAAACAAATTGTATTTTAGATAAATTTCGAAGCATATATAATATCAAGTTGGGATGGAAAAACTTGTTTTGCTTATGTTTAAGTTTCGAGTTTTAGTATTCAAAGTGAGAAATAAATGGCAATTTAATGAAATAAATTACTGATAATTGATAGTTTCTCTTTAAAATAATTTCCTTAAAATTATGTCATTTCGAAACTTTGAATGTCGTTTTGGAGTAGGACTAGTTCACATTTTATTACTTATTATTATTACTATAAGAACTATCTAAGCTTTTCTCAAGGGTATGATTTTAACTTTAATCTGGTTGAGCATCGCTCAGTTCTACAGCATCTATAACTGGACTAAACTGTATGCCACCATTTTGCTCTGCATTTATATAAACAATCAAACTCACCATAAACGAGCGCAAAACAAATGAAACAGACTTTAAGATACATCTTTGTAAAAAAATTAAAGCACGTAATAAATATAAAAAATAGTAGTAATTAAAATCTTCTTTTAAGTAATTTTGTAATAGTTACGGCATTAATAAAATTGTAATTGTTCTTTTGTGATTCATTATATCGGCAATTTATTTGTCACTTGAGTTGTATTTCATTTAAAAGGTTCAAAATATTTGTTTTTGGAAAATATACTTTAGAAAATTCTTTCGTTCGTGTAAAGATGTAGACACAAATGAGAAAGCCGTTACTAACAGGTTAAATGTTTTCTGAAATTAATGAGCTTTAATACATTCGGAAATTTATACAACCAGGGAAAACCGTTGATGATAATAAAACAAAAAATAAACATAATAATAATAATAATGATAATAATAATAATAATAATAATAACCGTATTTAAAAGTATGATCCAAATCATTATATTAAAAATCACATTGGTGCATGAAAATTATGTGTTAATATTTATATATAATACGATCAGTGAAAGATATAAATACTGATTTCGTGAAGAGTCTGTTGAGTTCGGGTATGATAGAGTATGACAAATATATAGCAGATTTTTAAGTATTTTTTGATTTAAAAACATAGTTAAGAATGGCATTAATATTTACAAGTCTGACAAATGAAATGGATTGATAATTCTTTACCATGATGCGCCTTTGAATAGGTTGAATTGGGTGTTTCTCAATTTGTGAAAGTAATGGATTGTCGGACAAATGGAAAATATCCTCTAAAAGATGAAAGTTTGAAACAAAATTTGATAAAACACATAAATGTCGAAACAGCTAAATCTGTTTTACCAATGGAGTTGCAACCAGCAAAAGCGTATGGGCTTTCTAAAGTCCAAAAAGATAGGGTATCTATGAGACTTGTTTTATCTATGGTTGATGCCTCCCTGTATAAAATGGGTGAAATTATTGATTTATGTTGCTTATTGTGGAATGAAAACATATCTGAACTTCATATTGTGAATTGGATGACATTTCGTAAATTTTTCGAGTTTTAAACTCCAGCAGTCAATATTTTTTTAAAATTAACGGTATCAGCTAAGTTTTTGGCACCGATGATGACATCAATATTGTTGATTAAAATATGCTATGTCAAATATATAATGAGAATTGTATAACAACTCCATAACAATTTACGATACATTAAGTGAAATCTAGTACATTTCCCAATAGTATCTAGTTTCGAGCTAATGACTCTCATCAGTACTATGCGGGAGGCGCTCATATTTCTCTTGTAGTCTACGGAGGTATGATTGTATCTACCATGGTTTCAAATTAAAGGAGGTTCAAGATAAAGATTCGTCTTATTTTCTTGCCTTAAAACCAAAAATTGCAAACTTATTTGATGCCCAGTGTATCAGGATAAGTGTATAACAGTGTTAACTCGACACTGTTTTTACACTTACCTGGCGCGAAGAGAAATCTGAGCGCGTTCAGCACAGTACTGATGAGAGCCATTAACTCGATACTAGTATACTATTGGGAAATGTACTGGATATCACTTAATGTATCGTATATTCTTTGAATATAATCAGACATAGTGATTAATAAAACAATGTATAACAATAGCATATATAACAATCATGAAAATTAAAATGTTTATTCTATAATTATTGTGATGTAATTTTGATTTTTTAAGAGAAAATTATTGAAGTGTTTTAAGGGTAAATAAAGTAAAATATGTTAATATTTTTTTAGTAAATGATTAATAAACTATAAAATTAAAAATAAAATGGACCGGTTGTAACTCCAAGCCATCTTTATCTCCACACCCGATGTCCTGAATATAATTCTATTTAATTTAACAGTGATATTTCAATAAAACAAAATACTTCAGCTAGTCGTAAGAATTTATTAACTCTGTCCATGCGTTTCGTGAAATTTTTATAACAATTCAGAGCTTCACGACACTGTTTTCTATTCATCAGAAAATATTTTTCTGAAAAATTAATTTATTCGTTTATAAAAATTATTTTTCATATTTAATTTATATTTAAATTTAGGTGAATTTATCAACATGAAAATCCTTTTGTTTTCTATAGCATCTTTCAACTTCCCAAATCCTATCAAGTTAAAACGCATTAGGATTGCCATATTGCAAGGACTGATGGTGTATTTGGAAAAGAAATTTAAAAATTGAGAAGAATTTAAGATACATTAAGATGAAAAGAAAAAAGAATGACAACTAAAATATTATTTGGAATTTTCGATATTAAATTTAATATCATTTAATTTAGATTTATAAACAATCAAAATGTAGATATATTTGGAAGAAATAATAATACATTTTATTTATTACATTTTTATTTGTAAAATAATTGTTTAAGAAAATATTCAAATTAAAAAATTTTTCAAATATTTGCCATAAAACAAAATATTTAGACACACAAACACACGAATTGTATTAGTCAAAGAAAAAATATTGTAATTTTTTTTCAGATTTATTAATTTTCTTAATCTAATAAAGAAAATTCCGTCATATACCATATACTTAACAATTGTACATGCTTTTAGAGAATTAATGAGATTCCTCAATAGTTGTGTAAACAACCAGAAATCATATTTTAAAATTTTATACATTACTAGCAGACAAAAATTTCATAAACGCGACTAAATAGAAAACATTACAAGTCACATATGTAAAAACAATACAGCTTTCAATTTAATCCCAATAGGTAAGTCAGGTGGATGGTCACTGGAATTCTGGTCAGAATAAGAAAAAAAAACACATATATGTATAATATATATAATACAATCCTACTAGGTATTTCATACATTTAGGAGTAATTCTACTAGCACAATATCATATAGTTGTAACTTTTACAGTAATTAAGTTTCCATAATAATATGAAAAATAGAATTATACATGATGGATTGATTCAGTTCTAATACAAGCTGATTATTTGACACAATCACTGAAAGGTTCAAAATCCTTCAAAATATTTAAACGATTCGACTAAATTTTCTTTTTTAATTGAATAATCAAATACCTCATTGTATATAAGTCAATAAAGCACAATAATGCAATAAAAAACAATAAATAAAAAAGTGCATTCACATTTAACCTATAATTAGAAATTCGAATTTTCTTAAAAATATGTATATATTTGACTAAATAGAGGTTTAGGTCCCTACAAATACACAGGCTCATGACAACTGGTTCAACCAGTCCCCATATAATCGATGTTTCTGGATCAAATCGTAAATAACCTATAAGTTATAGTAAGTGCCAGGATTGATTTAGGTGGGACAAGTAAACTTTTAATACAGTTTAGCGTTTTTTCACCAACCAATATATTTCATTGTAAATTTTAAACTAACCAACTTATTATGAGTATTCATTTCTCATATTTGATAAATTTTACAAGACAGGAATTAATAACTTGCTTCCAATTTGGAAAAGGTGAACATGTTGACTGAAAAAATGAATTGTTTTCTTATAGATTTTTAATTATTTTAAATCAATTCAAAAATTAAATGAATAAGATAAGTATATTTATTATAAATTTATTATTATTATTAAGTTTATTAAGTTTCAAAAATAAGAAATTTGTTTTACTTAGGGTATTATTAATTGATTATTTCGTCTTTTTAGTATTGTTTAGTTCTGATGATTTTGTTACTAGTTATAAGTATGTATAGGATTCATTATAATATTAAGTTCACATTGAAAGAAGAGGTGAATTATTTTCATGCTTTTTTAGATTTGTTAGTAGAAAGAACAGCTAAGGGTTTTGAAACATTAATATATAGAAATCCAACAGATACAGGCCTATACACTATTTCTAAAAGCTTTTGTGACTTTAAATATAATAAAAATATGATTAAGAATTTGATTTTTAGTTCTTGGTCATCCACAAAGTTTGTAAAAACTAATAAAATTATACAGAAGCTCGTTTCTCTTACGAATAAAATGGATATTCTAAGGTTTTTGTACGAAGACTGACTAAGGAAAACATTTCCTACAATTTATATGAATTTATTTAAATAAATCAGTAAATCATATATGTTACAACATTATTGTTTCCGTATATAACATTTGATAAAGATTATGATGGCAGCCTAATGAGGACAATTTCCTCGAAATATATTTTGTTCATTTGGCGTTCTAGTGTGCTTATTATAAATAGTCCACCATATATTTATAATGTCAGAGTATAAATAATATCATCAACTAAAATGAAGTGATAACTCGTTAAGAAAGTTTTTGTGTCCAGAGTTAACCGTTTTACAGTAATATCTCAATTTGTAATTCTATTAAGTGTTAAAACCAAAGAAATTTAGTAACAAAACAATAATAAAAAACTATATAAATGTACAATCAAGTTTAATTGAAAAAGATTCATATAAATATTTGTTTTGTAATATCTTCCTACGCGTTGTTTGCTTAATTACATATAAAAGTCTCAGTAAACCTAAATTGCATTATATTTGAACATGCCAGACACACAGGCACAATTATAGTTAATAATTATAATTAATAATCAATAAGCCTAACACTCACCAATAAGATTGATCATGCCGTCATTGTATGTTGCAAATAGTCGAATAGCATCTTTGTATAACAAAACAAAAGCGGAATAAACGATTACATGGTTAATTTCACTGCCATTTGCCTATGTGACACAGTCAATAAATTCAATAAATTCACCAAATAATCAATTAATTAATGAATAATATTTCAAATTCCTCACATCAAAATCAAGCATAGAATCCAACTGGGCTTCGAGAATGGGAATTGTTTTCATTAACTGAAAAATCACATGAAAACTATTGAAAAATTATTAGATATTTCATTAGAAATTTATTTTAATCGATAATCAATAAAATTTTTGGAGAAAAATATATTAATTACCAGACAAATAATAAATATGTCAAATAATAGATGTGAAATTAGTGAATAAATATCAATTAAATATTATTGTTAAAATTTCATTTCTTACTTTCTCGGCAGACATTTTCCTCAGAACTCCATTTTCTTTTCTTGAAATAAAATCCCAGTAAATATTTATTTGAATAGAATTATATGAAATACCCCCGTTTAATTTTACAAAAGTCAAACGCCATGTCACGGTATGACCTGGCTTTCTGTTCAACATAACGTGAATATTGACGGACGAACTTTGACATGTCGATTGCTGAAATGGTTTATTAGTTAATTGGATTTGAAATGGAGAAAAATATTTATTTGAAACACATTCTATAAATCCATTTTAACCGTCAAATTAATTCGAACGCTGGACCAATGTATTGTGTGATAGGCGGAGGACTTGTCACATAGATAGATATGGGGTATTGGGGCAAATATATCGATATCAAAGACAATAAGGCAATAAAGTACAGCCAAAATTATGCTCAGGGTTTATTTGTTTTTAGAAGATTGAGTTCAAGGACACTGATTTGTTGTAAGGTTGTGATCATTTTTGCATAGTTATGCTTTAATGGTGTATAGAATATCTTCTACTCCATTATTTTTCATTTAAAACCCCTGCAGACATTTAGGAAAATCTTCTTCTAGTATAGTTTACAATTATGTTCTATTTATTCGGTTCAGCACATCTTAGTAAGATATTCGCCATTTTCTTTCCTGAACACAGAACTAATCAAGATAATGCTCACCGATTTGAACTCTGAGTTACATCACAATAGTGTTGCTACCAAATTTAGATACATCTCTTTAACAATCAGATAAAATAGAAATTTCTAGTCATGTTTGGTCAAGACAAAAGTGGAATAATTTAATTAAAATATAGTATTAAAAGAATAAATATAATTAAATTTTAAAAATCTGAAATTTTAACTATGATTTGTAATTTTTAATATTTAAATATTAGTTTATAAATGTTAAATTTATTATTACTTTATGAATTTTTATTTGAAAATTTAAGCACAGAATTGAAGTGAAAGTCTCGTAAATTTCTATGACAAAAACTTGTCTTAATACGGACCTAAATAAAATGGCTAAACTAATTCCTTTAAACTTATCTTTCACCTTCATATCTATCTGATAAGGGAAAATATACAAATTTGAGAAAATTATTTATTAAATTATTAAGTTTTGATAAGAAAATTTGTATTATTAACTATGAATTTGAAAATTACATTAAAATTTTATAAATTAACTATGAAAAGTTAACAATGAAACAAAAAGGAGTTCTTAATTGAAAAGGTTTACTACTATTGTTATGACGTCAACTTATTAAATTTTAAATAAAACATTCGGTAATTGTATTTAATTGTTTATTAATTATCTTATGCGCGCCGATGGAAATTGATGCAAATAAAAAAGCACTGCTCACTTCTACAGGTTCAAACCTGAAAAAAACAATACGCAAAACGACCCTAACGCTTGCTAGCTATAGACTGATGCAATCTAAACTTTTATTGCATCATCCATAATGGAGTAGGGTAAAAATACTAAATGTTCCAATAATAGAACACTGGGAAAAATCGGGTTAAACTGTTATATCGAAAAAATATCTTGTAAATGAAAAATATATATCAAATATAAATCCTTTAAATTTCATTAGAATAATGTCGTTAACATTCTCTAATAAAACCTCCCATATTAATACTTAACTTTTGATTATTATCAAAAAAGATAAATCATAAAATTCAAAATGAAATCATTGAAAATTATCCTCTCTTGACAAGCCCAATAATTACGGTCTTTCTGTACCCCATGAGCGCGACGAATAATTATATTACAACGCTAAATCATTATTTCTTAATAACTTAAGGTTAGGAAGCAGATTGAATAACTACCAGATATCTTTGTACAGTAAAAATGAGGTCGTTGTGATTTTTTCACACTTTTTTGAATGGAATAACCCAATAGATGATCTTATGCGCGGCAATGGAAATTCCAGATGTAAATGAATCACATTAAACCAAAGTCAACTGTTCTTGTAAATTAAAAGTATATAAATATAATTCCTTTAAAATTTAAAAATGATGTATCATAAAATTCAAGATAAAAGTATTGAAAATTGTTCTCTGCTTTTTGTACTCCACTCGCCCATCACTGAGCTCGACAAAACACATAGTATTTCCATCGAAGAACTTATAGGAGGTTAGAAATCAGTTTGGATAACTACCAGATATCTTAAAAGAACTTATTTATTATAATTACTCCTTTCTTTTGAGCATCGGAATTCAGGACATCCGGTAATAATTATGTGTCAACTTCAATCATTTAATGCTTTCACAGTTCTCAGTTTCTTACAAGATTTAACATGTCAATGAAAAGGTTTATAACTACCCAAAATTGATACACTTATCAGAGAAATCGTTTGTAATGCTGAAGAACATTGGCAAAGCTCAGGAATTCAAAATCCACAACAAATAATGACGTAATCACTTTTATTTACTATACAAGTGTGCAAATTACTAACCGAGGATTAAGTTCTGATTAAGATTTTGATTTGGGAAGCACACAATTTTATAAAATAAAGATTTAAGAAGAATTAAAATGCTTGTCAATTTTAACTAACAGGTTTTCTCAATACTGATTGGATATTTTAAAAAGATTATTTCAATTTACATCAAAACGAATTTATACCAAACGGTTTAAGTACCAAATATATATTTTGTATTGTTTTGTGCGAAAAAACATATAGAAACAATGAAATAGTTGTAAAATTATTAATAATTAACATTATATTCATCCTATTAACACACAAACCAATGTGGATTGAGCACTATTACGAAATAACTTGAGTTTTTGAATTTTGAAGGTTTCAATACAAAAATATTACTCAATAAATTAAGAATATTATTCGAAAAATAATTCATTAAAAAATAATTTAGAACCATTATTAAATAGAATTTAATAAAATGTTATCAATTTTTTTTGACATAACAATACCTTGTATTCCTGTTCGGTCAGTAAAATTTGATAAACTCAAGTGACTGTTATTTGAAGCAAGATATTGAGAAAACCGCTAAATTAACAATTTATTTAATATAAGTTATTAAAAGAATATTTTAACTTCATTCCCATAGTTCATGAGATGATGAATTGTTATTAAAGATTTGAAAACAATCACCCAATTTGATTGTTGAGTTCTTTCAATTAATAAATTTGCTAATTCTGGAATTGAAACATTTGGTTCATTTGTACATTGGACTAAGTCTAAATGTTTAAATTTCTCTTACTAAATTATGCATAAGTTAATGTGCTATACATTCTAAATGTTTTTTCTTTGGAGCTGCCATTTCCTCCGTAGTAGCTTTACAGACAATTTTAGCTAAGCCGGATCCAGTAACACTGTACTTAGCTGCATTAACTCGATCCATGAAACTTTGACCAGTTCCATTGCCATACAGCTGTTTAACTGTTTTTCCAGCCATTCAATTTTTAAAATTTAAGAAATTTAAGAAATGTGTAAATAATAAGTTATATTATTTAAACAATTGACTGAATTCATTCCAAAATATGTTAAACTGAGAAATTATAAATAACTATAACTTTAAATACCTAATAAAAGAACAATTATTTGAAAATTATTTATTGAATTAATATTAAATTTACACATATATATATATATCTTTCATATAAATAGTAGATTTGTATTTATTTATATTAAAAAATAAAAACTAAAAAAAATCTATTTTACTCATGCATAAGCAAATATTTCAATTTCATATGCTTTAAATGTATAATGATTAAAATGTTGATTTGTCGCATTTTTGATTTATAAGTTTACAAAACATATGTGGGCTTCTAGGTACCAGCAACACCTGCTTTCCGATCAGGATATTTAGATGACGCGTTCCCGTGATAACTCAACCATGAAACTTATGATAGATTAGCATGAGTATAAGACATAAATCGTATAAAATGTCTGCAAAATTTCTACAACTACTGCTAAAACACGATGCTCAATATAGATTCAAGGTTATCTAAATAAAGAATTACGCCTCTTCCATGTATGAATTCAGATTTTATTATTTTAAGGTTTAATGACAACAAAGTTATTTAATTAGGTCACCAATCACAAAAAAAGAAACCAGTACTTACGGCTTACTATATGGATTGTATTATTTTAATTAAATGAATTATTTAATGCTGGGCACCTGATGGGTAAACGATATAAGATTTTCGCGGCCACTTGCAAGGGATTACCACCAGATACGCGCATAAGAGATATAACCATTGGATACCCGTCAAAATGACGTTGGAAATGTATTCCAATGGTCGGTTTCTATTAAAAGGTGAGCCATATTACTATGACTGCTAATACCCTAGGAAACCTTTGGGTTCACGAGCTACCATAGAAGGTATTCACGTTCATTTTAATTATGAGTCCCTCTGTCACTAATTTAATTGAAATAATATCGATCCTTTGATCGCTATATTTTGTTTTACAGGTTCTGTTTATAGAAGATTTTAGATGATTATAAAACGAACAACGACTCAAATCCCAAAACATTTTATTGATTATTATAAAAATTGAATCAAGAATGTCAGGTGATGAAAGTCCAAATTTCTTTATCTGACCCAGTAGATGAGCGGTCTTCAATCTGCGTCTTTTTTTTCTACTGATTTTAATTTATTGATTTTAAATTTTATTTTCCCGATTTTACAGAAAAACTTCCCCATGCTCGTTGGATTTTTTGAGAATGCTTTCTGGATGTCTAATTAATAAATGTTTTGTCTTTAATTTTTGATTTTTGATTTTTCTAAATTAATATTTTAAGTAAAAAAATATAAGTAAGTTTTATTCCATTGAACATAAATTTTTTGGAAACCTTAAGCTATTTCCACTTATTCTATTATTCTAACAATATACTTTTTGAATCCGAACGATTTCCTCGCTTGACTTTTGGGTATATTTTAGATGGTTAGCAATTAACTTTTAATCATTAAAATATTAAAAATTAATTAAACATGAAAGTTTTTAATGAACACAACAAACATTTTATTTTATATTCAAGTTTTTTTTCTCTTTCTTTTTTCTTTTAACTGTTGAGACTTTCCAAGACACTTCTTCTGCTTTGTCGTTGTTTCTTCCTGCAGTTCTTTTCCATGATGATAAAATTAATAAAAAATTGATCAAGATATAATAATAATTATAATAAAAATATCAAATGTTAAAATCATAACTGTGAGATAATAATTCATTTAAATTTTGTAGGGTTGAAATTAATAATGACCCCATCGGCATGAAATGATAATCGTTACTTGCTCCTGAAAATCTAAACGTTTACCCGTGATCGTTTGGAGTCTTAATAAGATATTATAAACTTAACAAATAATATCAAAAAGGATCTTGTCTTTTTAAAACAATAATTAATATTTTTAGATTTGATTTCTAATTAGGAGTTTACTTTATGCCAACATACGTACTTATCGTTGATTTCTATCATGCAGTACTGACCCTACGAACTACGAAGTAGGCTATTTTTGCTGATTTTTCGTTCATTTGCATTTTGAGCGCCCTGATTTTATCGGATCTCGTGCCAGATAAACAACAATTTAAAATATTTGTTTTTGCTCAACATTATGGTAAGTAATAACAAGATACACTTTATACACATCAACTTTACATACATACAGACAGAATCCTAACTTTTATTGAACATAAATAACCAAATAATTTGACAGATTTTCGAGCGAGATTTCATTCTAATTCAAGACAATCATGTATCGGTCCGAGAAACATCAATCATCCCCGAAATGAAGGTCAACTCAGCGGCAAAGATTAAACCAGACAAGAATAAAAGGCTTCGCACGAAACGGTGAGCAGAGAATGCCTTTTTGAATTTCAACATTATGAATTTGACAGTATCCAACGCAACTACTTTTGCGTGTCAGGCATTCCAATCTTTCACTAAAGAGTTTCAAAATGTATTTGTATCTCACATTTCATATCTAAAGCTAATCATGCACCTGGATGTACATTCAATATCATTGATGCTGCCCCCCCAAGACAATTTCTCGTGGAGAAAGAATAGCGCCTGCCGTAATTTTCAATTTGAGTGTGACCGATTTGCTGTAAGATCTATAACCAATGAAGCCGGGAATAAACCATTGCCGGTGTACATTGACGCTAATGAGAGCGAATAATGCCGAACTATTTGCTTGGTGAAATGACAATGTCGGTGTACAGTACAAAATATGAATTTTGTATATAAATTAATAAACTTCTTATTTGATCCATTTTCAAAATTCATTAAATTACTGTTTTTCTTTTGTCTGTTTGAATGAATATCGTAGTTTAGTTGTTAAATAATTATTCGTATTTTATTAGGATGGCCATTTCTATTAGCCTATTAATAACCCACAAGTAGAATAGGTGATTTTTTTGGTTAAAAATAATCATTCATTGTAAGGAAATATGAATTTGGTCTCGCAGATTGAGTTTAATGGGTGTGATGTATATTTTTGTTGATTGAGTTATGAGCTCTAGGATTAGTTTGCGAAAAGTTATGCCATATAATGAAAGGAGACGTAAGACCTTCTAGCGGCCGTTTAGGACACGAAAAAGAATATATTGTGCGGAGCTCACCTTGCTTACGAATATTCGACTTTTATACACAGTACCAATATGGTTGTGACCATGGGTGTATAGGTGACAAGCTTAATAATCAGGGTGCGTGTAGAAAAGGTTAGATAGCCGCGCAAAAGACCACCTAGAAATTGAAAGATCATAAAAGAAGCCCTATTCGCTAACAGAATCAAGACTAAAATTCACAAAAATAAATTAATACTTACCATGGTAATATGAGTGTGTGAAATTCCACCATTCCTTCTTTTAAAATTTTTCCCATACTCGCAAAGAAGAAAACCCATACTATGATAGTAAGCTGATAAAAGAAATATTTCTTGCTAGTGCGGACTGCTTATTTGAGGTATTTTCCAATAAGCGTAAAATTATGCCAGCAGTACTGGATCTACAGTCGTCAGACTATACGGTTACAAGAAGAATAGATGCAATTTAAAACAAATTCAAACTCAACTAAAAAATGACTTAAAAATTTGGGATTGGTTTGCTTTGAAATTTAAAGAGCCAACTGAAATACCAGATGCCTCACGGTTGGCAGTCATGGTTAGAATAGTTTTTAAAGATATCACTGTAAAAGAAAACTTGTTGAAAATATTGCCAATTCAAGAGTGAACATTAGGTCAGGATATCTTCAACATATTCAAAACATAATCAAAACCAATAGATATTGTATTCATTAGCGTAACCCCACCTAGTCAATTGTGGTCAATGAACAGGTTGCCCTGCTCTCATATTTGATAAAACATTTTATGTTGTAACACTATTTATACAATTAATAATACAAATGACAAATAAACTCTAAAGTAACAAACAAAACTAAATAAACTAAACTAAAAACTAAATATTAATAAAAATAATAACAGGCTACATGGCAGCTTGTTATTATTTTATGTGGTATTAACCACACCTGGTCAATTGCGGTCAGTGAATAAGTTACCCGTTTACTCTGTTTAGGTAACTGATTGCATTAAACTAAGTTTGGGAATGTCATTTTCAAAAAGTGGGAGATTATAGCAATATATGTGAAACTGTTGAGCAAAATGAGGACAGTATAAAAAAAAAGAAATTTTAGAATAATAATTTTCATTTATTTTATTCAAGTTTTAAAATTAAAATTTTAAATAATCTTAACATATTAATACGTCGGTTCAAATATCATTTTTATGGGATTTTTTTCTCTTTAACAAAAGTTTATCCAAAAAAAACATTGTAAAAAAAAATTAATATAGATTTTAAAATTAAATAAAGATTTCAAAGCTTACATTTTTTAAAAAACAATTTAAAACTGGAAGGAAACTGTTCTAAGACTTCAGATCTGAACATTGGACTCTTGAAATTTTAAAAAAACATTTATAAATTTGAACTTTTTGATAAAAATATAATTTAATTTGAAGGTTATTTTTTGAAGGTGAGTTATAATCGGTAAAATTTTGAAGGTCGGATCATCCGTAAAAAAAACTGAAGAAATAATTCCCCATCGAGAAGATATACGACTAGATGGAATAAATACGACTGCAAATTTGTCAAAACACATCAGTATACATACCAACAATTTGACTCCAACCCCGCGTGTTATTTTTATTGCGACAAAACAAATCCGACCCCGAAATCACCTGTGTTACCCAAATTCAATTCCCACTATTTTCCCAATTCAAATTGACAATCCATTTCTCAAACCTCTTTATTACCACATATTTTACCCTCAGACTTTACAGAGTATACAGACTACTCCAACACACACACACACAAACACACACACATATATATATATATATATATATATATATTGGGGTTGTCGGTGAATTCGAATAGGAATTATTGTCAATCTGACTCCAAGCGTGCTTTTAAACAACAATAATGAACTCCAAACGATATAAACTTTATTGATTAACACACTTTATCTCCACTTTAAAATGAAACAACGAATTATCTATCAATCACAATTTGGCGCTTATTACGACTCTTCGAGAAGAATAGCACTTTTCGGATCAATTGGGTTTCACAATCACTTGACTACTGTGACGGGTTTCTGAGATCGGTAACTCTGATTTAGTTGCTTTGCTTTGACCTTGCTTAATTTCTGTTTCAAATTTCTTTTTTGTCTCCTTAGTCCAATTTTTCTCTAATCTCTTTTTGTCTCCTTAGTCCAATTTCTCTCCTTGATTCCAGTTGCGATTCCTTTTTATACTCCGTCACCCAATAATACTTATTGATGCCAAATAGAATTTCCAATATCTTTTACCGCTAATTCCATTTGGACTTCTATAATCACTGACAGCTGTCCAGATAAATAATTTTTTAGATATGCCCTTTCCCGGATTCCCAAACAACATTTCTTCCCTTATCTTGAAAGCGCTTTCGAGATATCGTGCAAATTTTGCTTTTATTTTTGTTTCCTTATTATAAATGACCTTCTTTAATTTAATTGCCTGTTTTTATTGATTTTCTCTTATTCCTTTCTCGTTATTCAACATTTCTTTTTCATTCCCTTTTTATTAACTTCCAAAACCACATCTTAATCACTTATCATTGTTTCCCCCAATCATTTTACATGTTTATTAATTATTTTATTCTATTATTTAGGTATCCTCAACATATATATATATATATCACATCACCACCCTTTATTTTCTTATCTTCATCATTGGGAGGGGAGAATGATCTAAAAGTCTCACAACTGCCTATTTTTTTAAAACGATTTCTTGTTAAAAGCATGTAAAAACTATTTTTTAATAATAATAACTCCTCTCTAAATAATAAATTATGATAAATAATAAATTCTATTGATTTCTTTAATTCCAGTTCTCTTAACTAAAATGTGATTTTTAGACATTTTCTAAAAATCTGCTGATTAATTATTTTCCGGATGAAAATTTTTGGAAATTTTTATTATGTTTCCCACTAATATTTTTTTGTTCAATTTCATCCAATTCAAATTCAAATGATTATTTAAAAACACAGTGCAAAAATTCAAAATTAATTACATTTAAAGAAAATTATAAATTTAAATATATGCCTGTCTCTTATAACTGAAAATGTATTTTTAATTGGATTTCCGTTTTAGTATTTGCATCGGTCAGCACCGTTCAAAGTCAAGAATTCAGTCAACATAGAATGTGTTTCAGCTATTGAAAACATTGCAATCATTGTAAAACCATTTCATACCTGAATTATTTGATTTTCGGCGAGGGTTATCCTTTGTAAAATGGGCCAATATTTTTCATCAAAATTACATGACAACAGTGCATTGAGCAAAAGAGCTCCCAATTATTCGATGGAAAGAATGATCGTCATTGCACAGTACAAATACGACGCTATAGGATCAATGGACATCTCTTTCCAGCAAAACGAAGTAATGGTAGTTGTGAAAGAATTTGATCAATTCTGGTATGAAGTCATCAAAATGAAGGATAAAACAAGAGGTTTAGTGCCTTCAAATTATGTCATGAAACAAGACGGTAGTCCTCAAAGTGTTGAAGGATGGTGGTATATAGAAAGGTGGGAAGCTGAGAAGCTATTAATGAATCCAGACGTGACAAACGAAACATATCTTATAAGACCTTCAAAAAGTTAGTTTGATATTTATTAAATAATTAATTTTCTTATACTCTTTCATCAATTAATATAATTTTATTATAATTTTCAAAGGAAATATGTTAAATAAAACGCTCTCAAATTTCTCAGAGGTTCTTCCTAAAAGAAGTACACCAACGTTGCTTAACACTGCTCTTGACCAATTAAAACTATGGTTCTTCTAGAAAGGGCTATTTTATTCTTTAAGAAATTATAAAATCCCTTCTGCATCTTTTATGGGACCTTCGTTTTGGTATGCGGACGAAAAGTCCAATAATCATAGGATGTGCGACCAAACGAATGAACCGTTCCCTGATGATTTATCTGCGGATGATCAATTATACCCTCCAACAATTATACCCTAGGTAAAATGTTCTGTAATTCAAAAGTTCTAAAACCATATTTTATCCTAAAAGTTATTATTGGATGTTTCTTAGACTTTTGCCATGTAATCAATGCAAATAACCAAAAAAAAGAATAAATCATAAAATGAATAAATAAACAAAAATTTTATGTCGTAAAAATAAGTTCTTTTAGAAAAGGAATCATTTTTCAAGAATTGACTTCAAAAATTAAAGTTTATTATTTTATTCAAAAATTAAGATGAGTATAAAAAACGCCAAGGATCGCCTCGGATGGGGCAAAACCCAGCTAGGCCCACCGTATGACAGTGATTTCGACACCTATAATTAATATCAGTTTAAACAAATAACTTTTACAGTTTTTTATATTAGGGCGTGTAAAAAGTTCCCGGGCAACAGCAGCAAGTGAATTTACAAAGCACTTTGCACACATGGAAGTTATAAGTTAATAAACTCTTTTTACACGAACTAGCATATTACCTTGACGAATAAAACGGTTGGTTAATCATGTTTGCTTTCATTGTCATTCTATATGTTGAAATTGTAATCCAAAACTGCCCGGAAACCTTTTACACAATCTAGTACAATTCTTAAAGTTTCTATAAAAAAAATCATTTTAATCACCATTAAACTTTCAGAAAAAAGAGATTACATTATATCGCTAAAGAAGCAAGACAATTATACAAAGGAGTACAATGTCAAGCATTTTATAATCAGGGTCATAAAAGAGAAAAACAAAGTTATTTACTTCAATGGTTTGTCTACATTTTCAGATTTTGGAATGATAATCGAACATTTTAAAAGTAAAATATTTTGAGAAATATCTCTGTAGATTTATGTCGTTGATAATTTAGAACACGGAATAGGAAAGAAAAACTTGCCAATAAACAATCCATTTGTTAATGTCAGGGCCCCTCCAATTCATTCAGTGAACATGATTATCAAAAAAGAACATATACAAATCGTTTCAGAGATTGGAAAGACGTCGTACGGTATTGTCAATAGGGCAATCTGGGGGAAGTCGTATATAGTTACTGCGAAATCACTTTCCATAAGCTCATCAAAAAGACAACAGTTTATAGATGAAGTTTTATTATTTAATAAACTACGACACAAAAGAATAGTCGAAGTCTTGGGAATATGTACGGAACCGAAACATTCGCCAATTATTCTAATTTGTGAATATTTACAAAATGGTTCTTTGAAAGATTTTCTGAAATCGGCTAGAGGAGCTAAATTAAATTTGTTGGACATGACTGAAAGATTTGCTGAGGCTAGAATTAATTTTTTATAATAACTATATTAAAACAAAAGATTTATGAAAAACGATAATTCTTCAAGATTAAAACAAAATTTTCAATTTTTATTTGTTTTAATTATCAATACATGAATTAGATCGGTAATATCGGACTCTAAATTATTTGCCTGCTGGGTTAAAGGGTTCTGTTCACAACTAAAGATATTGTGCAATTTAGCTTCGTAAGGTTTTTTCTTGCATAATTTTCAAACTGTAATTATTTAAAATTCATATTAACAAAGGGATTTTACTTTTTTGTTAGATATTCGGGTTTAGTTGAAATTTTTGAATGGAATTGACTATCAAATCTCGATGTTTAAACGTTTCCCCTAATAAGTTTGTCTTCACATATTTAACGATATATCGTTATAAAGAAAGCTGATATTTGATGAAATTTTTAAAGTTTAATTTCATAAAAATATTTTAAATTGAATTTAAAATATTGAATTTAAAAATTGAAAAATGAATTATTTTATTTGGTTTAAATAAGAATAATAAAAAGAGAGATTTTTGATTGAAATAAAATTTATGGATTTATTTAGTGATTCTAGACTAAGTTACCAAAATACGAAAGGCGGAACTCCTAAAAACAGTCAAATCAGATCATAAGATAAGCCAAAGGATCCTGCAATTTTTAGTGGATAGAAAAGTGTTAGGTTAATGAATAAGTTTGACAGAAAACAAATTTTAACCTGGCTCTATAAGACAAATATAATTATTACAAACTCAGCGTGGTTCTTCTCTTTATTACACTTGACAAAAAATAATTTGGACTTAAAACCGGTAATCCCAGGGAAAACTATTTCAAACTATTCACTTCCAATTTGATTTGGTACAATCAATCAAAATTATCAACATTACTTATAATAATTATTTAAACTTTTTCGCCCATTGTATAAGGCCAACTAAACACTAATCAAACCTATATTTAAGTTTGGTTTCTAAATCCTTCCACTGAGAACAGTAGTTCTTAACCTTTTTGAAGCTACGGAGCACTTTGTTTAAAAGAAAACTTGCGGAGCACTAAAATCATAACGATTTCGAGGTAACAATAAAATATTTATGAAAATTACTTTTAAATTTACAAATATTGAAGTTGGTTTTAAGAGTACCGCTTGAGGACGTTTGATCTCGATACAAATAAATTTAAAATTTTTCAGAGGTTTGCAGCCTACTAATGATACTTCTCCAGCTTTGGGATTAGTTCTCCTACTGAAATGATTAGTGTATTTTTGTAGTAACGTTATTTAGAGACCAGATTTATTTATAATTTATATATTCGTGTTTAAGTTTTTGCTTGCTACCCGCTCATACCTTTGCCTCAAAAAATATTGATTTTTAGATTTTTAAATTTATCTTTTGACTTAATTCGCTTTCAAATTTTACAATATTATAAATTTATTCACACTTAACTTTTTGTGCATATGTAAATTTTGCATGTCATCATTTGCGAAACCCTAAAAGATAGATTGAACACTTCTTGGTAAATTCCAGTGATTTTGCAAAGTAGTGAAAAGGTAAAATTCAAATTCCAAAATACACTATTCTATATAATGCTTCTTATTTTTGTATATTTTTAAAATTTTAACCTTTCGCCGATATTGACAATACGTCCCAGAAAATGCCATCATTATACTACTGTGATATTTTCAAAAGCAATTTTCATTGTTAGAGTTTAGTTTCAGTGTTTCATTATCCCAGAATTTTCTAGGATATTCAGAAGCGTCACCTTTACAAAAATAAGAATATTTCATATTTAGGTCAATATTAACTAGTTCCAAAATATGAATTTAGCTTAGTGTCAATAGCCGAAAGTTGGGGCGAAAGGGTTAAATCAATCTCAAAACTTTTTTCCGATTCATTTTGTTACTTGAAAACACATATTATTACAACCTGATCTTGGCATAGGCGATGTAGCCAGCCGCCCAGGGCCCCAAATATTACGTAGAAACATAGATACACATTTTTAAAAAGCAATAATCATATGATAATATAGGTCTATTTTTTTAAAAAACTTTATAGTTAGCTAATCTAAACTAAGTCTACTGCTTCTACATTAATTCAAAATTTCGACAAAAATTATAAATCTCTTAACACATACAACCAGTTTAAAACGTTAATCTTCTTGGAGCGACAGTGCGACATTACTCTTGCATTCGTACAAATGATGACATTTATATAATTTAGACACAATTATATCGATGTGCTTACAAAGTTCAGTAAAACCTCCTACAACGCGGTTCAAAGAATGCGAAATTTATTTTTTCAAAGAGATTATTTTTTTCTACAACTTGATGTTCGTAAACTATAAAAATTTCTTGATTCGGCAAACAAAATTTTTTACTACCATTATCGCTTGTGATGTACAACTTAGTTGTTTTTCAAGTCATAGAACAAAATAGATCACGGAAAAATTTTATATTGTGGACGACATACAAGAACTAGTAACTGAACTTAACGAAGAATTTTGATTACAATGATCGGTCAAGCACTTTCAATTTCAGATTATAGATCTGATGAAAAATCTGAAAAAGAACCCATTAATTTCACGGTAAAAATTTAGGAAAAGAATTTGAATATGACGAGGTAGTTAGGCGAATATTTTTTAGAAAATGATCCACAGCCAGAGAGAGCAGAAAAATTTAAAATAAATTTGCAAAATTGTTTGTCTACTTATGAAGAAATTCATAAACATCTGAAAAAATAGCAAGCAAGTTTTTTAAAATCGATCAATACCAAAAAAGTTATTAATAACGACAAAAAATCGAGTTTAGAATCGGATTTGGAAATTATTCCAAAATGTTTTCGGCCTAACCCACTCATATTGAGCAGCGATGAAGATGAATTTAAGTAAATATTCACAACTAAACTTTTTAAAATCATATTTTGTTTAATTGTTAACGTAAATATAACTTTATTTGTAATATAATTTGTTAGATGATTTATAATTGTAAATATCTTTATGCCTATCTAACTAAGTTTTAATTGAAAATGCAAAAATACTGTTTTAATTTCGAATACTTTTCTACGTATTCACTGTAAAGTGAATACCTCTTACAACACAATTTCCTACAACGCGGCCTTTTCTGAGAACGTATCTATCGCGTTGTTGGAGGATTGTCTGTATGTTTTTGCTAGATTTTTCACACTTTACTATCTGTGAAAAGGTGGAGCTCTGCATATTATGCATTACATCTCATGTTTATAATCATATAAATCATACATATTTAGCACTAATTAAAAAATAATTATTGACCAATCTGAAAGAGTTCTACAATTTTTATTTACATAGGCCCCTATTCAGCTCAAAACAACCAAGCTATACCAAAACATTTAACATACAAATTACTGTTCTTATATTATGCCTATACAAAATAATTATAAGATGTAACTACTGAAAATTAACTAAAAATTAATTTAATAGAGGAATTAAAACAAAATTAGTGAAAGTTGCTTTGAGTTTTGGTATCTATCAATTTTCCAACCGATATAGGGTTGGGCCTGATATTCTTTTACAAACACATTTTTATTTATAACTATAAGGTTTTTATGTCCCAATTATAACATAAGTTTCATATATCTGTTGAGAGACTTAAATTATTTGACAGCGAAAAGTTTTCACCATGCTTCATATTGCCAGCACCTGAAAGAAATTGATAATCTAGGACTCCAAAACCAGTTATGAAAATTACGTTTTTCCTTTATACACGAGAACATCACTTCATCTGTATATGTATCATTACTTCGTGAACATTGTGTCCCTCTTTTGGAGAGAATGTCATTTAATCTATACTTTAACGCTACGCTTCACACTGTAACTCTTACACGCCATTTTATTCCAAGTGAAGGTATTATAACGTACAATTACCCGGTGTTAAGTTCAAATCTCAATTTCATGGAAAATATTCGAGGATATTCGTATCAGAAAATATATACCAAACATTACCTCATTGTGTCGACCCATTCATTGCGCTTGGAAAAACCATTGCCAATCCAAGTTTATAGCAGAAGACTATGTTCAACTAAGCATTCTCATTTACATACAGTATTATCTCACTGTGGATTAAATACATTTGTTGTAAGTTCAATCAAATACATTCGTGAAAATTGTAATGTTTCGTCTTTTATAACACGTGTCTGTAGTTTGTGTGCAACACTTTATTTGGAATTTTGATAATATTTGAAAATATCCTTTAACATCTTTTTTTTGTTGGTAGCGGAATCATTTATATTAATAAGATTTAAATAAATAACAATGGTAACCGATTTCCGCAATGTTTATTCATAACATATGAAATTTAAATTAATTTGAGTAAAAAAACATATCAGATAAGAAGAGGAGAAAGCGAAAGTCAAGTTAAGTTTTGGTTATGAGTGATCAGGGCCGTTTATCGGTCGAAATATTTCATATATTATGAATAAACGTTGCGGAAATTGGCTACCATTGTTATTTGTTTAAATCTTATTTATTTTAAAATATCATTTAGTTAATTTTATTTAATATTAGGTCTAAAGAATTATTTGTTTGTTGATTTATTTTTAAGATTCTATATTTTTAAATATACCGTTGTGATTATTCTTTCGCTTAGCTTTGACTTATTGGACAACGTAGTACCAAATAGCCATGAATAGCGAGACCCTGGTGTATTTTAATAAAATTTTAGAATAAAAAAACGTTACTAACTATTTCTATAGATTTCCGAAGGAATGGCTTATCTGGAAAGGAAAGGTTTGGTTCACTGCAATTTAAAATCAGAAAATATACTTGTAGATTATGATATGAGTGTCAAAATTTCAGATTTCGGTCTAAGGAGAATGATTGATGAACAGTTAAAAGACGAAGAAGACGACAGTAATTTAATTTCATTATGTTTAATTATAACTTTATAACTTTATAACTTTATTCAATCCATAGTACGATTCTGAATTTAGCACAATTCACTATACCCATTTCATAATCGCTTCCAGTCTGAATAAACACTTAATCTCTGTGATACCTTATTTGTAATTGTCACTCCTCTAAATTATGATAAATTCTGAGTTTACTGTTTCTTTAATTTCATACTTTTCTCCATATTTTTTTTGCTTCCTCCATTTTGCCTCTCTCTTTTATAGTGTATCTTTTCCTGGCACTTTTAGATTATTAAAATCAAGTATCTTCTTCTTTTTCCTTCCGATTTCTTTCGATCGGTTTATTATCTCAGATGAGCTATCGAAATAACACGATTTTATTTCCATATTTTGTTTTTTCTCATTTCTTTTTAAATTCTTAATTATAAATGACCTTGTCATATTTCATTGTTTTATTTTTATTGATTTTATAATTTTTCATATTTTTGATTTATTTTTCTCATATTTGCTTCTCAATTTTCTAAAACAACATACCATTTATTTTAC
The DNA here is from genome assembly GCA_022537955.1 of Schmidtea mediterranea. Taxonomy (NCBI): domain Eukaryota; kingdom Metazoa; phylum Platyhelminthes; order Tricladida; family Dugesiidae; genus Schmidtea; species Schmidtea mediterranea. The sequence goes on from CM039681.1 coordinate 18,821,851, forward strand.
AACTTTTTCCCCAATAATTTTTGGGAATTTTAATAATTAATTTGTTTTATTATTTAGGTATCCTCAACAAAATTGCCACGTAATTAATTTACTTTACATTAATTATTTGTAACAAAAACAAAACTTTAGGGCATTATTTTAAGTCATCTTTACTGAAAATATATTGGTAAAAAAAGTTTCAAATTTAAATAACTTTTTTACAAAATATCGGAAAAATGTATGATTTAGTCTTTAATATTATTGAAATAAATGAGATAGTTTAAACAAAACTGAGTCAAATAAATAAAACAACACCTTCATCCTACATTAGTTATGAAACTAAGCACACTAAAATGACTCACTTTTTCCTTTTTTTTAAATTATAATAAAACATTTGCTTTCAAATTTGTTTATATTTAAACAAAATGTCCTTGCAAAATAACATTATTGTAAAAATTTAATTAATTCAGTGATGAAAGTTATTTACATCATTGAATAAAACCAAATATTTAAACTAATCTAGTTTAATTAAAATTGAATTTTAATTTGTATTTAACAATTCCAAATAAACATTGATACTTAATAAATTATAGCCTTCGTTTATGTTAGTCGATTTCAATTAAAAAAATTTAAATTAAAAAAAAATTTTCATTTGTTTTGCAGTTAGATCTATTGTCCAATATCATTATATATCTAGCCTTTTTAATACTATGTTTTTAACATTTACTGTAGGTTAGTCCTGAAATAAGTACATTTTTGAATAATTGACTTGTTTTGGATTTTAATTTTTTTCAATAAACAATTTTTTTTCAGTAAAATAATAGAGAAAATGAAATTATTTTATTTTTTGTGGTTTGTTTAAATTGGTTCAAATAGAAATTGAGGGAAAATCGATTTAAAAAGGTAAAATTTATAAATAAAATACAACAATTAATAAAATTGACATATTGCATGGAAACAGGTATGTCACATACCTGTTTCCATGCAATATGTCACTTTTTTTCGAGTTACTACAATTTCACGAATATATCAGGAACGATTGGCCAAATGATCATCCAAATCATTTGAGTTTCTACGAGATAATTAAAGAAAAAAATTTGGAAATTGCTTTTCCAAATTTGGAAACAATTTTAAGAATTTTTTTGTGTCTAATGATTGCTAATTGCACTGGCGAAAGAAGTTTCTCAAAATTGAAGCTGATTAAAAATTTTTTGAGGTCAACGATGAGTCAAAAAATTTTGAATAATTTGGCCTTATTATCTTGTAACATTGATAAATTGAAAGCTATTGATTTTGATTCATTGATTAATCAATATGCTCTAGAAAAATTTAGAAAGAAAGTTTTGTAAAATTATATTTTTGACATGACATATGTATCTTATTTTTAAGCGGAATTATTTAATAAATATATTTCAAAATATAAATAGGTAGTAAATAATTATTTCTTAAATACTTTTAGCAAATAAAATAATCTACATAATTTCCTTGAAATATACTAATTAATTTTGAGGGCCCCAAAAAGCTCCTTTGCCTAGGGCCAACAAATGCTTAAATCCGGCCCTGGGTATGTGCTAATAGCAAATGATAAGACAAACATGAATACAATAATATAAGAACAAATTGGATCCTTAGAAAACGTTATTTAAAAAAATACAAATTAATTTAAAAAATAAATAAATTTAATTGGTATGTAGAAAGCCCAAGCTGTAAATAAGGTAAGTAGCCTCCCAAAATAAATTTAATTGGGTAATAAATAAAGTAATAAATAAAGTAACAATATAATTTCATTTATCTTCATTTGTATTTAGACTATAAAAAATGCATTGATCTATAGTCTGAATTTAAATAAAAATAAATTAAATACTAATGAAAAAGTCAAACAAAAGGTGAACAAAACGAAAAATGATTTTATATATTAGAATTTCCACTCATACAGACAAATTACCCGAATTCGAATTTTTGTTAATGCTACCATATTCGTCTAAAATGGAAAATATATAATGATATTTTGAATGATATCAAAATATTTATAAAGCTTAGTATAAATATTTAATTTAAACACCGGTCATATAAATATTTAAACATCATAAACATTTAAAGTAAAATCAGTCATTTCATATGCAACAACCTAATAGAAACAAGTCAGAATATAAAAAATCCTTTTTTGAATTTCAAAAATTACAAACCTGAAAGCAAAGTGAGCAAAAAATGTTAAACCAGAACAAGAAAAAGTGTATTACGTGCTATTTCCAATCTTTAGACTCGCTGTTTTAATAGTAATGATAATAATAATCATCATGATGATGATGATGATGATGATAATAATAATAATAATAATAATAATAATAATAATAATAATAATAATAATAATAATAATAATAATAATAATAATAATAATAATAATAATAATAATAATAATAATAATAATAATAATAATAATAATAATAATAATAATAACAATAATAATAATAATAATAATAACAATAATAATAATAATAATAATAATAATAATAATAATAATAATAATAATAATAATAATAATAATAATAATAATAATAATAATAATAATAATAATAATAATAATAATAATAATAATAATAATAATAATAATAATAATAATAATAATAATAATAATAATAATAATAATAATAATAATAATTTTAGCAATTATATTTCAAATAAAGTGAATTGTTGACCCAAATTTTGCATAACATATAACACCTATTAATAAATAAACATAACTTATTAATGTATTTATTAAAGCTATTTATTTTAGAATGGCTAGCGCCCGAAGTAGCTACTGATCATATTTTCACATCAAAATCGGATGTCTGGTCTTTCGGTATTGTGCTCTTTGAAATCCTAACATGGTGTAAAGCACCGTACCCAGGTAATGTTATTCCTTAAATAGGTCATGTGTGTATTTCTTATTTGTTTAGTTGAACCATCATCTTTTGTTTATTCCACTTCTTCTTATTTTCTTTTTTTTTCTTCTTATTACTTTATTTTAAAAATTTCCATTGTTATAGGGATTCCTGCAAATGAAGTAATGCAAAAGGTAATTGCCGGATATAGGATGGAAAATCCACAGTGCTATTTCCCCGGTGTATGCTGCCCTTGTGAAATTTATAATTTAATGGTTCGCTGCTGGGACAATAAACCTGAATTACGTCCAACATTTTCGAATATCAAAAACGAAATGGACACCTTGATAGTACGGAACACTTTCAAGTCATATTACAACAACTGCAATGCTTCTGAATATTGTAATTCATGAAAAGAATGATTAAAAGAATGATGATAATTTTAAGAATAATAGAAAATGTCAACTTTTTTTTATTAAAAAAATATGAAAATATAATTTAATTGATAATACAAAAGGATATTACTTTTCAATGAATATATTTTTTTCACTAATTCTTTTTATCTATTTATCTCAGGGGTGAGCAGACGGTGGACACTGCACCACATATAGGACAACGTGCATAATTTTGCGGCCTGTGAGATTCAACACGATTTTACAAAGTTATTTCGTGATATTATGATATCACGATAACAAAACTGTCCACTTGTGATACCGCCCAAACAAAGTTTGTATCTTTGTATTCATTTTTGCGGCTTTATTACTAATTTTGCTTGGAAGTTCTAAATCCCAATCTAATCCTTCTTACCATATTTGTTGTATTATGATTTTGCCAAGAATTATAAATGGTTTTATAATATCCAAAATATCAAATATTCTAGCTACTGCACTTAATACTTTTCATTTAGTCCATGTTTTTTCTAGAGGTAAATTGACATCAAAACAAAATTCATCTGTTTCTGAGTCCCATTTAAAACCTAATGATATGGTGGTCATTGTGCTTACTTTCCTATGCTATTGTTTCCAGGATCTTCGTTGAGTAAGTTATCCATTTTCAGATTATCATCCCCATTTCTGGCCATAATCATCATCAAATTCTCTTTTAATTGCATCCCCCCTTCTTCAGGATTCACTGAGTCCATCGTATCATCCACGTAGGTTGAATTACATATGGTCTCTGTTTCTAATCGGTATTCTACTTGATACTTCTTTTCATTTTCTTGAACTACTAGTTGTGCAAGGGTGAAGTATTAAACCCATGGATCAACCGATTAAATTCGTATTTAACTGTTTTATTATTCTCTACCCATAAAATTCTATGATATTGTCTATTCTTTTTCTTTAGCTATATCTGTAAATATCTCAGAGATATCACAAGTCAAAGATATCTTAAGCCTCCGGAATCGAATTCAAATTTCAAAAACATCATTATGCAGCTTTGGTCTGGTATCTATTATATCGTTTAATCCACTTCCATGACTTTGTGCGGAACCCTCAAACACAATTCGTACTTTGATAGTTTCTGTGTCGCTTTAATAACTGGAAAATGATGTAATATAATTTTCGTTTCCTTTAGGATTGTCGTCTTACGAATCATCTCATCATATTCATCAAACAAAATTTCCTTATTCAATCTGTGTCGTAGATTTTTCAATATCTTATCTGACATCACCTTTTCCCAAGGTATTGGCACTTCATATCGTCCATTTACAATTCTCATCACATTTTTTGCATTTTTATAAATTTCCTAATTTTTCTCAGACCATAAAACGTTATTCGACTTAACTTCTTCGATTTCACAAAACTTCTCTTTCTGAGCTTTCGCAGTTACTAAAGAAAGTTCTTATAAAGTTACTTTGATGTCCACACGGTCGTCCATTGACGCTGGTTCAACACATGTTTATCCAATTGGTTTTAACTTAGCGAGGCTAACCTATTCGTCCTTCAATTTCCTTCAATAATCTCTACAAACCTAAATAGTTTGCTCCAAATAGCATCCCAACTACTTACATCCATCTATCATTTTCTTTAGACCAATTGACTAATTGCATCTTTCTAGCAATACTAGCCACTGGTAAAGCTTCAAACTCTCTTTCCACCTTTCTGTCATTGCTGGTCAAAGTCACTTGTACCGATTATGCATTTATCCTTTGAAAATTCCCCCGATCATACCTACTAATATGACTGTTTCATTCCCAGTTAATTCCAACTCATTAGCAACACGTTGACTAATATAACTAGTAAAACTTGCATCATCAACCAGCGCAATTACTTTTCTTGTTATAGCATTCTTCTTAAGATATATTAGATATAAATTTTACACAAGTTTAGATAAATTCTATTATTTTCTTTGATTTGGCCAATTCCTCTCGTCATCATTGTTATATTCTCTGTGGTCTTTCCCTATTTTTAAATTTACTGCTGTAGCAATTAACTATGTCTTTTTGAACAGTTGATTATTCTACACAAGGAATTCTTACTGCTGTTTGTTGCGACGTGACCTACTTTAGGCAGTTTTTACATAACTTATTTCGTTCTACAAACAGTTTTCTATCCACAACCTTTTAAACTGTTCACACTGATCGAGATAGTGCTTTCCTTTACATTTTAAACACTTCAACCGTTCTTGTCCAACTGTGTTTAGTTCTCTCTTCTTTCTATTTTGTCTCTATTTCTCTGATTATTGTACCGAATATTTCCCTTCCTGGTAAAACTTTACTCTCAATCAAATCCAATGAGTTTCATTTGTTGATCTTGTCAGTTTTGCTTCCTTCTTCAGTCATTCTTTGAGGTCTTGAATTGACTCCTTCTTCTCACTGCATTGTTGTTTTCTCTTCCATCTTATGAGTAAGGAAGCTAGTAGTTTTTCAGACATTGTTGAAAAAACTTCCTTTCTATTAGTAGTTTTGTTTCACAAATTTAGCACATATATCAAAACTAAGTAATAATAAATTCAAAACTTTATTTTAAAACACCTATTTATTTATTTTAAGGATATTGTAGCAAGCATGAGCGCACAATTGAATAGGGAATATTAATATAAACATTCAATAAATATTTAATATTTTAAATAAACAAACATTCCTACGTATTAATTTTACAATCAAGCAATTTCATCATTCCATAATTTAACTTTAAACTTATTTATGTTCTTTTTAATTTTATTATTATAAATTTAAATAAATTTTAGAATTTGTTATTTTGATTATTAAGTTCTAATAAGAATATGTCCGTTTATCATAGTGATTAAGATCGACAAATAGATCAACTAAACCATTTGAAAATAATTTTCAGAAATGGAGGTTAAAGTTTAATGTTCTAAAGCTAAAGGAATGGTGGAGATATTCTGAACAGAATTATTTGTTTCTCGGGGATTTTGTTGATCGTAGCTTTTATTCCGTTGAAATATTTTCATTGTTGCTTGTCTACAAAGTTAGATATCCAGATAGAATCACTTTAATCAGAGGTAATCTTGAAAGTACAGATCAGCTGTGGTATGGAGATATTGCTCAAAAAGTTTTGATAACCTTAGTTCATCAGTTGTAATAAATGGACAAATGTTTTGAGTTCATGGAAATATAAAGCAAGAAGTCCTTCATGATGGACCCAGGTGCGATTTACTGTGATCAGACACTGAAGATACATAGGGGTATGTCGTGAGTCCTAGAGGCGCTGGATTCCTGTTTGGATCAGATGTAGTTTAGACATTTATTATCATCAGGACAGAAATTAATCACATACCGCTCTTTCATCTTCTGATTTTTGCTGATTTAAAACAAATATTTACTGAAACAAATTAATTCTTTTTAACTTTGAGTTAAAAAGAAAATATGACCCTATTTCACTCATAAAAAGTCTTTTTTCCTCTATATTTCATAAGACATCAAAAATTAAGTTCCCAGGTTTTTACCTTTAGGGTCTCAAACTACCATCATCATCTGATCCATAAACGATTGCATACACAATATTTTTACTCATAATATCACCTTGAAACTTATACTTATTAGTTCATCAACTATTACCAACTACCTGCTATATTCTTCCAAAACCAGTCTAAATACTCATCTAACCCAGTTTTAACAATCATTCTTATTTGTATGTACACCCAGTGGTGCAGGCTCATTCAGATTTTGGTGAACCGTAAGTTAAAATAATAAATTATAATTTTTTTTAAACATTAAAAAAAATGACCGGTTAAACAATTTTCTTTTCCGTAATCTATTACGCTTAAATATTAGGAATAATATTAAGTGAATACAAAAAAAAACCATTTGTACTTTATAAATTTGCTTTATAAAAATAACTTTGTAAACTAAAATAGATAAATGTACTTTATAAAAAAGAAATGAGCTTAATATGATATAATCTTAATATGATATTAATCTTATGATATTTATTTTATTTTCCTGCTCTTTTTAATTTTATTTTGCCAAACTAACATTATAAATGACCATTTATAATTTGAAATGATAATAAAAAAATTAAATACTGCTACTTAAAAAAAACATTTGATCATTTTTATATATTTATAAGCAAAATAAATTCAATTCGTTATTTATTTAAAATAAATTATCATTTATATATTGTACAGAGAAGTAAACAATATAGATAATATTTATTTAAATATAAATTTTTTTAAGAATCATAAATATAATTGTCCAATTTAAAATTTTAATACTCACTTTCATATTTTTATAAAGCACAAATATCTAATATAAATTACAAATATATTTAAATAACTATCACTTATGTTATTGTTTTAAGTTTGTTTAATTTTTATAAAGCACAAAAATCTTTTTTAATACTCAAAAATAATTATTATATCATCAAATTACATTTTTTTAAAGATCATTTCGAATTTTTTAAAGTACGGTTAATTTCATGCTTAAATATTATTTAACAGTTTAGGCTGTGTTTAATATTATATTAATTTTAACTTAGAATCTTGAAATAAAAGTTCATTTTATTTTTTATGTAAAATTTAGTTTTTTTTGAAATGTTGTTTATTCGAGTTAGTGTTGTTTAGTTTTTTTTTGGCGGAATTGTGAATTTAAAAATGGGTTTGAATTGTGGTCAATGTTTTTGATGAATTGTAGTTGGGATTATTTTAGTAAATTAAATTGCTAACAATAAAACGAATTTGTCTTATAAAGAAAATATATTTTAAAAATGTTTCATATGATCGATAGTGATTTATCTAGTAGTGATTCGGAATCAGAAGATTTTTCAGCGGAAATTATGAACATTGATATGTATAGTGAAAATGTTTTAAAAAATCCTCTTGATTATGATTCTCATTGGAAGTTAATTAATGCACTAAAACATTCAGAAACGATGATTAAAGCAAGAGAATCAAGAGAAACTATGCATATTTATTATCCATTGTCCCCTGAAATGTGGATTGATTGGATCATTGATGATAAGTCTATTAATTCAGACAAAGATTTCATACGTGCTCTATTTATTCGTATCGATGTATAGTTTGAATACTGCCAATTTATGTTAGGATATTTAACTGATTAAGAAGAAATTAGACAATGTTTTGAGGTTGATATTGCTCAAAATGGGACACATTAAATCAAAGGATACTTAACACGTGGGACTTATTTATGAAAAGTCACCTTTTGTAGATGATGGTAGTAATGAACAAAAGGAACGAATATATAAATTATATTTAAGACAATTATCTATCTTTTTTACAAAGTTATGATGAAGCATTAAAAGAATTTCTTGAGTGGAATCAAGAGAATAAGGAATGGGAAAATCAAATCTAACAAACCATATTTGTAATTAATATAAATATTACTTGTCAGTATTATATTTTATTTATAAAACATTTACATGAGATATTACTGATATTATTAGATTATTAAGATTAATTATTAATCAATATTCTATTTTTGCTATAATTGACTATTTTTGTCTATGACATAATTTTGTATTTTAAATAAAAAATTCTAAATATAAATATTTTGCATTATTTTTGTTGTTTAGCACCCTTTAGATAGATTGAGCAAACAATTTATATTTAACATTACAATTTACCATGAGCATAAAAGCTTTTAAGAAACCTGTAACTGATAATTAAGATATTTAAAACAATTGATGTATTTTTATTAAATTGCGATAAATAAAACATTTGACTGAAATCAAGTTTTAAAAATTGAGTTTAATGTAACAAAATTCTTCAATTTTACAAATATTTATTCTACAATTGCATATATTTTTTAAATACTTCCTAAATCTGTTGCTTCAAACGGGTTTTTGTTACTCCATAGTAAGGGATGGCGGAGATTAGGGTAGTGAAAAAGACTGTGAACTTGAAGGAATTTAATATTAGTCAAAGAAATTGCTTGTAAAATCACAATAGAAAAATTATTTCTTCAAAAAATCAAATTCTAAATCAAGACTCAAAAAACTAAAGCATAGTGACGAAATCCTGGTACGATGACGTTATATGACCAAATGCAAACAAAATAATCAAATATTCAAATTACTTTCATATTCAAGATATTATGTTCAACTAGATCATCAGATCACTTACTAGATTTACATACTTTATGTAAAATAATATATTCAAAAAGGCATACATTTCGAATAACACTTATCTTTGGAGATGTCCTTGATTTATTTGTCAATTATATCAGTAAAACAAATCAAGTAATTTTTATTTTTTTATATATTCTTCATATAATTTCATTTTCTTTCTCTCATTTTTGATTATTTAAGGTAAAATGTCAATTAAAGAATTAATGTTTTTACTACAAATACTTTATAAATCTTGTAGGTAATTTTTTGTTTAAATCTTTAATTTTTAATAAAATAAATAAATGAAAATATAAATAAATAAATATTTAAATTTGATTTAATTGCCTAAATATTAAATAAGGAATGTAGGCTTAAAATTAATTCGATCAATCATTTTGTATAAAATAAATAAAATTTCGTATTATAAAATCAATAATTAGAAGGAAGTACCAAAGTAGAAATCTTTTGAACCGAATTTTTCAACTTTCACCGAATTCATCACCATTTCCGGTTTATTTTATGATGTCAAAATTATATTTTAGAATAAAATTAGAATGCTTTGTGCATATATATATATGTAAACGTTAAGATAACAAAATTTACAAATAATAATTTACGTTTTGGACTTCAATTGACAACAGCTTAGTAAACAATAATATTGAAATTACCGCTTGTAATTATATTTTAATACTTAGTAATGGGACAGAAAGGGTCAAAAAGTAAAACTCTCTCAAAAAAGAGTTTGAAAACTGTAATTCAAACTGTCGGAAAAGCTTATGAAGGACCACCTGGCAGCTATATGGTGAAAGCAAAATATAAATATACCGCAACGGCTGAAACTGATATCTCATTCGAAGATAAAGAAGTCATGTTTGTACTGGAAGTGTTTGATGAGCATTGGCTACGAGTGGAATTAAAAAACTCAAAATTACAAGGATTAGTTCCAGCGAATTATGTTAGCAAACAAGATGGAAGTCCACAAAGTGTCGAAGCTTGGAGAGAAATTCAAAGATGGGAAGCAGAGAAACTTTTGATGAGAGTTGGCTTACAGAAAGGAACATATATCATTCGACCATCAAGAAGTGCGTTGGATTATATTTAAACAATCAGATATTTTATTAAAATTTTTTAATTAAAATTAATCAATAATTTACTGTGCTTTAACAATAAAATCAATGTCATTTTATTTACATTAGCGATTACCACGCTTATAAATCATGCAAAATATTGAATTAAATAAACATCTAAATTCGCAACGTAAAATTGATTTTTTTAATCATTTTTGATTGGAAATGCTTTATTTTATAGTATTTTATTTCAATTTTGTTTTACCTTAAAGTTTTTGTGACGAAAAATTATTCAAAAGATTCTGTAAAAATTTATTGAAAAATCAAAGTTTTTAAAATTCAAAAATATTAAAAACAAAATATTAAAATATTAAATATTAAAAGTTTTGTGTTTTCTGTTAAAAAATCATTATAATCTATTTTATGAAATTAAAAAGTAAATTTAAATATCAATAAGTATATGTGTGATTTTTTATATATAATTAAATAAAATTTCTTGATTGAATTCCAGTAAAATTCCAGTAAAAAACATTTTCCATTTTTAATTTCCGTTATTTTCGTTTCAGTTATTTCAAACCTTTTATTGAAGATATCTAAATAATAAAATACAATAATTATTGAAATGCATAAAATGATTGGGGGGGGGGAGGAATTGAATAAAAATAAAGAGAATACTGTTCTAGAGTTCTCAGAAATAGAAACAAGAAAAAAATCGGATCATATTTCACTGACAATATTATGTCACAATAAATAATTTATAATTAATTATAATTTAAATAAAGACATTTTGATGTTATATTATTTTTAACATGTAAAATAAATTTGGAATAACTTATATGTTAAACTGACGTTTTCTATATCACGTACTATTCCGGTCCATAATATTCATTATCATTAGATAATTATTATTAAAAAATTAAATAATATAATTTGATATTTTTTGGAAAGAAATAATTTAAATAAATTAAATAATTTAAATTTAGACATTTATTGAATTAATTTTATTAGTTAATTATATTTTTTCCAAAACTGGATTTGAATTTATAAATACGAATCACTTATTTAAGTTATTACAATTCTTAGCAATTACATCAGTATTTGGAAAAACCAAGTTATATAAAAACATTATATATTAATTTATATATATATATATATATAATTTCTAATTTTATTACAAATATCCTCCAGATTTGAGGAACTCAATAATAATAATGATATTAATAAACAATAATTCACACAAATTGTGGCAAATACATAGTTAAGCGGTCATATTTTCATCCATTTGGTACATGGTTGGTATATTTGATTAAGTATGATATTTTCCAGAAACCTATTTCACAATAGATACTGTGGATATTACGGATGATATCAGCCAAGTTCAAATTTTTTAGATGGGTTATGATGACGTAATTTGGTTAATTTATGTAGAATTAAAGGCATTGTACCATGCATCCTGCAATGAGATGCACATGATTGAGTAACATACTTATGCAAACATACATTGACCAATCAAAATCATGCATTTTCATTGCACTTGGATTATGTATATACATAATAAAAATAATAAATTTTGTTATATACGCTAAGCAGATTTTTATAAAATAAAATGATTTATCATATATAACTTAAATATGAAATCAATTGATTTCTCGCATATTTTGTATTAAAATACGATAATCAAAACATGTGTTCAAAACTGTATTTTAATCAGAAGTGACTAAATATTATTGTGTCATTCATGAAATAAATTTGAAATAATTCAGATTGAAATTACTTTCGATGTAACGTTTTTAAAACTTTTCAAAATTAGAGAAAATATGTTTTGAAACAGGATAATTATTTATCTTTTTGAACTAAGACTGATTAACTATCCATTAATAAACCAGCGGAAAATGACGTCATTGAGAGAAATCACAAGATAATAAAAGTAGCAACCATTCGATCAGAATGCTTGATTCAACAAGCAATATTCTGGTACAATAACACTTCAACGATGGATACTCTAAACCACTGACTAGGTCCGTAAAATTTTTTTTTTATCTTTTATTGCATAATTCTAGATTCATTTTTTTCTTTAGATTCTCATACGTTTTACCATATAAATTATTGTTTAATAGTTTGTAATAGTTTTATCAATGGTATTCGTTGAATCTGCTCACCGTTTAGTGTTTGTATCTATATATTTTTAAAATATTTCTTATTGCGTGAATTTTATTGGATCATTGGTAGGGCTGCCAGACGTCCCGGATTTCCGGGATTGTCCCGGTTTTTATGTTTTTTATATGTTAAAGAATTTATTTATTTTTGATTTTCGTTTTTAAAATGTGAAATGAATATTTTTGTTTTTAAGTTCCTTTTTTTGTGTTATTAATTTTAATTTAATTTTTAATTATATATTTAACCTTCTGAAGTAATGGTTTAATTTTTAATTTTAAAAATTCTTAGTCCCGGTTTGCAGTGGTGAAAATCTGTCAGCCCTAATCATTCCTAAGGATAAACAAATTTTGACTTATTTCTAATGTATAATGTAATTATATTTAGAATTATGTGTGAGTATAAGCTTCTTTATTATTTGATCCTGAACGACACATCTTCTCAGCTGCAATCGGTAAATCCTCAAGAATATGTAATTCTTATGGTATTACCATGTTCACTTCAAATGTATATCAATATGAAAAAATATCTATATTTGAATTAACACGTTCTTGTAATATATTATCCAAGTCATCATCATCATGAATCCAACAAATATCTTCATGTAGTAAATATTAAAGCCATCCATACAAAATGATTTTATGTCTTCATTTGTTTCAAAGTAGTGTTTATTGACGAATTTTAGTCACCACGAATTCCACCTTCATAACCATTATACATTTCACACTCTTTTAAAAGGGCAATAGGTTTTTTGTCAAAGCGGATGTCTAAGATGTATCTGGAAGAACAAGAAAACATCATGGTTCCAAAATATTATGGACTAACGACTTTTACAAAACTGTTGAAAATTTACCATATTCATTTTATATTTGAATTATTATGAATATCATATTTATTTTCATTAATCCATTAAATTTACACCACGAAGAAGAATTTCATACTTGATTTTGTACAAATTGAATCTATCATTATTTTTATTGACCATACGACTTGCAAAACTAGTCCATATTTAAATTCAGAGCAGATGTAATTAAATTAAATTTGTTTTAATATTGTGAAATAAACCGATTTCGTGAATTCAAACCTTATTTATTGCATCATAATTTTAATTATTATCATTATTATTAGTATTAGTTTAAACACTGATTCCTTGGTAGCAGCATAAATTAAAATATTAAATAAGTAAATAATAAAATAAGCCCATGTAAGTATTTATTATATTGATGAAAATATTTTCGATTATCAAATAATCTTTAATTTTGATAATCGTAATTTTTGTTATCAATATAATAATTATTTTGCTACGACGGCTTATTTAATTTTTTACTTATCTGATATTATTATTATTATTATTATTATTGCCATAATCATGAAATTGTCATCTTGAACCTTCAAATTATGTATATTTTTAAATTTTTCAATAATAAAAATGAATTATTATTTCAGAAGAAAATTGCTTTGCTTTGTCAGTAAGAGACTTTGATGAAAAGAAAAAAATTTTCTTGGTAAAGCATTTTCAAATAAAAGTCAATATAGAGGATAAAAACACACTTTATTCAATTAATGTGAGGGGTTTTCCAGATATTTTAACTTTGATTCAATTTTATGAAAGTAAGCTCAATAGTTATTAACAAAAATAGAATTTTTCAATTCAAATTAGAAAATGGTATTGGGAATTCTCACGTACCCCTTACTGATCCTCTACCTGACAATTACCAACCCCCTATCCATTTTCAAGATATTGAAATAAATCGAGAAAATATAGAGATTCTTAATGAAATCGGAAGAGGTTGTTTTGGTTCAGTTCACAAAGCAAAATGGGGTCGTGCATATGAAGTAGCTGCAAAAATGTTGCAATCTACTAAGGCTGAAAGAGAAAAATTCCTCCAGGAAGCTAAAATAATGCACAAATTGAGACATCGAAAAATCGTGGAACTTCTCGGAGTTTGCACGGAACCACAAGATATGCCTATGATAATTATTGTAGAATTCATGAAATTCGGATCTTTGAAAGAGTATCTAAAATCAGATGAAGGAAAAAAAACGAATCTTTCACAAATGATTCATATGATGGCTGAAGTAAACATGCAATTATGAATTATAAATTTTACTGTTGTAGATTTCTGAAGGAATGGCTTATTTGGAAAGTGAAAAAGTGGTTCACCGGGATTTACGAGCAGACAATATTTTAGTAGCAGACGACTTGACTGTCAAGGTTGCTGATTTCGGTTTAACAGAAATAACTGAAGGGGCAAACGAAAATCAGGAGAAGAAAAGTAAATTTGCCATATTGTTTCTTTTCAATATTAATTTAAACAAAATATTTCATAATTAAATAATTGAATAAATTTTAATAGTCCTTTTATGTGAAACCTTTCATGTACGTTTAATGAACAAAAATATTAACTAAAATGCAATTTATATATTAACATTACAGTATTTTCGAATGTTTTATGTCGAAGATGGGAAAATCACCTGTGACGGAATGTCCAGGTTCTTGTGTATTGAACCGAATCTGAGTTCTTCGACTGGTTTATCATTTCAAAAACCTTATCACTAAACTCCTTATTAACTCATACTATTTGACGTCAACCTACTATTTGACGTCCACCTACTATTTGATGTGAACCTACTATTTGACGTCCACCTACTATTTGACGTCCACCTACTATTTGATGTGAACCTACTACTTGACGTCCACCTACTATTTGATGTGAACCTACTATTTGACGTCCATCTACTACTTGATGTTCACCATCTATATATAAAAACTACATAATTATATTTTAAAGTTATTTTCAATGTATTTGAATATATAAATTTCTTATCATTAACTATAAAGATTATTTTTATTATTGAACTTTCATTTAGATCTCAGATTTCCATATAAATGGACTGCCCCAGAAGCTGCAAAATCAAAAGTTTTTACGTCAAAATCAGATGTCTGGTCGTTCGGCATAGTGATGTATGAAATATTAACTTGGTCCAATCCACCATATCCAGGTATTAATTCGAATCTTGTTACACATTTTGCATTTATGTTCATACAAAAATATAATTTTTATTTAAAATTGGAAACAATACAAGTTATTGTATTCTACTAGGATAACTATATTAAAGCATCAGTACTATTATATATATATATATATATATATATATATATATATATATATATATATATATATATATATATATATATATATATATATATATATATATATATATATATATATATATATATATATATATATATATATATATATATATATATATATATAATATAATATATATATATATATATATATTCTTTCTTATATATATATATATATATATATATATATATATATATATATTCTTTCTTTGGATGCTCTTTGTTTCAATTTACCAAAAAAGACTTAACACAAAATAATTGATTGAATACCAATCAGATTTTCTATGTGCACTCTTTAAAGAATATTTATTTACATAGGGTACGAATATCAATTCGAAATGGCCTTAATATATAGATTTAAAAGTCGATGGAACTCTTCTATCAGCTTGTTTTATTCTTACCATTTCTGATTAGACCACCATTGATTTTATATTATCATATTTGGATTCGACTAATTATTTGCTATCAAAAAATACCTATTTCTCTCACAAAATATCAATATTTATAAGTCTTGCATTTTCCTGCATATCCAAAACGCTTTTGCTTCACTCGAGACCAACCACATCACAATGTATAGCTAAGGTTTGAGCCACCCGATGCGATCTTTAACTTTTGCCACCCCAAACACTTATTTATTACAAAATCTGACTTTCGTAAAAATTTTTGACTTAATACTTTAGATTCTAAACTTTAGAAAATAATTTAAGTTTTGATTTTTCTTTTCTAAAAAGAACCTATTTAAATGCTAATTTCTTGAATGAAGAGTCCGTTCGATTTTAAATTCTCTATGTTTGTCTTTGTGTAAAACTTCATCTTTTATCGATTCTAAGAAACAACTGTCACATATTTTTATTTATAGTAGCGGTATTTTATTACTTGCCGTATTATAAAATCAGTATTTGTTACAATGCTGTTTATTGTTTTCGCATATTCAACTTTCCTCTGTCACATTATTCAAATAAATTTGAACTCATTGGTTCAAAGAATAATTTTTTAAATCAAATTAGAGTTTTAATTTTAGCCTCTCTTATTAAAATTTTTTTGTGTTGATAATCTTTGAAGGAGACGCTTTCTTACAAAAAAAAGAAAGAGAATTGAAAAGCTATTCTATTCAACTACCAAAATAGAAATCGTAAGGTTTGCGATTCCTTTGTGATTTTACAAGTGTTATTCAAAGAGTTAATAACTCGAGTTTAAGTGATTGAGCAACAACTGAAGCCTGTCAAATCCCCGTACAATAAGCTTATCAAATTCAATCCATGCCGTAGGTCGCATTAACATTTTTAGACTTGTGAAGGGCCGCACAAAAATTACTAACTTTAAAACCATTACATTAAAAAAATATACTATTGTCATATATAAGTTAAAAGAAGATAAGTTGTGTCAATAAACAACAAAACTAGGTACTACTTTATATTATACCTATCGTTAATTCTATATATGTAATAACAATGCATTATCAAATTTATAGAAATATATATGCGGCTTGTGAATTTTGTTGTGTAGTGATCAATCTTTGTAGTTGTTGTTGTTCATATGAATGAATGTTAAAGATTTTACAAATATTTTAGACACAAATGAATGTATATAGAAAAAATTTCTTTCTCAAATTATATTGAACATTTAGTTTGAATTTTAGTTTTTATTCAATATTTTAATAATCATTACATTTGTTGTGAGGGGGGCAAAAAACTTTGTTGAGGCCCGACAGTTTGATATGCTTGTAGTACAGTAATATGCTGTCAAGTTCAGCAACAATAACCTATTACTGATTACTTAATTTGATGTCAGAAATGACACCAAACTCATTTTTAGGTACAAAACTAAAAACTAAGTAAAAGTGTTAAAAAACAAAAGAATGTTATCGAATTAGCATTGCAAAATCTTTGAATTGAACAACTTAAAAAGAATAAGGAAAGTAAACAAATGAAAAGTGTTTCTAGAATCCTCAAAAAGCTTCATAACTATAGTTTGTTAAAAGTTCAAAATTAGACTTAATGTTACCCAATACACCTATCCCCAAATTTACACGGTACATTGGTTCCTGAAAATTCCGTGTAAATCGAAACCGTGTAAATGGGGACAAAGACATTTTATAAAACATAGTAAAGTGTAACTGAATTTTAATCATCAGAATCCTCAATGTTCTGCCTTCTCTTTTGAAATGGAATAATTTCACTTTCTTCGTTTGAAATGGATATTTCTGAATCATTTATAGACTGTGTAGGAACTTATTTCGGTGTGATCTTTGTCACAAAAGTTTTGTCTCCTTATTCAAGACCTTCCCGAACAATTGTTGAAGTTAATTCTAACGGTAAAAAGCGCAGAAATTGAAAAAATAATTTCAATAATAACTTTTTAAAACACTGTTTATGCTTATATTTTTATTTTTAAATAAATATGTATATTCATATGTAAGAGTGAAATAAAAAAAAATTATAATTTTCGAAACCGTGTAAAATCGAAAATGTTCAAAAAATGTACCGTGTAAGTCGGGGGGATAGGTGTACATTAAGTAATTCCCACCTCATTTGAAAAAGATATATTTATTCGTTCATGCTGCAAAAATATGAAAAAAGGAGTTCTTAAGAATATCTGTCAAATATGCAAACAGTTTAAAAATGAGCCGTGAGAATAAAATTAATTAAATAAATAATAACTAAATAAATAACAATTAAATAAATGATTAAATGAATGTATGTTGTGGATTGATGCGGTATGTAAATTCCTAACACTCACATTACTTTACGTTAAATAAAATACCTCAAGAGTTTTGTTTAAATATTAGAAACAAATTGATTTGGATTTGAATTTAATAAACATTTCATTAATTATGGATGTTATAAATACAATTTTGTCAAAACCTCTTTTTGTTTTACCATAGTACAAATTTCATATCGGCTATTAAAATTGAAAGGTTTCCAAGAACTCTCTAAGAACTAGACAAATTAATAGTTAAATTATTATTACCAATATTGAATTGTGGATTCGTGACAATAAAATGCAAATATTTACACTTTCTAAAAGTTGGCACTAAAATAAATTGACCATATCAAATTATTTATAATAAGAGCTTATTACAATTGAATTTACATATTGTAAACATTTACATAAATCCTTTTCTCAGATAAAATTCTTTTATTCCCTTGTAATTCTCACATCTCTCTTTACTAAAAATGACTTTAAATAAAGGATGTTAAATTTATGTGTTTTCTTATAAATATAAACATTAACATTTTAAAATAAATTGTTATGTCCAATGAACATTTGCAAACAAAATTTATAATTAATTAATTAGTTATTTAAAAAATTGTTTACAAACGTGAGATAAATCTAACAATAAATTTATTTTTAATATAATTATCTATGCTAAATTTATAATATTTTATATTAAATAATATGTGTATAATCGCAATATGTTAACATCATTAAGAATGCGAAAATACATTATTGAATTTTCCATTTTTTATTTTTCAGTTTGTTTTAATAATATATAATGAGAAAATTTTTGAATATTTTCTCATTATTTATTATTAAAACAAACTGAAAAATAAAAAATGGAAAATTCAATAATATAAATGAATATGAGTGTAAAGAAGTATTTGAGATAAATCAAAAAAGATAGAATAATGTAGAAATAGCAGAAATTTATGAAGTAATGTTTTACAGTATTGGACTATGTACGTCATGATTTATGGCTTGATGGATATATAGACAATAACTGTTCTAGATTAAACAATTTGAAATATATATATAATTTCGAAATTATCAATTCTTTTCAGTTTCACCCTAAAATATGTTAATTTATCAATCTGAAATTACTTAAATGATTTTTTTAAAATTGGTTTTTGGTTAAACTTTTTAATTCCTGACTCCTTCATCTTACATTATTTTTAAGAAACCCTTCCAAGATAATTCTAAATTTAAAATCAGCAAATGAAAATTTGGGGTTTACAGAAACGACATGACAGCACTGAAAACCCGTAATAAACACTGTGCAATGCAAAATAAAAGATTAATCAAAAAAAGGTTCCTAATTAAATATTGACATAATAAAATTCTTGCGTATTTCACACTGTATTGGTGGTGGTTGATTTAAAAAGATGTCCTTATTCCTTTGCCCAACGAAAAAAGTTTAATTCAATCTTCAATCCCAGTATCTCGTAAACTGAAAGCCTCGAGAAAATCCCACGTGTGCTGCGAAATAATTTCAAATTGGCGTAAGATATTCCACTATTACCTTTAAAATAAATTTTATGATAATAAATTGTTCAAAATAAAAAGTGCGAGCGACTGTAGATAATTTATTGTGACATGCGAGTATGTCTATTTAATTTTGAATCGAGAATAAATGAATTTGTTCGCAGGAACAAGATGATAAATTCCATTAAATATTATTATTTTTAAATTTAAAATAAATATTTTCTTTGCGAAATTTCAATTTTATTAATTTTTGCTTAATCTTCAGAAGACAACATGGTGTGCCACAGTAAAAAAATATATTTGGTGTGACACAAAGTCAAAAAGTTTGCGAGAAACTGTTCTATTCAATGATAATTTAGGATGTGTCAATTAAAACAATTACATTTGTACGCCCATTAAAACAGTAGATAATAAGTGCAGATTTTATATACAAAGATTATTTTAGTAACCGTAGATTTAAATAAATAAATAAACATTCACGTGTACACCGTACACTTTGTAACATATAAATAAATACGACAATTGCGTCAGAAAAACATACAAATAGTCATGAAAAATTAGCTAATTTTGTGTATATTAAAGTTTTATCAATTTTATTTGTAAAATAAAATTTGAATTCTAAAATTACATGTATTTGTTTTTAAAATATATATATTTAAACAACTTACTAAGTATTTCTCAATCATCGGTTCGCAAACAATTTAAAAAGAATAGAGCTAATCTTTGTAAAGCAACTTAAAACCAAAAGTAAAATTTGCAAGAATTGAAATGGCTGAAATTATCAAGTTATATAACCTCCTAACATCTGTTGAATGAATCAATTGTGTAGTGATTGTAGTAGGAGTATCGCTTAAATTTAAAATTATAGTAAAAAACCACTGACTAGCATAAATAAATTATTTTCAGAAGGTATAAGGCGACCTCTGGCTTACTGTAACGCGACCCCAGTTTGGGTCGTTTCCAAAAGGTTTGGAACCGCTGATTAAGGCGATAATTTTTGTGCTAAATTAGTATATTAAATTAGTATATTAAAATTTATATTAAATAATATAATATTATAGTAAATTATATTAAAGTATTTTAAATTAAATTGATTATATTTGTGACCGATAGCTATATCAATATTAATAATTATCCACGCCTCCGTTTGTTTAAATTCTCAGATTTTGAGAGAAAAATTTGAATTTTGTAATTATTTAATAAATGCTAGAAAAAGATTTGAATTTAATTGTGTTAGATACCAACATAAATTCAATGGAGTATGTTTTTGACTTTTTGCATTTTCTTTTAGATTACTGATAATTTTCCAATAAAGATTTCTACCGGCTAGGAAGTTGCACCTAAAGTAAAATATTTCAAATTTATTCCAATAAAACATTTTAAGATATCTTAATATTCAGAATAATATCAAATACTACATCAAATTCTACATATATAAAAATACACCGGATGATCATCTCAAAAATTCTCAAACAATTTTTACTTAGAAATTTTTTTTCATTAAGCTACATACGAGTAAATTCTACATATATAATATTTGAGTACAATTTCTATACCATCTAGTTCATATCATTTTGCACATTCATTTACGGACCCAATGATCTTATCAATCAGACCTCACATGTCACACGTTCCCAATAATTATTAAAAAAATTTTAACAGTATTTTGAAATTAGAAATACCATTTCAGCCCAATATTGGTCTCTTTCTATTCATATTTACAAAAATTAAATTTTCAGATACGCCGGCTAAAGAGGTTATTGACAAAGTCAGTTCAGGATATAGAATGCCGAACCCAGAAACCTTTATTCCCGGTGTACACTGTCCAGATGAAATTTATAAAATTATGATTGATTGTTGGCATGCTGATCCTGCCCAAAGACCGACATTTGCAAGTTTGCAAGAACAATTAGATACTTTGATTGTTGAAAATGCTTCAAATGGTTTCTATTATAGTCAGTCTAAATAATGATTGGCGTATTTAATAATAATAATTATTATTGAAATAAACAATATTTGTGACCAGGATGATCAGCACATTTGTTTTAAAATAAATTGGTTTTTCATTTTTTAGTTTTTCATCTATATTGAAAATAAGAAGTGAGAATCACTTTAACTGCTGTCAATGTACCATTGGAGACTATAAATAGATTATGACACCATAAACCCAAAAACAGCTGTCATTCATTCTGCAACCAGCAAATCAAGTTTGTCTCTAATTTAGTGAGCCACCCGTTATAAACAGTGAATTGTGATGCATGCATCAATTTAATAATTTTTACAATTTATTTATACATAAAAAGTACAATTTAGTTACAAAATATATTTCATAATTTAAATGCAATTTTATAGAAAATTGTTTTTTTTCAACTGATATTCAATTTCCATAAAAAAGATCCACAATAGTTAATTTCAGTCTGAAATAATTAATGAAAATTAATATAATTATATTTTGATATATTTTTTTACATTGGTTTAGTTGCGGCATTTTGTTAAGTTAAATAGAGAATTTATTATTAGATATAATCACTATAATTTCTAAGAGTTTTATAAGTATTTACCAACAACGAATTTCTAAGTTTATAAAAGAATATGAATATGAAGGTCCAATGTTGAGAAGCTTTCCTATGAAGTTTTCAACAGTTCTGAAAAGTTTCAATAAATCATAGCAAATATGGCCGCCTATTAATTCTTGGTAAAAATTGGAATTTCATTTAGTTTATGAACCGTTAATTTAATCTTTTCATAATTTCGTTTATAACAAAAGGTTCTAGTTGTTTATATTTTGCATTTATATTTTTTTACACTCGATATATCGTCACACTCTTAATTGTTTTTCCACTACTAAATCTCTTTATCAGACTCTTAATAACAAAAGAAAATTTTACTTCTTCAATATTAGCTACTGCAGCTACTGTAGCAAACCCTTTTGTAATACCAAAATCCTTCATACTATCAATGCTTGTCATCAACACAGTCTATACTTGTTTCAACTGAATAACAACTTCTAATAAAAAAAATCGATAATTTTAGAGACATACATACCTACCTGTATGGTTATGTAATTTGTTCGAATGAATAACAACTTATATTATACAAAGGAAGCAATTTGAAGAAAATCCTTTTTTAATACACAAACACAATACATATATTAAATAATGTATACAAACTTTCAAAATGTAGAAATGTCCAGACGAATACTAACTCTATATATGACAATTTTTAACTTTTAAGAAAAAAATTTTGTTAAGAGGCGACGAAAAGTTTTTCAAAAAATTTTGATAACTCTACTTGTTGTGAAGACAATGATGAAATCATTTTGTAAGAGTTTTCATGAAATTCAATCAATTTTTTTCTATTTTCACAGCATTTCAGAAATATCTATCGAAACTCTAGATTTTTGCTGATGAAAAGAAATAACAATGTAAGTTTTATCTTGAAGTTAAAATAAATAAATATTTTACAGCATTTGTAATTTATTTCAAATGTTATTTAAAAAACATTATTTCATTAGAATTTCAGAAGTATACAAAATCCAAATCATCAAGGCTATGAAAAATGGCGAAGATTTTATAAATTTGGGAAATTAATTGGAATTTCCAAATCCTCAATAAATTCAAGAACTTATAAATACCAAAAATTATGATTTCTGTCAAAAGAAAAAAGCGATGACAGGAAAATCGTACTTCCAATGAACATATAAATAATTTATTGAACTATAGAAAATTGTTGTAATAATTGAATTTTCTTTTAATAAAATTTTACTTTTAAATTTATCCAATAATTGACAAAAATTCCTAAAACCTAAAGAAAATAATTGAAAATAATTGCAAATAAATTTAAAATAAATCTCGATAAAAAGTATTATTTAAGAGCTTAAATAATGATCTTATAGCTTTTCGAGATCACAATTCAAATCTTAAAATTTACTTATCAGTCATTTTAAAAATGGCAAATACATATACTGCATAATAACTGCAGTTAGATGTTCCTTCAAACTCCTATTATAGAAGTTGTTAATGAACTGGAGAAGGTGTAAACCGTTCTGAAGTGTACAACACCACTTACAAACAAAAGAATCTTAAGGAAGTCTTTTTAAATAAAATTATTATTTTTTAATCCATGCAAAATAATTTTACAAAACTGAACTACGGTTTAACCGTATCTTGGTTTCTGAAAAAAAATGTCAATTAAAAACAATAAATAGAAGGATGAAAATAAATAATGATTTGGAATCTCAGGATCTATTTACCACTTCAGCTCCACTGAAATAGTAAAGAAATTCAAAGTGTCTGGCAAAGTCTTTAATAACCGTTCAAAAACAAAATATTGTTAGTCAAAAAACTAAATAGCAATCTAAAAATTTAATTTTGAAATAAAAATTACTTTTGCTTAAATTTGATATGACTGACTAAAATTCACAATAGACAAATCAGAAAAATAAATTTGTTTAAATCTTACAAATTTTTGAAAACGAATTATATCATTCTGAAAAAGAAATTTAGAAACCAAATCAAACTAAAAA
This sequence comes from Schmidtea mediterranea, assembly GCA_022537955.1. Taxonomy (NCBI): domain Eukaryota; kingdom Metazoa; phylum Platyhelminthes; order Tricladida; family Dugesiidae; genus Schmidtea; species Schmidtea mediterranea. The sequence continues at coordinate 18,846,321 of CM039681.1, forward strand.
CAAAATTCCTACTCTATCCAAAATCTTTAATGACTTGAAAAAAAATACATAAAATTTAAATTTCAAAATAAAATATATTAAATTTATACTTTCCTAACTGACTTTCTGATTTCGCTCTAGAAATTATTTTAATTAATATCATTAAAAATTAATTTAATATTCATTTTGTTTTATTTAAATGTGTTCAATTTCATATTTTATTCGTATCAATTCTTACTCCAATGATTAACACTCGATAAAGCGTGTACCGAAAATATTTGTACGATTTTAATCTAATTTATTGACAAATTTCCATCTAAGAAAAATCAATTTCATTTATCAATTTTTGACTTGAAATCGATGTTGTCTGTTTAAGGGATGTCCATTTATTATGTCACCAATTTTAAGCAATTTTTAACCACACTCCGAACTTGTCAACAATTTTCAAACTTCCAGCGACCCCTTTAACATAATTATGTCAAACAATTTTAACCCCCCCCCCCCCCTCTTACAAACTATTAACATTGTATAAGACTGACTTGCATGTTTAAATTAGAAAATATAGAGATTAAGATGACAATATATTTCATATGGAAGAATTTTGAATACCTTTAACGATCGCTGTAGCACGTTATCAACTTTCAAAGACTCGTTGAAGGAAAACAATGAAAACCTGTTCAAGCCAATTTGAGATTGATCTAGTCAAATGAATCTAACGGCGATAATCTCAAAATACGAGTTTTTTTAATCTGTTGGCATCAATTTATATCATGAGATTTCACAATTTGTAAAAATTATTGAATTGACTTCGTTTTTTGCCCCAATCTTGATCTTTAGTTAGTAAATTTTCTGCCTTAAGAGCAGACATTTCTTCAATTGTTGGTCTCCCAGCTTTCTTTCGGATCTACAATTTACTGTATATCAGGATTATCTGCACAAATTTAAGATAAAGTTTCTTTCCTATTTTATCATTAATAATATTTACTTACTTACCTATGCTACGGCCCTCGGGCAAATAACGCCATTTAGAAATCAAAATCTGTTGTGTAAGTATAATATAAATATTAAAAATTTAATTAAATAATTGAATGATTTAAAAAAAGTTGATGGATTTGTCTTTCTCAATTTTTATATTTTCGAAAAGTTATTTTATGTCAATCTTACTAACTTTTAATTCTCTATCTGATGCCACTTTAAAAAATTTAAAAAAGTTTGCGGATTCGAAATTAAAGTTAATATTAATTAAATAATTAATAGCAGTGGGCGCGAGGCATACTGCGACAGGCTCACTTAGGGTGTCAAATACTCTGGCACTTTGATATTGTATTTGAATTTAATAAATATTTCGAATTATGAGTGTTATAAATACAAAAAGTATTACAGCTAACATTCCTGTTTTTCTGAGACAAAATACATTTTTTTTTCTTTAAATAAAAAATGAGAAAAGACTAGCTCTTTATGTGTGAATTACTTCCGAGGTTTTTCTGTTTTAAATATTAAATGAAAATTCTTTAAATTAAAACCTAGATTAAAACCTATTATGCGGATATTTTTTATTTTCCTAAAAGTATATATAAAAAAATAATAAAAATTCTTACTCGTCTCTCAGTCTAAAAAATATTTTAATCAATTTCGTCAAAACAAAAAAATGGATGTATTTAATATGTATTGTGAGAATATAATTAATTCAATTAAATAAAATATTTTATTTTTAACAATTTAATAAATGATTTTATGAATGCATGTTTCTTGGAGTGATTATGTATGTTGGTTTGCTTGTTACAGTGTTTTCAACCTTTTTATATTAGGTAACGACAAAATAAAAATATCCGGGAATTTTTGCAACATACCAAATATTTTAAACTTAATTCATTAAAAAGATTACATTTTGTACATATTACTTCATTTGGGTAGCTGTGTCTGCTTGAGAAAACAAATCATATAACATTAAGCCTCCAAAGTATATAAAAGAACCCATAACTCATTATCGATTCTGAGGAGTCCCTCTCAGTTCTTGAATTGGACTTAAGTTAAAGTCAAACACTTATTTTAGATACAGTCGGCCAACCTATTAAGATACATTACCATAAGGTCAGGAAAATCTTCATTTTAAAGAAACATTCCCCGGATAAAAGCCTACCTAAATTACAGCGATCATCGGTTTTAGAGTTTCCTAAAAGATGAAGATAGAATAAAGCCGTATTTAGTGTCACTGTTGACGGAGGCAGGAAAATAATTGCTTTTGAATATACAAATTGAGTAACGAATGTTGCAAGTAAAAATGCGTTTAAATGCACAGAAATACTAATGGTGTAATTAAAAAAAGGATTATTCGGAAAAATTACCACTATGGTAATTGTTTTAAAAATAAATAACAAACAATAGAAACATATTTGGAAACATACCTTTGAACATTAGGGGATTACTTTTGTCAAAGTTTGGAGATATTCAATTATTGCCGATTTTTAACATTTGAGTATATACAAGAATTTATATCGAAGTATTTTTTCTGAGATAAATAATACAAATTCTCCAACAAAAAACTACAAAAATGGAAATTTAAAAAAATTAAATTTAAATCCGATTTCCGCAACCAATCTCGGTAGAAGGTAGGTGGGATATAGCGGACTTCCACGGTCAAAGGACTAAAGACCATATTTTCCAAAAATATTATTAATTATTAAATTAGTAGATCATTGTGCAACTCAAAATGTTTACAAGTTTTCAATGTGATGACAGAAAAAATTTTTAAAATTTTTCAAATAACAAACAAAAGTGCTTACTTGTTTTACGTCCTAAAATTATTTAAATTAATTTTGTAAAGTCAGTGTGTTAATAAAAAAATTTGCATAACAAAATAAAAATTCCCACTCACAAAATAAATAATTCATAAATATTTTTGCTTTTAAAAGCATACGTTACTAGTCACAGATCTGGAGCATATGGCAGACCGAAGATGACAATTATAAAAGTATGAAAATATTATGTCACTTATAAAGAAATCAGAGGTGAAAAACAAAAAAAGTCCTTATAATAATATTTATGAAAGTTTTCATAAAAAAATAACAATCATTTTTTAAAAACATAAGTATAAAACGGTGATTCTTTGATAGCAGCATAATTTAATATATCAGATAAGTGAATAACAAAATAAGCCGTTGCTGCGAATATTATTGAAAAAAATTTCGATTATTAAATAATCCTCTTCAGTTTCTTGCAGAATTCTTATCATCAATGAGAAAGTACCAAAATACGTTCTGATTTACTTTTTCGTTTTTTGATCAAACACTGCAGTACATTCCAATATTTTGATCTGATGTCCTGCTAAACGCCATTTGTTTTAAATATTTTATAAATATTAGGGTTATGGTGAAAATTTGGTATATATTGAATCATAATATTCATGACATAATTTATCGTTGTAATAAAATTAATATATAGTTTAATTTTAATTGTTGAGTCTCGAAATAAAAATGATTAATGGGAGATAAATACATAAAATTAATTCATCTTCAATATAAATATTTATATTAAATTTTTAATATTATATATTAAATAGAATGTGTGTGATTGTAGTATGTTGACATCTCTCAGAATATGAAAATACATGATTAAAGTTTTATTCACCAGCTTTTGTTTAAATATTAAATTGGGAGAAAATCTTTTGAATACTTTTAATGAATAAAAATAAGCATTTAGGTAACCTCAATTATCATTTTTTATTTTTAACACGTAATAAAAATGTTAGAACTATATATCATCATTTGCTGTAGTTTCTACTTGATTTTAACAAAAATAATTTTTCTCTTCTAATAATCTAGGAAAATGGTCTACTTTTAATATAAAATCAAAAGCTACGGACGAATGCTATATTTGATTCATGAAAGCCATTTATTCAATTCATCAATCATGCCCGAATGTTTTTGAGACCGAAGTGGCTTTCAAAACTAAAAGCTATGGACTTGAAACTCTTGAGTCAAATCAGATATGTATATATATATATATATATATATATATATATATATATATATATATATATATATATATATATATATATATATATATATATATATATATATATATATATATATATATATATATATATATATATATATATATATATATATATATATATATATATATATATATATATATAAATGTATACAGCGTTGCTTTGCCAAAATTTCTCAACCGGTTCGTAGTTCGATACATTTTATGTTTTTAATATTTATGTTTTGATTTTTACCTAGTAAATATATATGCTAGGAAAAAAGTTAATTGTGGTTCATATCAAATTATTTATAGAATTGTATAAAAAAATTACAAACGTTAAGAAAACTACATCAAATTTTCAAAATTTGTATACTTTTTTCAATATATCAAAGTAAATCTATTAAAAAAGTAAATTTATTTTATGTGATCATTATTAATAACCGGTTAGCAAGAACCATAAGATTTACAACAAATGGTTTGCGCGAACCTGTGGGAAAGCATCACTGTATATATAAAAATGGAGCTCCTGTGCATAAAAATTATATGTAAGACTTTCGATTAATACTACTTGATAATTTATAAAATCAACTCTATTTGGAACTCTAATTACGATTCCAGGACCATTTTCTTTTAAATAACCCTTTTGAAATAAAAATGCCAACTGAATTTTACTTTCAAACATACACATTTATTATGGTAACTCAAGTTCACAAAGAATAATTTCTTTGATTCGAAAATAAATAATAAAAGAAAGAAGGCAAAGCTTTAATAATTGAAAAACTTCAATTATATATTTTGTATAACTAACTGTAAATTTCGAACCTGAATAAGACTAACTGTCAAAATAAATAGAGAGATGTTATACAAAATATATAGTTTGCGTTTTTCAATTGTTGATAATATAGTAAATTATAATTTAAAATTAATTATTAATATATAATGAGCTTAGATTGTTGAATGAAACATATGAAAATTAATAAAAACAGATAAAAAATTTTAAGTTAAAAACTAGATATTTGTTATAATCGAACTATATTAGAGAATAATAAAACAAAACAAAAGTCTTACTGGTGAAGGAAATGTATAATACGACTAAATAACAAATAATTTAATAAATAGGATAGACAAATTAAAATTCACCAACAAAAAAATACAAAAATATAAATACTGACGGGTTTCTTTAACAATTGAGTTAAGTACAGTGAAAAAAATTAAAAAGAAGTTTTACTAACATAAAAGGCCTGATAGTATTCTGAAGGTTGTTATAATTTAATTTCATACTTCCAGTCCATTTCTTCACTATCACCCAACAAACTTACGTTTGTTGCAGCAATAAATTTAAAATGAACAAAGACATCATTATCTTTGCGTTAATTGTAAGAACTAATGAATTCGAATCGATTCTTTGAGCTAAACCATTTAACATGTGCAATAATTTGATCCATCAACATTAATTCCAGAAACAAAGTCTTCAAAATAATCAAAAAAATATTCCATTGACAAATCACAATAGTTTCAGAAAATTTTCAATTGGAATTCAAAACATACCAATCCAACGAAGCGCAAAATTTCAAAACTGTTTTTGAAATCAAAACAGAATTTATTCCACAACTCGAAATCAATATTTGTTTTACATAAAAAAATAAAACTCGCGTTTGTAAGCACACTTAAGACAGCATCAAAAAAAAAATACAATCACGCACACAGATGCGACAAAACGAAATTGACTATGGATATTTGACTATATTTTTTTTATCTAAATGCATCACAGACTCCAGAAAATTGAAAACATTTGACATCCATGCTACTAACCATTTGATAAACAATTTCTATATCACCGTTATGAGAATTTGATAAAACAATTTACATAATCCGCTTAAAATAGTTAGATAAATAAGAAGCTAGTGATAACATCAGTCAACGCTCATAAACAAGTCGGCCAAAATTAAAAAATTCAGTTCCACTAGCATCAAAACGATACTTAAATAAGTTTCATAAATATGGTAAAATCAAAGAGAGTCATGCAAATAACAAACATATTCATCAAGTCAACCAAATTAAAAACCCAACCAATAAAATCTGCCACCAACGTGCAAGAAGATTTCGAGGTCGTGTCTCTTCGAGCCAAATTTCAGAGCAAAAATAGAAAAATTTCAAGACATTTGATTTGAGCCTATCCATATAAAAGAATTGAATAAACGAATCCATTTCACAACAAGTGTCGCGATGACCGCGAAATAAAGACCAGGGTTGAACGGATACTGATTGTCAACCAATCGAAGGACGCATTGAAGATATAAATAGAAACAGAATTACAATTGTGACTTCCAAAGCGCGAGTTGGCACAAAAAGTAAATCTCATCGTCTGCCGTCTCTTGAGCCACTGACGACGACATTCCTAAAGGTCAATCGTGCAAAAACAAAGCCATGAAAAAAAAGCGTCAAAGGATGCTGTATTATTTGCCAAAAATTAAACCTGGATGACTGCTAATATAAATATAGTTAATAAATGTCACAGGGTTACTAAATCATTTATGACTTATCTTCTCTATAACTTTATCATATCCATATGTGCTTCACCTACATTGTGCAGTACAAACAGCTGGAGACGAGCAACTCGCGTTCACGGGCATAATGATGGATGAAAAAGTTGAGTTTGGGAATTGGACATTGCATCCCTAGTGATATTGGTTGTATTAATTAACCTTATAATTTCAAGACCTAAGGGTCAATAAGATGAAAGACATTTTTATTTTTAATACTAAAATAAGTTAGAATGATATAAGAAACTTACAACCTCTAAAAAAATTTAAGTATAAATTTTATTCCCAAATGTTTGTGAAACAATAATAATTATTTAATTTAATACATTAATTAATAAATTTTGTTATTTAATAAAATTATGATAACTACATTTAAAAAATTAATAAGAATTTTAAAAAATAATGAAAAATGCTTCATTACCATGTCGAAAGAACCAGAAGAAAACTAAATATTTGGAATGTAATAAATAAATAAATGTAATAAATACCATATCCATCGTAGCTGGCTAAAAATATACAATAAAAATGTAATATAAAAAATATAATAATACTAATAATTTAGTTCTTCAATGATTCAAAATTTAATTTAAATATAAAAATAAATTGTAAATTTTATATTTATTGGCTAAAGAACCATTTTTAAGAAAAGAAATATGTTTAAATGACTTTGCTTTAAATTTATATTTCAAAAAATAATAAACATTGATACAAATTTTTAAAAAAATTGATTATTACTATTATTGTTTATAAAAATATAATTTAGATAAATAACTTTGTGAGACAATTTCCAAAATATTTTTCATAAAATGAAATATTTCGACCTATATAAGCCCTGATATCTCATAGACAAAATTTTAGCAACTCTTTCACTTTTTGCTTCTTTTTCTCTTATATATATATATATATCAGGGGTGGCAAAACTTTCAAGTCTTGCGGGCGACTTTTAACTAAATTAAATCTGGCAGTCTACCAGAAAAACTATTTTCAATTGTTACCTGTAGTTATTCTATTTATTCTATTTAAATACAAAACAAATTACAAAAAACTTATAATAATATACTAGAATGTAAACATATCTTAATATAATCTTATTTACTGCTACTATTTGCACCTGATACGTGGCACTGCATCTTATCAGCAAGTTCTTCGTATTTCGGGTCATAAGAGCTTATGGCGATTCGCAAGTATAATACCAAATGATCATCTGTCAAACAAGGTCGATGTTTTGTTTTAATGCCATTCATTGAAGAAAAGGCTGATTCACAAAGATAGGTGGATCCAAAAAATGCGGAAATATATCCAACTACTCTCCGAAAAATTGGATATTTTTCTTCTGAAATAAGATTCCAAAAATTATCTTCGGTTGTAGCTCTTGATTTTATGTAAATGTCGCTTTTTAACGCTATTATCTCATCTTCTAAGCAAGCTGAATCTGAATCTAGAAATTCATTAATCTGAGTAGCGATCTCCTCTGTAACAATAAAATCATTAAACGGGAATGACATGAACGTAGCAATATTTTCAATTTTAGATAAATCTGCGAAACGTGTGTTAAATTCATTTAAAAGGGTAGTAATTTGATTGGCATATTTATCGTAAAGAATTCCTGGTGCATTTTTGGATTCTTCTTCCATGTTTTTAAAATCTTTCAAATCGCCCCGTTCTAGTTGGCGCACAAACAAGGACAGTTTTTCTTTAAACGTCTTTACTGCTATTATCATGCCAAGAATTGATTTGTCTCCTCTGAAGCTGGAAATTTAATTTATTCAGGTGCTCTGTAATGTCGCAAAGAAAAGCAAGATTTATCGGCCAACTTTTATCCTCCAGTTCGGGATATAATTCTTTTCTTCCAGTCAAAAACTGTTTTATTTCGGGCAAAAGATCTCTAAATCGTTTTAAAAATGCTGCACGGCTAAGCCATCTTACATCCGTATGTAACAATAATTCAGTATTTTCAATTTCACTTTGTTCAAGCAAAGTTCAAAATTGACGTCGTTGTAGACTTCTTGCACGTATCGAATTTACTATTTTAAACGCAATATTAATTACATAGTTAGAGTTCAACACTTTGGAGCATAAAGTTTGCTGGTGGATAATACAATGATACGAATGAAAACTGGGAATTTCTTCATCATTTTTGCAAAGTGTTACAAATCCGACGTGTTTTCCAATCATAGACGGAGCTCCATCCGTGGTAATTGATACCAACTTGTGAATTGGGAAATGGGTGCGACTTATAAAAGACTTGAATAAATTGTAAATATCTTGACCCCTTGTTTGTCCTTTCATTAGAAGAATAGTCAATAATTCTTCTCTGGTGGGCATATCATCAAAAACCATTCGAATGAAGATTCATAGTTGCGCAGTATCAGTGAAATCTGTAGATTCATCAAATTGCAAAGAGAAAAAGCGGCATTTATGAATATCTTGCTGCAAAATTTTTGCTAATGTCCACCATTCTTTGCATGCTAGTATTGCGCGTCAATGACATATTGTTGATACAATCCAATATTTCAGATTTATTTTTAAATCTTTGAATAACACCTCACCAGCTTCAACAAACGCCTGTTTCCATATTTTGCCATCTCCAAAAGGTTTTTTATGTTTCATCAAAATATATCTACCTTGAATGATGCTATGGTAGCTGTTTTTGATTTTGAGCTAAATTTCGTATAAAAAGTTTGTTGTGCACCTAATTGAGACTTTAACTGCTTGACTTTGTCTTTTCATACCTCGGAATCTAATGGAAAGTCAATATCATAATGTTTGTGCACTGTTCGAAAATGTCGTTTAACGTTAGCTCTTTTAGGTAGTGCTACGTTTGAATTACAAATTAGACAAACACACTTATCTTTCATCATTATGAAAAAAATTCCTGTTCCCATTCAGTATTATAATGGTACGTTTTAGTTTTTTGGCCGGTTGTGTCATTGTGGCTAAAACAAGAAAAAAATCAAAGCTGAAATAAATTAAATATGAAAATTAATGTTAAACACATTTACATACTCAAAAATTAAAAATGTTAACTTTTGTAAAGAATTTTTTTTAATAAAAAATTTTTGAAATTAATATTATAAGTAGGTATTATTTAAATTTTTCTAACGAAAACAATTTGATTTCAAAATTGAAATAGACAAGCACCTGTTTGTTGTATTTTATTTTTGTTGTTTTTTATTTTTTTTATTCCTTATCGAAGATTGTAGCAACAATGTTTTGCTTTTATTTTATGGCCTACTTGTTCAAACACATGAAATTTATTCTGATTATTAACAAACTGTATATATTTGAATTTCAAACTTAAAATTTACTACACTCTGAGTTTTATCTGACTAATATTATGTTTTTTATTGGAATTTTTTGTCATATGAATCGAAACTTATTTTAAATATGTTTATAAAGTTTAAAATTCAATAAGTAAAAAACTGTTTTTTATATGCAATTTTCCATAGTGCTCGCGGGCTACTTTCGATAGCTACGCGGTCGACGCTTTTGCCACCCCTTATATATATATATATTCTCACTCAACTGTTTTTAAAATATATTTTTATTTAAACAAAATTTTCAAAAAAAATGTTATATCAATGATTATACTTCACAGATGGTATTATTTCCCAGTTGGTATTTTTTCCAATTGGTATTATTTCCCAAAGACACTTATCTGATATCATAACCTATGCTGCTATTATTGTTATTATTATTATTATTATTATTATTATTATTATTATTATTATTATTATTATTATTATTATTATTATTATTATTTTATTATTATTATTATTATTATTATTATTATTATTATTATTATTATTATTATTATTATTATTATTATTATTATTATTATTTTATTATTATTATTATTATTATTATTATTATTATTATTATTATTATTATTATTATTATTATTATTATTATTATTATTATTATTATTATTATTATTATTATTATTATTATTATTATTATTATTATTATTATTATTATTATATTCAAGTTAAAAATGCAAAAGAAATAGGTGATCTACTTTTGATTCTAGATATCCTGCCTAGTAATAGTAATAACTTAATTAAATTAAAAACATATTTGAATTTACTTCACTCTCTTTATTACTGACAGACTAAACGTTTTTAATAAATTTATATTAACTTTAAAATAATTATAATTATAAATTATCTCATACATGTTTAGGAAGTACTGGAGTAATCTAAATTTTCAAAAAAATAAAATAAATTATGAAATGACATGTTATTTTTATGTTCAAATTGAACCACTAATACACCATAAAACAAATAAAAGATTTTATATTTAAAAGATAAAGAATATATAAAAAGAGCTTTATTAGCAGATAAAAGTTTGAACATCTCAAACATATAATGAGCAATATTAGACATGCAGGACGTTTAAAGAACCCTAAAACTAAAAATCTTTACAGAAACTCCTTGAAATTAATCAATAAAACAAAACTTCAATTACCCGGAATGGAAATAAACTCACATACTCAAGAATGTGATAAAAAATTTCCGACAAGTTTCCTTAATTTTGTTGAAAACTAATTGGTGATCTTTTATTCAATTTAACAGGACTCCATTTGCAGTACTCATTTAGTGATAATCCTTTTACAGTAGGTAGGCTGACTTCGCTAGATCGCTTCACTATTTCCACAAGGGACCGTAAAGAGCCAGGAAAGTGTTACATATAAAATATTAAAAAATGAAATTTAACTCTATTTATATGTAAAAACAATTTTAGAATGTAAAAATCTTTTTATTGATTGGCACTTGTGTTACCTAATTCCTATTTAAGTGAATAAATTTCTCACCTTCAATCTCACTCTATAGGATTCTGAAAATACTCAACCATGCCTAAGGGGGTCATCTTAAGACCTTTACAGTGAAAAGCTTAAATATCACTGTTGACGCAACATCTTTTTAATGTATAAAATTAACGGACAAATTGAATCCCTTTTAGCATGTAAACTAGCGATTCCCAACCTTTCTGGTGCCGTGATAACATATGCTAAGCTGTGGCGACTCCAACAATAAAATTAATAGGGTTGCTCCTCAGTCACTGTATTTTTCCAGCTAACTAGTATGTTTTTGACTTCGAAATATCTGATTTTATTTAGATTTTACACTTTATACTATAAAGTATACTATAAATTTAAGCCTTAAATTTAAAAGGTAGTAAGAAACTACTGACTAGCGTAAGCAAATTATTTTCAGAAGGTCTCAGGCGCACCCTGGCAAATTGTCACGCACCGCCGATGGAGTCGCGACCCACAGGTTGGTAACTGCTGAAGTAAACAAAAGTATCAGGATGTTTTAAATTTTATTTAAAATGTAAAAAATAAATAAAAAATATTGTCCAACAAATTTAAAATATAATGATGAAAATGTAAATAAATCTCACCGGTTTCAGTTTCAATGTTGTCTGTAAGATAATATTAAATAAAATTTAATAAAAATAAATTATCTATCAATAAACCTTACGTGTTTTTAATAAAAAGATAATAAAAAAATATGAATTAACTATTTATTTTAGCTGGGTTTAATTTTTTTTATTTATGTGCTTTGTTTTATTGGTTAAAATTACATTAATTAAAATTCGTACAATTTATTTCATTTGCGGAAAAAAATTTACTACCGAAGTGAGGAAATAATTGGCTAGCTATATTGCAGGTTGAGTGGATCATAAAGCTCAAGTTCATAACCTATGAACTCATTCTGGTCTTAAAGCAATTTTATGCAGCCCAACTTCTTAAACTTAAAATAAACAACACCAGTCAAAGTGCTATCAAAAAGGAATCGACACTGTGACTCCAAAAAAGTTGAGATGATTCTCTTCTGCAACACGAGGTTTTTCCAGTGCCCAGGAGCTGCACTTGTGGCGAATAACCGACCCGTTGAATTTAATTGGTGCCTCATCTTCCATATAATCCTTTGTGAAAATTGTACGCGCTCAAAATGTTTTGCTTAATACCACTCACATAACTCCACTATCCAATCATAATATTTGAGTGCTTGGATTAATATTGTAACTATTTTAATGTATATGCTTCAAAATACGATGAGCACTTGACTTTGAAATACGTACCTCATGTGTCACTTGCCAAAACGATTTTATTGAACTTTCAAAGTTTCCTGCAATTTATCTTCACTTTTGGAGCTTTTGGATGATCCTAGTTTGGAAAGAATGCTGTCATCATTTATTATCTTGTATAAACCAACTTTCCCATTCAGAATATACATACAATAGCGCGTTTCAGCCAGTTTCTAATTTTATTTGTTGGTAAGTTCGATGCGTTGAAAGCAAAGGTTGAGAGTGTAGGTATAAAATGTCTATTCGGCGTCTCTAGTTTCTTACATGTGATACTTTCCATCGAAAATTCAGAAGCTTATCTCGCACTTAAAGATAAGATCACTAATTGAAAAGGACAAATTCTACTTCTAATTTGGTCTGATATGTAAGAATATCATTGCTTTTTTAAATACAATTTTAATAGGTACCATGGCATTGTCTAGTAATATTTTGTGGAAACTTGTCAGAATTAAAATAATATCTCTAAAAATTTTCTCTAAAAACTTTTTTGAATAAGACAATGCTGCTCTAAAATTTAGTCTTTTTACAAATATTTTACCGTTTTTTTTAATATTGAGATTACGAAACCTACTGAAAAATAGTCCACGTGGTGAATGGATAAAATATTAAAAAAATTCATGAAATAGAAGAAATACAACAAATTTACAATAAATTATCACTGATTTCGTTATCCATAATCGTATATATAAAATAAATTTTTTTACAAAAGAGAGCACCATTGAAACACATGTTTTATGATGTATTTCGATAGTTTTCCAGTGGGGAATGTAAAAATTGTTAAACTTTTGATTTTATATATTCTATAATATAAATTTTTTAAACTTTAAATTCAGAATTTTTTTAACAGAATTTATTTTTAAAAAAAAATTAACAAATTTGTTTGAAATCACGCAATTTAAATCGATATAGTTTCAATTTCAATTCTACCTGAAAATGACAACGAGTATGTCGAAATATATTGTAGTTCAATATATATGTTAAATTGGCATGTTCCTTTAAATATATTAAAAAGGTATTTTCATTAATTGTTTATAATGATTTTATTTTAAATTTTTTAAAATTTGATGATCTTTTAATGCTGATGATAGTGTTTAAATGTCGCTTTCTTGTAATTAATACATTGCTATGTTTATTTACATTCCTATTTCAGTTTTACAGCCTCTATTGTGTTCACTAATATTGGTCAAACCCTTCAATCGACAATGCTCTAGAACTCGAGTACAGAGATGACGGGAAGTCTCTCCAATGTATGTGGCATTACACATATTACATGTAAATTGATAAACGAGATCAGAACACAATCCAACCGGAGTTTTTGATTTATTAATAAACATATTGCGTACCTTACACGAATTAGAGACGATCTTATACTCTAAATTTCCCATCTGTTTACTTAACTTCCTTTTATAATTGTGTTCTGATCTAATAATAATAATAATAATAATAATAATAATAATAATAATAATAATAATAATAATAATAATAATAATAATAATAATAATAATAATAATAATAATAATAATAATAATAATAATAATAATAATAATAATAATAATAATAATAATAATAATGATAATAATAATAATAATAATAATAATAATAATAATAATAATAATAATAATAATAATAATAATAATAATAATAATAATAATAATAATAACATTATAATATACTATTTGCATAACACTCAAAGTGTGAAAAAAATTCTAATCCCACAAATAAAGTGTTACAACTTACGTCTTTATGTTTTATCTTACTCTTTCTTCTCTTTGCACGTTTCTGAAAAAAGTCTTATTGAATCATTTGCAGATAATAATTAAGACCTCGAATGGCAGGGTTTCGAAAGAATAGGTTCCCTGAACCCCATTTTAAAATCAGTAACTATAGCAACAAAATAATACTATTCTCTTAAGGTTACGCTGCATCAATTTGGATCTTATAGCTTTATACGCCTAAATAGTTATATAAAACTGAGAGCCAACAATAAAAATCTTAGAAATACTGCATCATTCAGTTCATACATATTTGACAATGTATGCTTGAGTAACTCGTAATTTGAATCAAATGAAATGTGAAACGACTAAAAATTAAAAGAGTGAAATCATATATTATCAAAAATTAATTAAAACAATACTCCAAAATATGTATAAAGTGAAATAACAGTAGCGTAACTATTTTTATTTTTCCCTCCCTCATTTAACGATTTTTTATATACTATACTACTATTAAATGTAGATTGTATTTTATAATCTCTACAAAATAGTACCAATTGATGGCTTTTCAGTTACCTAATTGAGTCTGTTTTCACTCCGCAGCAATTTACCCACTATTAACATAGTCAACCATAAATAAAATTTCGAAGAATATTTACTTGTAAGTATATTATTTCTCTCTATTTCCTACAATGTATTTTTCCTAATGAGAGTAACACGAAGAAGATCAAAAAAGTAGCAGAAACCTCTCATATGAAAGAAAGCAAAATACTAATTTGATTAGGAACAACAGAAAACGCTCCGAACCTCCAATACCATCAAATAATCATTGATAATGATATAAAATAAAATGGTCCATGCAGGGATGAAAGAAAAAGCTATAATCCTAATACAGCCAAAGTCCACCAAAATCCCTTAAACTATAATACAGGTCACGGAGAAGAAATAAAATAAAAAATAGCCAAAGAAGTGGTGCAACAACACCACAAGAAAATGACATCCCTACTAGATCTGCAATAGAATTATGTCAGATTTTTACTAGAAGATGACAACCGATCAGAAAAAAGCATTTGATTCATCAATCCTAAATATGCAAAGTATGCTATATCCCAAGACAGAACACCCTTATTTAAAGAAATAAAAATAGACACCCTAGTTGGTTGACAACAAACAATCTGCTAAACATATTAGAATTGATGAAATTGGATTGTATACCTAAATAACCAAGAAGAAATAAAATCTGCGATACTAGACCGTTATAAACAAATTGCCTCTGAACAAAAAATCCTAATAAAAGTAAAAAAGGACGCCCTACTAAGCATCAAAACCGAAACAAACCTACCATTCAAAGAAACGATAACAGAAGGCTATCTACAGAAGAATAACAACTACGACTGCGGCGTGTTTGTCATATAACACATGAAAAATTTTCTAAATAATCCAAGTAAAGTTATCTTCACCACACTGAATTCAATAGAAATTATAGAAGATTAAGCAGAAATAATAATAAACAGCGTACAGAGAATAGAAGACATGCATAACAAAGAAAGAAACGAAGAAATACAAACAATAAGAAACTTCAGACTCCACTAGTTAGACATGAATCAAATATTCCAAAGGTTTACCAACGAGCATACCACTAGAAAAAAACAGAAAATAGCTAATAGAAATGGATTAAACCACCAGCAAAATGTTCAGACCAAATTCAGAGATTATTCACCCTAAATTGTGGAAAATATATAAGAAATAGAATAACTATGATACAGCGTTGAAGACCATGAAAGATCCATTAGGAAATTCAAGGAATTCTGGGGATTGGACAATGATAATGTAGTAAGTATCAAGAATTAACGCTATAAAAATAGCAAAGACAACATCCCATTGAAACAATGGAAAGAATGCACCAAAAATGGATTGCTGAAAAATGTATTCAACAGAATCCAAGAAACATGTGATATTCCTGATATTGAAAAACTTCATAACTACTTTAATCCTTAAACCAGGAAACATAGGGAAATTCACGACTAATGCTCTGTTATAAATTGCTTATTTGGATATTAATATTAATTGTATTGATATTTAAATTGTTAATTTATAATATTAAATTTGTTTATATATTTGATTTTTTAATGAAATAGAATTTGAATTTGACTTTTAATGATTCTGAATCACAATATGCTCCTTCTAAGCTGTACGCATGTGCTCACACACAGCCTGTAATCCCCAAGATTAATAACAAAAAACCTCCATTTTTACTCTGATTTTTGTCTTGTCGTTTGCAATGAAATTTAATGGTAAATTTATAAATTAGATCTAAATAAAAAATATGTATTTATCTTAAGTTCTGAAACGGAAGAATTTTTGATATCATTTAACAAAGAATGGCTGAATGAGATAGTAGAAACCGATGCACCCAATTCACAAAGTATGATGCGTGTTAAACTTCGTGAAACTTTTAAATTAGGTGAAGATGCTGGAGGTTTTTCTGTTTTGCCATGATGCCAAAGTAACATGAGAATTTGCAACAGGAAAGTGATGGGCGAAAAAATGGAAACTTGATTTTTTAAGGCGGCACCTGTCAAGAAACTTGAAACCCCTCTTTTACATGAAATTACCTTAGAGGAACCGACAGAAAAGAAAAAAAAGTTTGAATCCAGATGAAATTAAAATTCTTATAGATAACGTTGCTGGCTGTAAAAATGAAAAACTAAATGCTCCATGTTCAGTAATTTGATGAACACGTGGAGAAATATGTTCATTTACCTGAGAGATGGAAAAGCAAAAACTATGCGTACGAGTTTTCAAAAATCATAAACATTGTTATTCATGATGATGTGATGTGTGAAATAACATCCACTGATGTTCAGAATTTGACGGTTGATGAAGTACAGACATTTCTCTAAACAAATACCTGACACTAAACTTCTAATTTAGACCTATCAATTCATCAGTGTACTAAACCTTTTTGGCGGAATATTGCAACTACAGTCTTGTGATGCTACTTCAATAGTTTCTGCTTTTATCTAAAACATGGACTTGGTATGATGAAAATGGTTATCATCACGTTTGATAGAGCATCTGTTATGTTAACTAAAAATAATAGTGTAGCTACACAACTTATGCATGAAATTCCCCACGTAATTCAGCAGCGTTGCGTTGACATCATGAAGATGTAGCAACTTTGAATTCGTGGAAAGAAATTAAATTGATTAGGAACATAGAAATTTTAATTAGAACTATTTATACAGTATTTTGCATATATTCTATAAAGTGTGAATTTAAAGATACAGCACAAGGATCAGAATGTGAATCAATGTTTTAGAAAATCAGTATGGTAGAAAGAACCCGTGGTCAAAATACAAAGATACCTATTGACTATGAATCAGCAATGATATAGATGTTTTATTGATATTGATATATCAATAAAACATTAATATAATTACTGATTCATAGTCAAAAAGAAGTTCTTAATGCTATTGGAAAATTAAAATAAATCAGAGGTGAAAACCAAAAGAAAGTTTCTTATAATGACATATATATTTTACTTAAGCGTAATGGTTCACTTTATTTTTAATTGTGGTGTTTGGTTATTCCCAAAAAATTGAATTTAAAAAAATCGATGAATAGAATACAGAATTAAATCGCTAAAGGGAAGAAAAGATAGAAAATAATAAGAAAAAAATCCTAACAATAAAAAACCTAAAACTTACAAAACTTATTGGAAATTACGATTCACACAAATTGGAACGACTTCCTAATCCCTTTCATTATTGGAATTAACAATTTTGGGTAAAACACATTTGATATTCAGCCTAATTAATAGTGTATAAAAGGTGTTTGGAAGTCCAGGAGCCCGCTCACTGCTTTCATTGTTCATTAGTATTGCTTGTTTAGGGTTTATTACTTGCGTGCGTGTGTGTATTTGTACTTTAATATTTGTTTGCTTGCTTGAGTATGAACGGATGGGTTGGAGTGCGGGGGCGGACGGACTTACAAACGCATTTTATACGCTACTCTAATTTACCATATATATATCTGTGTCGATATTACTTCGGAATACAGGATTACCCGAAGCCAAAGTTATCAATCACAGAAGCCAACTGTCAAGACAATTTTACCCTTGGACGAACTACGGTGATTCTTTTAAACAATTTTAGTTTATTGAATTCAATACAATTTACAGCTTATAATTTTTATAAAATTTTATTTTTTTGTAGTTTTAAGCTATTAACTTTTCAGACAGTCCCGACACATTTTTTACTGGAGGCTCGATTGGGTTTTTACATAATCTACGTGGTACGCGCATTAAGTCTCCGGACTAAGCAAGAAATAATGAGTAGAAGTTAATGATATTTTATATTTAATATATTATTTATATATAGGTTAATAATATAACATTTGTTTTAATATTTCATTGTTTGTATTGTTTCAACTCACGAATATTCAAAATTTCGTCAAAATTGCTATGAATCCAGTCAAGTACCGCAGCGTCATAAAGTTTTTGGTGCTACGCCAAACTGAGACCTCCGAAGTTTTCAGTCAACTCTCAGCAACTTACGGAACAACAGCGCCTTCCAAAACGACAGTCTACCACTGAATTGATCAGTATCGTGGGGGACGACAAAGTGTTTTCGACGACAAAAGACCTGGACGACCCGTGGAAATTGACCATGAAAATAACGCAAAACGTTGCGAGATCATCGTTAGGGATGAGCGGCGGATCACCCTGAAGGAGCTGCAACGTAGACTGAACATCAGTGATGAAAAAGTACGAGAAATATTGAAAGACCTCGGCATCCGGAAGCTGGCATCACGTTTTTCCCCTCGATTTCTGTCCGGTGACATGTGCCAGGCTTGTCTGGAGTGTTGCCAGAAATGCCTGTCTCTGAACGATCAACATGGCTCTAGCTTCTTGGATAACATCGTTACTGTGGATGAGACACCCCTCAGTGTTTACCTCACAGAAAGCAAGAGTGAATCCTCAGAATGGCGATTCCCTGATGAAAGAGCACTTCGAAAAATGCGTTCTGGAACGTTCCATCGGCGTTGTCTCATGTTAACCATCTTTTGGGACAGCCGTTGTGTCATCAAAGTCGACTTCGCTGAGAAAGGTGTGACAATCAACAGTGCGTACTATGCCGACTTGATTGCTGAAACCCGAAGACTTCGACACAAACCCAGAGGCTCTCCACTGTGGCTGTTGCAGGACAATGCACCAGTCCACAAAAGTGCTGTTTCCAAGCAGGCCATCGATGATGCCGGTTTCTCGATCGTGCCTCACCGGCCATACAGTCCCGACCTGGCGCCGTCGGATTTTTGGATGTTCAGACATATGAATAAGACAATGCGAGGCAAGATCTTTGAAATCCCCGACAGTGTCAAGGACAGCATCGTGAAATTCCTCTCCGAATGTGATCAAAATTTCTTTAAAACGGCATTTTTGGAACTGCTGAAGCGCTGGACGACGTGTGTGAACAACAATGGGTCTTACATTGAGAAATGAGGGTATACATGTTGCTTATTTGTTGTGCAAAATATGAAGTTTCTGTGACTTACCTTTCATAGTTAGTCCGGGAACTTAATGCGCGTACCACTTACCAATCATTAACATGACAGTAAGTTATGTTCCCTACCAAATGTTAAAAAAATATGCGAATGCAAAATGACTAATAGACTTGCAGAATATATTGATTTTACTACAAAGGGTACCGCTTATCGAATCATATTATTCGGTAGACTTAGTAAGCTCTTTTGTAATAAATTATTTCTAATTAATAACTTAGATAATTTCGATCATTACAATTTGACAAACGTCACAATAAATTTAATGAATTTGTTAGTTTTGGGAGGGTGGCTAGAGACATTATTCAAAATGACAAATAATTTTTAAAAGGCTCCAGATTGCAATAAAGGAGATTTTAAATTGTCAATGATTTATATGAGATGTGAGTATAATAATTTAAAATTAATTAATTTACTATTAATTAAATGAGTAATTTTAAGATAGTTGAAATTTTTAAATGTTATGCAATCTTTTATTTTAAAAATGTATAAATTTAAGCATAATTTTATGTATCAATTATATAGTATGTTGAAGTGTATGATTGGAATCATGGCTCATTAACGCATTCCCGGACAAGACGGCATTTACTGACATAAACTGTTCTATTCCGCGGGACAAAGCGGCATATACCGACATTTTACAAATCAGCTATTAGGAGAAGACAGCAAATGCATTACAATATATATAAAAATTATACATGTATCCACATGGAAACACTATTATATTCCTGCGTGATTTATGGTTATAAATATGTCCGGGAATGCGTTAAAAGAATAATCTAAGTTTTGAAAAGTTATTTAAATAATCTGACAAAAAAAAGATTGCTTAAATAATAATGTTATTAAATATATATATTGGAATTTTAATTTTAATTCCTAACTATGATTTCTGAAGAAAACGATTGCAATGTAATTGCAACTAACAATTTATAAAAAGAAAAACAACATAATGAAGTATAAATATTTACAACTTCTTGGTGTTCTAGTCTGTATAAGTGGAACATTTTCGATATGAAATTCATGTCGCTAGAAATGTAATAACATTTATAGTAATATTTCTATAAATAAAAAATAAAATATTTTTAAAAATAATAATCTTAACTTTATTGAAAGTCCTGACATGAATGTCCCCAAATAAAAGAAATAATTTCGAATGAATATCATCCAAAAGCAGAAAGTAATTTTCAATCATTGCAAATATAATAAATAAAAATAAATAAAGTAACAACCATCCAAATTCCAATAGGATAATATAAAAATGCATTTTACTCCATATTCCTTTAGGAAAGAATGTTTTGTCTAAAAAATTGTAAATGAAAATTCTAGAAAATGTTATTATTATTATTATTATTATTATTATTATTATTATTATTATTATTATTATTATTATTATTATTATTATTATTATTATTATTATTATTATTATTATTATTATTATTTGATTCAGCGTAATATTAAAAAAATAATAAAATAAAGAAATTGCCGGAAAAAGTTAAAAGAACTTTTAATTGTAAAAATAATTATTTTCTTTTTCTTTGTTATAATTTACTTATATATATATATATATATATATATATATATATATATATATATATATATATATATATATATATATATATATATTTATTCTTGTTATGGTTATTATTTTTTTATTATTTTCATATTTTTCTAATAGTAATTATTTGTCGTTAACAATATATGCATAGCATTTATCCCAATCAGAAGTCTTTAAAGAAGATTTTATCGGACATTTACATATTCTTAAATTAATAGTTCCAACACCAATAAACACAAATTCCAGACAACTTCAAGTCTTTTTTAGATGATATTCAGATCTTGTTTATGAATATTTATGCCATGGGGGCAATGCCACATACATTAGAACGACTGCCCGTCAGTTCCGATCTCAAGTTCTTGTTCACAATCAACTTATTGAATTGATTGATATTAGTAAACACAAGATCAAAATAAATGTTAAATGTTTTTGTTTAAAAGTTTGAAAATGTTTTATTGAAAGTTTATTACGATTTTGCTAAATTTCAATTTTATAAAATTTACAAAATTAAATTTTTAAAATAATTGGAATTTTTAAAAACAGAATTTGATATTTTTTATAGGATTAATTTTCAAAATTTAAATGAAGAAATTGTTTGAATACAGAATTTTAAATCAACTTAGTTTAAAGTTTATATCTACCTGACGATGACCGTGAGTCTGTCGAAATATGTTGTAGTAGAATATATATATATATATATATATATATATATATATATATATTTTAGATTGGTGCTTTTTTATTTAATATTTATAATTAATAAATTAATAATGAGTTGAAAAGTGGATACTTTCTTCAAAATCCACTTATGTTGAACTGGAAGGAGACAAGACTCGATGAATCAGCTGAGTTCATATCTACCTGACGATGACAGCGAGTCTGTCGAAATATATTGTAGTAGAATATATATATATATATATTAGATTGGTGCTTTTTTTATTTAATACTTATAATTAATAAAGAGTTGAAAAGTGGATACTTTCTTCAAAACCCACTTATGTTGAACTGGAAGGAGACAAGACTTGATGAATCAGTGGATTGTCTAGTCAAGTTTCGTAAATGGTTGCAAAAAAAGTGGAGTGTTTATAATTAAAGAAATAAATGCGATTTAGGTGGATGGTGATCGAAACAAAAATTACAAAAAGAGCTATGGTTATCAGTGATCAGAATGAAAACACCAGGATATCCCAGTAAAAAGAAAAGAACACCAAGAAAGACTGAAACGGTTTTAATATGCGGTAAAGATGGCAATATCATCACAGTCATATAGAAACCGGCGTCAAATAAGTTAGAATGCCTTAAGTCAGTGGTTTCCAAACTTTTTGCACCCGCGCTTCAGTTTTTTGTAAAAAATATTTTTGCGCCTACTTCAATTTTAATGAGAACATAATTTCATGAATAGTCACCAAATATTTCAGATAAGTGAATAACAAAATAAACCCTTATTTTGTTATTCACTTATTTGATATATTAATTTATGCTGCTACCAATCACCGTTTTATACTTATACTTTAACATGATATAGTAATTTATTTAATTAGCTACCAAATAATATACCATAATTTGTACATATATCAAATATTTATTATAAGTAATATTAATTTTAAATAGATGAGAAACAAATTTTTAACATTACAAAACTGATATACATGTCAAAATTAATAAAGTATAATTATATTTCAATGATTTGAAGAATGAGCTTGTTTTTCAACACATATTTTCTCAAACCTATGCATGATTGTAGATATCGCTGTTCTTAGTTACTTTTCAATTACTAAACGTTATCGATACTTCATTTTCAAAACAGCTACTGTGGTAAAACCAGTTTCACATAAGTATGATGTTAAAAATGGTAATAAAATTTCTAGAGCTTTGTTTTTTAAAGTAGGGAAATCTTTTTTACTCGTATCCAAAACGTAATAATACTGTTTTCTTGTTGAAACATCTCTAACACCAGTTTCTACAACATTAATTGATCGCAAAGATCTTCAGATATATTGTAAATTCTTTTTCTCACGGTATCATCTGCAAGTGGAATCATTCTAAGCTGATCAACATACGATTCACCGAGCATCGTTGCTACAATGTCAATAGCCGCTGGTAACACCAAAGTTTCTCCTATTGAATGAGGTTTTTTGCATTTACCGATTCTATAAGAAACCTTGTAAGATGCAAGTAATGCTTCCGATGCTACAGATATAATCTTTGTAAATGTTTTTTATTTTTTATTTAAAATCTCTAATTTTCTTTGGAAAAATTCACTTGTCTTGTCATTGGAAAGTTACCAACGTGATCTGCATGTACTTTTTCAAGATGTCGTTTTAATTTATTTGGCTTCATGCTATCTGCGGTCAAAATATTCATACAGAGCAAACACAGTGGTCTTTCTTGATCATTGATAATCTTACATGTAAATCCAAATGACAAATAATTTGGATCATATTTATTATTTTGCGTAGATGTATTCTCGTCTTTTTAACTCAGGTAGATATTTATCCATCTAAAAGAGATATTATCACATATTATAAATTAAAAATGAATAAGGAAAATAAGTTTACTCA
The DNA here is from genome assembly GCA_022537955.1 of Schmidtea mediterranea. Classification (NCBI taxonomy): domain Eukaryota; kingdom Metazoa; phylum Platyhelminthes; order Tricladida; family Dugesiidae; genus Schmidtea; species Schmidtea mediterranea. The sequence continues at coordinate 18,870,319 of CM039681.1, forward strand.
AGTCTGAATTTAAAACAATGTAATGAATTTAACAATGTTATTCCTAAATAATGTTAATTTCAAATTTAAATAGACCAAAAGAACCCACAAAATCAAATCACACCCAAAGTTATTTGTAATAAAAATATAGTTTTCACAATTCAAAAAATCAAACTAAAATATTTTGAAGCACCCTGCCGCCCTTCTTGAAATAATCTGGCACCCCTCCCCCTAAGGAGACGCGCCCCACAGTTTGGAAAAGCTGGATTAATTTGTTTATATTTTCTTATTTTCCTTAAGTCATTTTTAATGTTATTTCTAGCCTGAAGAAGACTGATAAACGATCGAAAAATATATAGTGATATAATGTAAAAAATATATAGTTTTTTTTACAATTTTTAACACTTTGCAAGATATAACCAAAGATATAACTCATTAAAGTAAAGAATTACATACATACCTCTTACATCAAATTGAAATAGTTTATCTAACTTTACTTCATTGGCCATGATTGCGGATGAATTAATTTTACAGCCACATTGATAGACATCCGGGGTCAGCAAGTACTCAAACCTTATGGACTGATTATCATACAAAAGTATATATGAAAGAATATCTTGGAATTTATTGAAAATATCCTCCTCATAATCGTGGATATCATTTAAAAGGGTAATAGTGTAATTTCCTAGCAAACAATACCATTCAAAAATGAACAATCGGTCTATGGAATTCGTACTGCATGTAATGTGAAATCCCTTGACTGCACGATCCGGATCGAGTTTTATGGTTAATTTCTCATCTAGATCAAATAAATTTAATAAATAGCAATGTTTAATCACTGAAAATTAATTGTATAAAATCATTAAAAAAAGTATTTGCTTAAAAAATTAAACCAAAATTGGTAATTAATTGTTAAATTTTTGTTTGAATAGTGTAAAATCATATTGAATGAATACAGCTTTTTTATATCAGATTTTTTATAAAAGTACCTCAAATTTTAAGACTGAATTAAAAAGCTTATTATAATTCATTTTTCTTTCAAAAATGACAGAAATATTTGTATGACTAAAGAAATTATATTAAATTTTTTAGCAAATGAATAAATATTAGACTCGAGCATAAATGATACTGTAATAAAACTTTGTGTTTAAAACAGTTGAATTATAAAGATAAATGTAAAGATTAATATTTCTATGTAACCCCTTCAGAGAAAAGAAAAATTACAAAGAAAGTGCATCCTTATCATTGAGAAAATCATGCACTAGTCTCACGGGATTCTCTTTATACTCAATTAGCTGGCTCGCAAAGGTTTCTTCTAATGAATAAGGTATATATGGAGGGTACGAAAGCCGTGTGAAGTCCTTTTTGATGATTTAATATAAAGTTCGGAGAGCTATGCGAATTGGTGTGTTGTCACGTTAACTAAGTAAAAGGGATTTAATAATATTTTTAGTTTATTATCAATTCTATGGATTAATACTAATAAAAACTTGAATAAAAAATTAAAATTAATTATGACATACTGTAGAACGCATAACTCAGGAGTTCCCTTTTGAGAAAATGAGAACTTGACGACCTGTAGTTATAGAATATCTGATAAAATCCATCCATGCTATTGGAGTGCAAAATGAACATCACAAATTCTCTGGGAATCTCTTTGATGAAAGTAGTGCTAGCACGGTAAAAGAATAAGGAATTCGTGAAAAAATCACTAATGAAAAGTGTCAAAGGATAATACATATCGATGTTGACAACAATCGGTTCACTGATACTTTGAACATTGTACAAATAAACACTTACATTTCTGTACACTAAAGATGAAAATAATAATTAATTAATTAGAAAAAACTATAATATAAATAAAAGAAACCACGATTAATTCAAAATAAACTATGTCTTGGACATGGCTCACATTATCAATCACCCATTAAAACAAACAATTAATACAATATACGTATAAAGTTAAAACTTAATAATATTTATTAACAATAGCTTAAACAAATGTTAAAGGTTTTGTTTCATAATAATTCATTTAATAATTTACAATAATATTTATTGAAGAAAATAAAACATGAAAATTATTAATGCAACTACTTCCGAGGATTCAGAGTAGTAGTATTATTATTTTATTTAGTGTATTCATTTCGTGGTTTATGAATAAATGCAAAAATGAAGTAAGAACTTTATTTTTTTTAAGTAATTTCTATTCTGATGATCATTTAGTGAAAGCCAATTCATTTTTATTTATATATTGTTGAGCTATTAAGAGAATTGAAGATTTTAAGATTTGTTTTAATGGGTTGAAAAACATAATTATGTAGCTGTATCAAGTTGAATTAAACTATATGATGAGACGCAAATAAAACAAAGGTCAAGAACACAAAAAGTTGAGGATCAGTAAATAATATAATTCAAATGACGAATCGCAACAGGTCACAAGCACGACATAATTAACACAACACATACAAGAAGAGTTGCCAGGTAAAAAAAAAGAATAAAGATGTTGTTCTTTGAAAGTGCAGTAAGATGAACTCTACCCTACAAAAATCGAAAAAGTGGTAGAAAAATTAAATATTGCACAAAATCACAACAAATAATAAAAAATATGTAACCAAGCTGCGATCAGATACATTTCTATATTAAAGGCATTTTTAGAGAAAAAATGGCATAAACCATTTAAATTTATATTCTGATGATTCTACTCTGACTTTTCTTGTAAATGAGGATATATTACTATTTTTATTTTTAAATTAATTTAATATTTAAGCATTTTAGACATAAATGTCAAAACCTTTTCATTTTGCGAGATTTTTGTAAGATTTATTTATAAGTTAAAATAAATTTATTTATTAAAATCGATTATTTATCAATCAAATTCAACATTTGAAAGACTGAATAACGTACATTTTGATTCCATGTCTTTTCAATACATATTTGATGTTTTGAAGGAAACACTTGATAGTAAGCTGAAGAAAGAAAATCATAGGAATTTTATGAACTACTTTATACATATTCAGAGATTTTCCCGAGATGTTTGAAAAATACAAGATTAATTTATGAAGATTAATTTGTTTTTTTTTATTACTTCAAAATAAATTTAACTCACTTTATATTGAATCAATTCAGCGAATAAATTAAAATATTTCCTGAATAATCATATGAATCAATAATATAAATAATTTTGGAACAAAAGTAATATTTAAGAACTTGAAAAATGATCTCATTTAATTATAAAATTATAATTCAGGTTCTTAAAAATAACTTAGCAGCCATTTCAAAACTGGCTAAATCCGCTTGATTTATAAAATATTAACAACTAAATAAATAAAATAAATAACAACTCTTATTATAATTAAAATACCTGAAAAACAAGAAAATTTAGTAAATATTTGTATCATATATTTTAAAGACTTTAGATTTTTATGAATACATAAATGATAATTTGTGTAATTACAGTCAACACCTTATTTATGAAAATTTTTTTAATTTGAACATTTTATGAAATTAAGATAAAATAAAAAATATCGAATGTATTTTGAACTTTGTCGATGTAAACAGTGAACATTTAAATTTTATTTGTTTAAATATAATTTTAAAAACAAGCCTTTCAATATGAACAACGTTAAGAAGAGAAAATATTTAATAATCAAAGAGAAAAATGATATATTCAAATATCACGAAGAAAATATCAATCAGAGAAGAAGAGGAGAAAGAGAAAGTCCAGTTAAATTTTGGTTATAAGTGATCAGGACAGATTTCGGGTCAAAATATTTCGTATTTCATTTTATGAATAAACATTGCGAAAATTAGCTGACATTGTTATTTATTTATATTTAAATTTTATTTTTATAACTGATTCCGCTATTGACAAAAATAAGATTTTAGCTTATCTAAACAAACCCTTGCTAATTAAAATGTCGAAAATCCAAAATTCACTAAAGGAATATTAAAGTTTTAAAATATTTATTTACATTTTTTCTAAAATGCAAATTCAATTTTAAGATATTAAAAAACATTTTTAGATTTGAATCAGGATCGATTTCAGGCCAAAATATTTCATATTTCATTTTATGAATAAACATTGCGGAAATTGGCTAACATTGTTATTTATTTAAATTTTATTTTTTATTATTATTATTATTATTATTATTATTATTATTATTATTATTATTATTATTATTATTATTTTAATTATATTTATCATCATCATCATTATCATCATCATTATTGTTGTTAGTATTATTATTAGTATTATTAAACAAAAAGCAACAGTTATCATTGTGATATTAAATTATTGTAAATATTGTACTCATATTTTGCATTAACATTTTGCAATATATTGCTCATATTGCTTAAAAGACCCTCGGAAATGTATCAAACAATTATTCAAAGTCTAGCGAACGAAATTACGGTTATGTGAACAATATGCAAAAATAAGCTTAAAAAGACGTTCAAACAATGAATTGAAAAAATGTACGATAAATTAATATAAATTTAATAAAAATAAATCATGTCCTCCGCTTCGTTGCTAACCATTCATGGAAATAAATTTCTGAGATTCACCAATTGTGTAAACCTGGCACCAGCCAGTCACATTAAGCGTGAACAGCACAATTGCGCACGATATACTGATTTCCCCTTTATACATCACTTGGGGAACAATATGCAATTGGTTTTGTAAAATATAAAAATAATTTATGAACAATTGCGGATTAACCGTAAAAGCAAATATATATGTTTGAAATGTTTCATTGGAATCTTTCAAAAAACAGAGAAAATTCAATTTGACCAAAGTTGATAAGTATTTCATAACATAATTACTGACAACTGGATCATCGTCGGACTGATCTGAATTACAGTTTTAGTAAAAAGTTAAGATATAATTGAAAGTAAATTAAATTTAAATGTAATTTAAATTATATTATTAGAGTAATTTTTTAATTATACAAAATCTATCAAAAGATTTGACTACTTAAAAGTCAAAAACCACTTGATTCTATTTAGTCTCCTACCGCTATCGGATATTATTGAAAACTAAAACTGTGTGATATTTGACACGGCCTGGTGACGGAGTGATCTGCTGAATTCGATTCCGAGTTGGATCGAGTTTCCTGATAAAAGACAAAGAAACTCGAAACTAGTCTGTCATTAGAAATTGTATTGGGTATTGCTTCAAAACTTTTTTATAGAGTGTAATTAAGCTGCTCAATTGGAGTCTATGTAATTGGTGTCTGCGCAACAGGGGGAGTTTAAACAATTGTATTTTTTTTTCAGATGTTCCTTCTTTTTTTTATCTACAACTACAAATTGATATTTTGGTATCTTTTCTGAAAAATTTGATAATATGATATTTAGTAGACTTACTTTCTTTTTTAGTTTGTCATCCAGAAATAGTTGTCAGTTAATTAATCTTTGATTTCCTTTCATACAATAGTGGTGCAAAATATAAAGATTTCAAATTCACCCAAATGAAGGTTTTCACCGCTTGTGTTGTAGAAATTTTATTTGAAAGTGAACTTTACGTAGATAATGATTTTATTTTGGGAAGTCAGTGACATAATTTTATCACAAATCATTTATAAAAGGTCTGGATGAATTTTGACCCCCCCCCATTACATGCTTTATCAATAATTAAGGTGGTATATAAATAAAAACAGTTAATTTGGAATAATTAAAACAAACGATGTTAGAAATTCTAACATAGAACTGTATAAAAAAATTATAGACATATTTATAATTCAGTATTTAAGAAAATGTTTTTATACAAGTAAAAACGATATAGAAGTTCAGCATTTGAACATCATGCAAAAAAGTTATTCTGTTTACGTCTTTTCAATCACCCTGTAGATGCATAATTAGATTTAGAAAAATAATCAAGATTCAATAAAGAAGGTTCACACTTTTGAATTCGGCTTTTAAAATTTATTGTAAAATATTTTCAAAAATAACATGTTAAACCTTTTTTAAAATATCCGCCTCAATTCTATATACTGAAAATTAATAATAACAGATTCAAACTTATCGCACGTTAGTTGTAATACGTTTTGTATTTATAGCATTCCTAAATTAAATCAGATAATATTTTTTAAATTCAAGATCAACACAATAGCTAAACATTTATTTGAATTAACATAATACAGTAACTTCCGGTAATTGTAAAACACCATCTGCCATGAAAAAAATTTACTATAACCAGATTTTTCTATAGCCGATAATGTATGCACTCAATTTTGGTTCACATGCCAGGAAAAAATTACTATATTCAGTTATATACTATAGCCGATTTTACTATATCCGGAATATATATATATATATATATATATATATATATTGATTCAATCATTTATTTAATTGTTATTAATTTAGTAATTATTTAATTGATTTATTTAAATATATTCTCACGTAACAATTCCTAAATACAAATTTATTTATTTCTAAGCCACAAAAATAAAACATTACAAACAAACAAAGCATAAAAATATTAATAATAAAATTTTATAACACCTGCATTTTATTTTAATGCAAAAAGAAATAAATACAATAAATAGATAATGCATTAAAAATTACTTAATAAATTTATAAAATTTAAATTTAGGTTAAATAAATTTTTAAAAATAATAATATAATATATAAATATTACTGATAATCATCATTGTCCAACTGCCTTTAGATATACTAATATTAACTTGAATCCAATAAATCTCCCAATATATCACTTCACAGCCCGAATAAATGTGGGATTGGAAATATGAAAATGGGTCGAAAATATTCGAATGAATTTTCGTAAAAATATAGAAAAAATTCAACGTAAAAGAGTAAATATTAAGAGTTATAAAAGGAGCAATAAATGAATATTTCAAATTTGTTTCTTGTTTAAGTAAACTAGAATTATATAAGTTTAAAATACAAGGATCAGAGCAGTTAAGTTTCATTGGCCCATGCAAAGGATCATCTAATTAAAATATAAATAAATAATAATTAATTGTCATAAATTTACTCGTGCGGCGAAATTCAAATGATACATTTGTCACATAATAATAATTTTCAATTAAAAACGATTCACATTGACAATTAGCATAATTATCCATCCAAAACCGCTTGACAAAAATCGTATTGTCTTTTACAGTAAAAGAGTTGTAAAAGTAAGAAAGCTGTGGATTATTAAATTGAGGTTTATTTGTTTTATTAAAATGAATTGTGTAGCTCAAGTTGCTTGATAGCCAGTATTGACACTCCCAGTAAACGAGAAAGAACCTCATAAAGGATACCGTTAAACATGTGGTCAAAATGTCAAATTGTATTGGAGATGGTTTGATGAAAAACTTCGGTTTTCCTGAAGATTGATTAATTTGAAAAATTAAATTAGCATTTGTGAATAAAAAAATGTGAAATAATTTAAAATTATTAATTGATGATTTTTTAAACAAATTATAATTTAATACAGGAAATACAACACGGATTCCAACAAGATTTCACTGTAACACGATAAAAAAAATTCCCGAAAACCTCTTATAGCATGGTATTTCACAACGCGATTTTTATTATTTTTAGAAAATTACATTATTGACATGAATTTTTATTCGGGAAATACTCAGATTTTATTATTTCAAGAATGCAAGTCTTATTTTATTTTTTGTGTATATATTTTGTCATTTTGTGGAGACCATTGCAAGAGACCATATTTTTTGTAAAATAGAAATTGTGAAGTAGAAAGATAAGATTGTGTGAAATAGTGAAATAGTCAGATTCAGGAACTAGTGGATTGAGAGGCGTGAGTATGATTATTGAGCATAGGAAAATGTGTAAAGTAACAAATTTTATGTGAGGCAATGGTGATCAAATAGCAATCTCTTATAAGTAGCGTTCAATCAGCAACGAATTCATTGAGATTATTTAATTAACGAATTAAATCCTACTTAATACATCGTTGTTGTTTCTATATTTAGCATTTGACACATAGTATGATGGTAAACTGATGACGAGGATACTTTCAAAGTTTTAGTGTTTTTCATTCCTATACTTCAAATTCATTAAAACTCAAAATTAACACTAGAGTTTGCATAATATCACAATATATTTATAATATAAGATTTCATACTGTGAATAAAAATTTTTAAAAATATTTTAAAGTTTAGAATTTTTAATAAGTTTATTATGATACGTATTATCATTCAATAAATCTACCCATTCAAATATGCATATATTAAATCTTACAAATGCTCAAGTAAGCTCTCGACTTACGTGTGGAAATTCGTTCTATAAATGTGCTTATTAGTCGGAATGATAAACGGACAAGGACTTAACTTTAAAAAATCAACGTTTGCATTAACACATAACGATAGAGAAAGATTATCTTTCAAAAGCTTTCTTTTCTGTTCTGCTGTAATATTGGCTTTTTTTGGCATTTTCTTTCAAAATAGTCTCGCCTTATCGCAGTTAAAAGATTGCTGTGACATACAAACCTCTGGAACTCGATAAGATACACATCAGATTTCTTGGTGTCCAAGCTCGATGCTTCTCCGTGCGACATAACCCTCTTGTACTATTTGTAACATTATTTTTGTTTTATTTATATTCATTCATGTTTAATTACTATGTCAGTATACAAAGCCTTTACCTTCTCATAGATTAAACTTTCAGAAACATAATCACATACTACTTTCTTTTGTTTATTTTAACCAAAAGTAAATTTTCTACATTTTCCAGAATAAGGGACTTCTGCTTTAATATTATCGTGAAATTAAATACTTTTTTCTCTAATATATTTTAAAGAAACCTTTTACGTACTTCTCAATAATTTCATTCTTCACCTTAACCGTAATCATCTATTTCTTCTTAATCCTTTTATTTGCAACTGTGTTTTTTTACTGGGAATTACTCTGCAGTATAATAATAAAACCAAAAATCTTCTACAAATTTTGTTAAATTTAAAATAATTAATTTTTAATTAATTTTTGAAGAGTTCTTTGATAGTTTCTCAAAATAAACGTAAGTTGAGGTATCACTGTATTTTATAGCAAAAATTTCGATATCTTCACTTTTATATAATGCTACAAAAGCATGACGAGAAAATATTATAACATTACTTAAACAAACCAAAAACAAATTAAATTAATTTAAATTAAAACACCTGTTTTGGGTAAATCAAAATATTTTCTCAATATCGGAAAATATTTAGAATGAAATACCCCTTCACAATAACAAGAAATGTTGACCAACTGCAATTCATAACTTAATTTCAATTGATTGTTTAAATCGACAGTTAAATGTTGAAAGACATATTTCCCATATGGTGTCAAAAGATCCTCATTAGAACGATCTTTGAGTAAAATATTCCGTTTATTTATATTGCAGTACCAATCAAGGGTTTTGACATCTCCAAATTTGTTTTCACAACTAATTGTATCATTTAGGCTTATTGTGGGGGGTGTAATAATATTTTCTGAATAAAAACGGGAATTCGATAAAAATGAAAAATAATTTAAAATCAACCATTTGATGGAATGGAGAAATTAACCGAAAGTTTCTCTGTAATTATTAAAAAGTTATCAAATCCCATTTCGCAAAAACAGTCGAAAGTTTTATTCAAATCTCCATAGGAAAACCGTAACAAATTTGGTTTAATTTGCATGCTAATCAGGAAGTCTTGGTCCTGGGAATCGCTACATCCCAAATAATATTTCAAATATCCCATAGGAGGCTTGAAAGAGCATTGGTAATCCAAAATCCTTTTCTGTTTATCGAATATAGGAATTATAACGGGATTTTGTAAATCTTTAATATAGAATTGACAAGATAATTTAGACTTTTAACAGATATAGTCAATTTAAATATCAAGAAAAAAATAAAGGTTTTTTGGACTTTAATTATAAAGCAAAAATATCATAGGAAATTATTAATCTTTAATATTTAATTTATTATTAATATTTAGACTTGTGTATATAAGAAGATGAACAATTTAAAAGAATTAGCATGTGGCAAACAAACAAACATATTTAGGTTTTTATATATAAGATTTCAAGCAAAAGAAAAAAATTATAATTTCAATATCATCAGAGTTGTGATTAAAGCGTCAAAAATCCATAAAGTTTGAGTAAAACATTATAAATATTTTTATTCTTATTTATTTATTTAATATTTTCAGTATAGAAATGTGAGCGCGTGGCATCATGCCTCTAATTTTCAAAGAAATTGTTTCCGTCTGCTTTAACCCTATTGTAGATTTTTATGTGGTAATTTTGATAATGGTGTTGTTTTAATTTTCAATATTTCTGGGCAGAGTATGACTCATCGTGTTTTATTAATTTGTGGTGCATTCCGCAGTATTTATTCATAAAATGAAATATTCTGAATTAAAATAGGTCCTAATCACTCCAAAACAAAATTTATCGAATATTTTGTTGACTGAAAAATTCACTAAATAATCTCTAAGTTCTCTTCTGAGCCGGCTGATATTTCATGTAATTAGTGTAATGCCACATAGATTTGAGAGACTACACTGAGTTCTTGTGAATTATTGATTGAATTGATTGACTAACGTCAGTGATTTTTTTAGGAAGTGTATAAATAAGAAAATATGTATTTCTTATTATAAAAACAAAAATTTTGAGCAACTAACAGCAGCGAAAAACCGGTGAGGCGTTATCGAAAACATCTTTAAATCCTATAATTAATGATCAAATTGTTTAATCTACATTTTTGTATATTACTTGTTTGGTATAATGTTATATGTTAAAATATTTGAATGAAAGAAAATTTAATTTAAATTTATATTTTTTAATTCTAAAGAAATTGGACAGAGATAATGATACTATTTTTGACTGCCTTTTTCTAGTGATTTAACAATGAAATCACTTGAAAAAAAAGGCTCTGCCGAAAATTCGTGAATACCTTAAATAAATCTGATTCACAGTCAAATTGTGTAGAAAATATTATGTCACTTATAAAGAAATCAGGGGTGAAAAACAAAAAAAGTCCTTATAATAACTTTGACGTTTTTTAAAATAATAGAAAATGACTATATTCAAAAATTTTAAATGTTATTTACTTTGATACAATGTGATTACGATTATTATTAGTTAAATTGTTTAAATGCATCTTATTTTGATTTAGTTATTGTTAATGTGATTTCTAGTATAAAGAAGACTGATAAACTGCCGAAATATACAACGAGATATTATATAACATATTTAGTTGGTGGTTTTTTCCACTTATTCAAACTTTGCCTTATTTCTTTCATTAATTATTATTATTTATTTCGTGTATTCATAGATATTTTAAATTTTCATATGAAATTAACTGCAACAAAAAATAATGTGTTAATCAAAATAACAAATTTTTTAATTTTTAGACTTTGCTTGAGTGAATAAAATTTTTTTGCATTAATGTGTAATAATACTACAGAAATTTTGACTACAAATATTAATCTAATGAAAATTTTTAATTACATTTATTACATTGTAATTACATTTTATATCAAATGAAGATTAAAACAAATTTATATTTTAAGAAATATTGACACTTAAGTTATATAAATTCCCTTTAATTTCTCGGCATTTCGGATGCCCCTAAAAAATCGCTTCAATTATTTTGATTTTTTTTTTCAAAATAATTTTCGTTGAACATCGGAAATGCCAATTAATAAATATTATTATTATTATTATTATTATTATTATTATTATTATTATTATTATTATTATTATAATTACTTATTATATCACTGACTCTCAAACTTAATTTTGAGTTGCAGCAGACTTAATAAATCTTATAATTTTCGCGCACACCAGGAAAACTTAACAATTTTTATCTAATAAAAGTTGTATGTAATGTAATTCTTATTAATTTTATATTGTTGTTTTTACACTTCGCAAAAAAGAAGGCAAACTAAATTTCAATAGTAAAACATTTATTATAGAGAACAGAAATATTAATAAATTGTTTAAATTAAACAATATAAATTAAAACAATAGGAACTTTGAAATTTGTATAGATTTGTATAAATCATAGCAATTTTTAATAGTTTTTAAAAAAAATTGTAAAAAAAATTTGTCATAAACATTTCATTAACCTGATTTTGGTAATTCAAAGTCTTTAGTAAAATAAAATAGTTCGCCAAAGTTTATAACAAAAAGGCAATAGCAGCGTGTAAAATTATAAGCGAATGTATAATAAAGTGATAACGTTCTGTTACTTACAACCAACGAATAATAAAGGTTTTTTAAATAGTTATCCTTAAAAGTATAATTTTCTAGACCGAGTTGATAACTATAATTTCCAAATAAACAGACCCAAGAAAATCTGGTTTGAACCTCCGGTTGTATCGAACATGTAACATTTTCGTACATACGAATAGGAGAAGGAGTCACATTTAAGACTGGATTTTCTGAAAAATATATTATACCATAATGAACAAAAAATAAAATAGTTTAAAAATAAATTTTTAATTGAATTTCTAAAACATTGAATAATTGATATATTAAAAGATCCGACAAAATATCAAAGCTATGATGAGGCATGTGGAGACCCGAAGTAATCAGAAAAAAATAACTTTTTACTTTTATAAAACAAAACAGTTGATTATAAAAAACTGTGAACTGAAAACTGTAAATTGAAATTTATGGCTCATTGATTTATTTAATTGTAATTATTAACCAATGAACTTATAAATAATTTTAATAAATTAAAATTATTTTAAAATTTAAAATTATTATAATACATTTTAATTATTAACCAATGAAATTCAAAATAATTTATATAAATTAAAACTATTTATTTAATTTATTAATTAACGAAATCCGAAAAAATTATAATAATTTAAAAACATTTAAATTTTACATTTTAAATTAATTTAAATTTTTTAAATAAAATTATAAAAATTTATTTTTTATTTTATTTTTGTCTTAAGTTTTACTTAATATTGTTTTATAAATTAACAGAATTTTTGGTCAAATTTCGTGTTATTATGTTATGCTTATATAGATTTCGTGCGGCTCTGGATGCACTTTGTATATATTTTATTTTAGTTTTTTGTTTCTTGATTTTATATTTATTTATGTCCTCAAAATTTAGGGTGTTTTGTATGTTGTATGTGTATTTTGAGTTCTTTGATCTTGTTTATGTGTTGTTACTGATCCGATTAAACAACTTTTAGGGTCACTTAGTGCTGGCCCAACAGTTAAATCAAATAAAAAGTATTAATTTTCCTAAAGTGTCCCTCCTTTAAATAACGATATTCAACAGACTAGATCATCTTAAATGATTATAAATTACCGAATCATTTCCCACTTAAACATTGTTATTTCTACTCTCCTTGTTCCTTATTTTTCATATAAATCTCCCACATATAAATATTTAACCGAATAAATTCCCTTAAACATATCATAAAATTTACTCGTAACCAAGCATTTTCCTTTAAACGACAATATTTCCTTGCAATATTCATAATTTTTCATTAAATTTATCTATATTCCAAATGTAGATAGTATTTACACTTTGAATAACAATATTTATCCAACTCGGTCACCTTAAAGTATATATTTAATAAACATTACTGTTAACCAATCATTTCGAATTAAATAACATAATTTCTACCCTCTTAATTCTACCAAATATATTCCTTAATTTTAATAAAATATTTATAATTTAGTTAATATTTGCCTTTTAACTAATGATCTTCAACCACTAGATCCCCTTAAAAATATAATAAACTTTGCTTTTAACCAATTATTTCTCTTCAAATGATATTTCTTTGATCGTATCAACTATACTCTTAATTTCCATAAAAATCACCAACTTTGATAATATTTACTACTTTACATTCTGTTATTCAACTGATTAATTCTCTTAAAACTTTATTTGGATGATCCGAATTGGATCCAGTTGCCATATTTAACTCATAATAATCCGATTGAATTCCCTTAAATTTATCATGAATATCAGAATTTTAAGTATGATAAACATTTTATCAATACCCAACATTTTTCCTTTAGTCTCACAATTTGATTCTTGGAAATGTAACCGATCATAGTAAAAACATTCAAAATTCAATAAAATCTATGTTTTCCAAAAAACTCATTAACTTACATTAATTTGCTTGAAATTTTTCAAAATAATTTAAAAATGGCGGAATTTTAATTAGTAGACAGTGTACTACGGAGCAAATTTTCAATGAAGAAAAAACTAGGAATACTGACGTGAAAGCATATTAAGTGCGGAAAATTGTTAAAGTTATTTACTGGAAAAGTGACAAAGTTATAGATAACCAGTGACATCGAATTCGAAAATATAGGTGATGGTGATTTATCTGAAAACAATGATAATATATCAATTCAATCACTTCATTCGAATTCAGAGCTCGATATTGATGATTTAGATTCAGATTATGATTTGGAAGATACGTTTACGTCTAAATCAGATATGGTATGGAATAAAACACCACCAAAAAATTTTGTAAATTATCCAAATATATTAAATTCTGGAGTTAATATCCCGAATTGTAATGAAATGTCAATGAAAGATATTTTTCATTATTTTCTTTCAAAAAAAATGCTTTTTTGGTTTTAAAATAATAAATTTTGAATAATATAATCAAAATAATTATTTAAACTTTTTGATTGATTGATTGATTTGCCGGTCATTTTGATCGGCTTGGTACGGCATGGGTTAATGAAGTACTATTTTCTTAATGATTTGCTACAATCTTGGTGGTTTTGTTTTAAAATTTATTCACGGTACTAACAATCTTTACAAATTTATTCATATTCTTAATCAAATTTCAATCAGTTAGTCATTGTGTTAGACATTGTGTTAGTGCTGGCGCAATGTGCAATATTACTATTATTAAAGAGTTATCGATCAATGTTAATAAAAGTATTAAATGGAATCCAGTATTATAACTCAGAGTATTTAGAGATTTTGTTCGAAAATGAATGAATGTAATCAAAAGTATTGTATTAGAGTCAATCAGGTATTTTTCTTTATCATAAATGAAACCAAACGGGAAAAGTTAGGCAGATATACTACTAGAGGTTGAATATATTTTTAATATGTCAATTCAGAAAACAATCGGAGTAGCAACAGCAAAAATAACATTTGATTGCAAGATTTTATAAAATCAAAATGATATAGTAAAAGTGCAATACATAATAGAAACTTCGAAATAAGAAATGTGAAACTAATAAAGCGCAAAATAAAAATAAATAGAGTATACAATAATAAATAAAATAATCAAAAGAATATACTTGTTAAAAGATTATAAAAAAAGGAAATGTGAGAAAAAATTTGAAGATATGCGGTTTCACATTTTAAAATCCAAAAAATGTTATTTATATTTAAATTGAGTTTGCTAGGTAAAATATTGGCCTAAATAATATTAATATTTGATTTATAAATTTTAATTTATAAATGTCTGATACGATACAATACTAATTTAAATGTTTAAATTTTACTTGAAAATTTAAGCACAGCATAAAAAATAAAGTTTCCGACATTGTTTTAAAGAAATAAATATTTTATACTTGGACTCAGCAGATTTTTAACATCATACAACCATTCAATAAAACATACTATTAATTAGTTAATTTTAAATTTTATTAAATATGATTGGTATTTTAAATTTCATCTCACAATAATGTTTTGCACAAAAATGATTGATAAACAGTTTCCATATTAACTATTGTTCCCATAATATACTAAAATTCTCAACACGGAAAATTCAAATTTATGTTATTAATAAAAAATATGAATGTAAATCCTTTTTTATTTTTAGAGCTTATATTGATATGTGGACCGTAGAAAACTTCAAAGTCATTATTGCGGCCTTCGATTAAGACCGGATTGAGCAGGCTGATACATAATATCATCATTAATAATAATAATTGACAATGGTAACATCATCCTTTTCAAATAAATATAAACTAATTTACTATGAGGAACATCCATATAGACTTTTATGATACTTGGATAATAATCTGGTACAAAACATTTGCAAAGGCAAGTATGCCCATGTTTTATGAATTGCAATGGGAAATAAAACTTTAGTCTATTACGTGACATTTGAGTATATGTGCATAGATAAATACTGTATGACTCGTTGCGATAACAGAAAGAACATGTCCATTTGCAAATAAAATAAAATTCGGAATATTTAAATCGACATTCTATGTGAATACCAAGAACAAGAGGAAAAGGAATAATATTTAAAAGTGATGCGTCTAAATTTCAAAAAATTAAAATAACTAATTACAATTTAATTGAAACAGAAATTACTATGCTAAAATAAAGCATATAAATTAAAGTTTAATATAAGATTTAATTAATTATTATATATATATATATATATATATATATAATGTTTGTAGAAAGACAAAGGAAACCATTGATTGCCTTTCAATTGCGCCTGATGAAAACAATGACAACTATAGCCCACCTAAGGATGATGAACCCATAGTCGCATGTTTTTGTAATTCCATATTCGGAAGGTTTTAGAAATTTTAAATTGTCTGTCACAAAATTATTAGACAATTCAAGTTTTTTTAAAATAGTTTCAAAATCATTAAAATTAATAAATATGTTTAGTAATCTCAAACCCCAAAAGGTTTAGTTTCTGATCTAGTGTATAAATTTTCATGTAATGAGTGCAATGCCACATACATTGGAGAGACTTCCCTTCATCTTCGCATACGGGTTCAGGAACATAACCGATTGACAAGCGTGAGTAATATTAATGAGCATAGAAAAATGTCCAAAGGCAAAACTCATTTAAAAGATTTTAAAATTTTATATAAAAACTTTAATAATAAGTGGGAAAGAATTTTAAGTGAAGCTTTGGTAATTCAATCACAATCCCCTAAAATAAATCTTCAATCAACGACAAATTTATTAAGATTTTTTTAATTAAATCATAACTATTATATCATTGTTTCCGTATATAAAATTTAAAAAAGATTATGATGGCAGACTGATATATATATATATATATATATATGTACCATTTTAATGAATATTAAAGACAATCAGATTAAGTAAACTAAATTCAAATTATGATTTACTGGTTCTTTGTGATTATTAAAACAAAATTGTTTCTAATTCATTAATGTAATTAAATAAAAAATAATACCGCAAGTAAATTTTGACTAAAGAAATGCTTCCTTACAATTTCCTAACCAGTTAACGGATTAAATATTTTTTTAAATTTACATATTTTTTTATGGAAATTTATGGAATAAAAATTATACTTACATTTAATTATCTAAGTTGTATAAATTTAAAATTCTAATATTTAAAAATTGAATAATACAAATTATCATGAAATAACTTAATA
Organism: Schmidtea mediterranea; assembly: GCA_022537955.1. Taxonomy (NCBI): domain Eukaryota; kingdom Metazoa; phylum Platyhelminthes; order Tricladida; family Dugesiidae; genus Schmidtea; species Schmidtea mediterranea. The sequence continues at coordinate 18,887,618 of CM039681.1, forward strand.
GGGACGATAAACATCCCGGTAACTCTCATTCCCAAGATTGAATGATAATAAAAAACACAATCTTACCAGTTATCATAAATCATTATTACGTTTTCAACACTCATCAAGCTCAAACAAAATGGCAAATTTAATGAAAATATAATTAAAATAATTTATTTATTTATTATTAATATAAATAATAAAATAAAGTAAATCCCTAATTAAATAACATATTATAAGGAATACTTAAAAAATAATGTGAATAAAATGAATTAGGTTTTACTGTTGAAAATACCATCCTAAAAAAACTCAGAGCATCAATTCTTTTACAATTTAATCGAGTTTGATTTTTTGAGCTGAAAATGCTCATTCAGTCCATAAACTTGTAAGTAGAAATAATAAATAACCAAATACTTTTTGAAAGTGATAACATTTTGCCTCTTCACTTTCAAATAATGATATTACTTTCTGAATTTTATAGATGGTACTTTCTACTATTGTAGGTAAATTTAGTTTCATTGACGTTTTGCCTACATTAGAAAAAGTTTAAAATGGTAATATAAAGAGTTACTATTACCTGGACATTTCTACATTTTGAAAGTGTGTATGCGTTAATTACTACGTATTATGTTTGTGTTTTTCAAAAACAATTTCAAATTCCTTACTTTTTAAATATTCTAAATAATTGATTGTGTGCGAATATATTTGTCTGAATATACTATTGAATTCTCTTTTTTTTGCAATGCTTCTGATAGAATAAATACCTCGAATAGAATATCATACATTAAAGCCAAATCTTGAACAAATTATTTTGATGATATTATTTTATATAATCTATTGAACATGGATTGTTCAGTTTTGAGCGATTGTTCTCTTTACTCGCATTTTTAAAACGATGACATAAAGATGACCAATTCTGCCAAACTGTTGATACAGTCCTAAAGCAGCTGACCACAAATCTGACGTTAAATATATATTCAAGATTTTTCGGATATTGACTATATAAGGAGTATAACTTATATAAGGAAATAATTACCAATTTCCTAAGTAGATACATTACGCTAAAACTGTTAATATGAAACACACAATTGATAAAAGAGCAAGAAAATTGCTTCACTTTTTCAACTCTATTTTTCTCAAACTTTTTAATTTAGCACACTGGAACTATTTTGATTTTGCTACGTAATCTCCAAAATTGGCAAAAATAATGACAACGGTTTGATTATTTTAACAAATTCACAAACAATCCATACTGAAAAGGGTACCGGAACGATGTTCTGGCCCCATTGCACCACTACCCGTAATATAAGCTGTTACTCAATTGGACAAATTACATCACCACACAGGTTTTGATTTTTTCATTTTATGATAGGAGTTGTTATTCAGTTGAAACAGTTGTAAATAAATGTACCAACTAGTATAAATTAATAAATGAGTGACGATCGATGAACTTTTCAACAAAGTAATATTGTAATTTTAATTTTTAATTATAAAAATAAAGTTTTTATTATTAATTTTAAATCCAATAACTTACGACTTCCAAAAAAATAGCTACACCTTTACGGTGCCTTTAGCGCTTGCAATTTAACCGATTTTATTTACACTAATACAGAAACAAAACATTATTTGATAGTAAAAATTAAATTTATTGAATAATCACCTAATTTTAATAAAAGACAAAAATATTGATTTAAATGTCGTATGTTTTGATAAATGGTTTTGAATTTAAAAGCCAGCATTTGTGACAATTCGTTTATGTGACCTTTAGGGAGCATCCATTAAGGACTTCCACCAAAAATAAGCAACTTTTGACCACCTTTCCCTAGTGTCCCCATTTGTCCTTTTTGCTAGAACCCCCTCTTAACTTTTCTTAGAGAACGTCCTTAATGGATTCTCCCTTATTAAATTGACTATGGCAAGCTATATATGTTTATCCTGTTTTTATTAACGGTATAAAAACAAATAAGTAAAAAATATACTTTTATATGGTAACAAAAACTGTTTCGTGGAAACTGTGATATAAGGAGATAATTGAAGTGATCCATTACAATAACACCATATATCTTCTATTAAATATTCATAATTATAATGTATAGTTCTTGCCGTAATATTTAGTAAAACATATAATTTTTTATTATCAAAATCTAAATAACGAGGGACTTGTGGAAGTCCCAATTTTACTGTATATGGATATAATTTACAGTAAAATTCTAGTACATAAATCATTGGGAGATTAGTACATATTCCATACATTTTTGTAAATTCTTTATAATCCACATCAGGAAAATCTGAAATGACAAAAAATACAAATACTAATTCCTATAGATGAAGAGTGACGGAATTAATTTCTACTTGGAATTACATTTTGATTATTATAATAAATATAATAATAATAATAATAATAATAATAATAATAATAATAAATAATAATAATAATAATAATAATAATAATAAAAATAATAATAATAATAATAATAATAATAATAATATTAATAATAATAATAAATAATAATAATAATAATAATAATAATAATAATAATAATAATAATAATAAATAATAATAATAACAAAAATAATAATAATAATAATAATAATAATAATAATAATAATAATATGATAAGAACATTTATGTTTTTCACCTCTGATTTCTTTATAAGTGACATAATAATGTTTTCTACAAAATTTGACTATAAATCAGATTTATTTAAGGTATTCATAGTCAAATTTTGTAGAAAATAATAATAATTTTCTTGAATTTGAAAATCAGAAACGTGTAGAACTGTTTTTGCATTTTATGAACAGTTCACATTGTATTCAAATGTGAAACGAAGAGAAAGTCATCGATTGCGTTTTTGGATTTGTTAATTCAACGCAAAGATTATAAGACAAATTTATAGAAAACCAACTGATACTGGTCTCTATACTTCTCCAGAAAGCTTTTGTGAATTTAAGTATAAGAGAAATATGGTAAAACAATTGATTTATCGTTCATGGTCTTTATCTTCTACTTTTGCTAATTCGGTTAAGAGTGTTGATAAATTGGTTGAGTTGTTGATAAAGAATGGGTATTCTAAATCATTTTTATTGTTGATGATAAAAGAGACCGTTGACAAATTGATTAAAAATCCTAAGGATCTGTGGTAAGCTACTTAACGACCAAAACCAATCCAATGTGAAATATCAATCGCAAATTTGTATGGAAATCATCAAAATAGTACAGACAGTTTAAAAAGTACAGAAGACTATACGGCTGATTGTAAAACAGGATTTTATGAGCAATGGCCAAAAGGAAGAAATAGAATTTCCACCCCAATTAAAAAAATCATCAAGATTCTTATGAAACTCTTAGAAGTGATTTTTCTCAGCTATTAAATGATGAAGAATATAATTCTGAGTATGTAAATCGGGATTTTTTCTTAATTAAGAATTTTTATAAATATAAATGTTAATTCGATTAAAATATATTTTGTTTAAAAAAATGAATGTAAATGTTTTAGTTTTAAAATGTTAAATAAATTAGGGTGTTTTAAAAATTTATGAGTGTTTTAAAATAAATCTTATTTTGAATTTCTACTATTTGTCCATTTTTGTTAACTTATTTTAATTTGAATATATTTATCAAAAACTGCCATGACACATTATTTGGAATTTGGTAAAAATCTCTGTTTAGATTGTGACAAAATCATCAAAGTTAGGTTTTCCAAAGAAAAATCTATTCAAGCTAAATCTATTGCAGATTTTGTAACAGAATATGAATTTTTGGTTGAATCATATGTTGAAAACAGTATTTCTTAAACATATCCAACTCATAAAATTCACAAATTCCGTAAGGAAGCTCCAACTGAATAGGAATTGCAGATTGCTACATTCATTAATGAATTGCAAATTACCAATAATATGAAAGAAGATGAGATACGAGCACTATGTTGGAAGAGCAAGGAAATATTTTTAAACCAGAATATTTTATTAGAATTATAAGCTCTAATTAAAATCCTGATTTTAACTATTTTTTTCTTGGTGATAATGTTGATCGCGGTAAATTTTCTCTCGAAACCATTTGTTTGTTATTGGCTTATAAAATCAAATTTCCTTTTACTCAGAGGAAATCATGAAAGTGCTGCCATAAACAGAATTCCCACGAACACTAAACGATCCATGTTTCGGAAAGTCTTAGTGTAATTTGACAAATGAATGTGAATTGGGTGTAAATAATACTAAAAATGTATATTAGAATTATGAGCCTAAATTTGTGATAATATTGCCGTACTCTGAAGGTTTTACAAATTATAAGAGGAAATTAAGTAAACGGGTGGGAAATTTAGATTATAAGATCATTTCTAATTCATGTAAGGTACGCAATAGTTTTAACAAAGTGAACGTGTAAGTCGTGTATGGAGACTCGGAATATGCACTTATTAATGTAAAAGGCCTGTGAGGGACCACTTCCTCTTCTTCAAATTGCCTAATAATTTTACATAGTCATTTATACACCAAGCCTCCTCAAATGAGAGGGTATGCAGTTCAGAATTCAGAAACAAAATATTTTCCAGTAAAAAATTGGCCGGGCTAATGTTTAATAATAAATCAAAAACTCCGGTTGGATTGTGTTCTGATCTCGTTTATCAATTTACATGTAATGGGTGTAATGCCACATACATTGGAGAGACTTCCGGTCATCTCTGTACTCGAGTTCTAGAGCATTGTCGATTGAAGGGTTTGACCAATATTAGTGAGCACAATAGAGGTTGTAAAAGTAAAAATATGATGTCTGATTTTAGCTTGAGTATGTTTAATCATAAATTGATGCTTGTGTATTTTTTTTTTAAAAATAAATCGGTGCCAAGTTTATTTAATTATTTATTAATAATAAATATAATAATAATGAATATTAATAATAAATAATAAAAATAACATTAATATTAATATTAATAATAATTAATAATATTAAATAATAAAATAATGTCAAACTGTAACTGTTACATGTGTGCAACAATGGATCTTAGGTATTCATTTTATAATAAATATACGAAATTTGTGTTGTTCAAATAATTGTTCTTTAAAAAATAAATAAAATAAAATACCCATTTTATTAATATATCTAATTGCATTCATTGATGACCCTTGTCTTGATGCGATACACTCAAGCTTCAATGTGTAAGGAATAAATTCAATTCGTATAACTAATGAACTTTCATTCATTACAATCAGATTTTGTAATACGTATTCGCGATCGAATTCTGTTAAATTAATAGTCGGCTGATAATATGGTAATGGTATTTCAAAATTACCAATATAAACTTTAAATTGAAAGGAAAATATAAAATTAGAATTTTGTGATACATAACAAACTGCAGTTTGCTTCAAGCCGACATTATCGAACATGATATTCACTGAAAAATAGGTTTTGTAAGTTGGAAATATTTTATAATTATACTACTGTAGCAAGTTACTTCCTTTGATAACAATAAAATATAAAATACTACGTGAGTTTGCTCACCTAATTTTCGAACTAAAAATGACATCTGTTAACAAATCAAAATATTTAAATTAACATACGCAGTTGAAAATCTTTCATAAGAAGCATAACAAATAATTGATTATTTTCCATGAAAATTTTCATTCCTTGCATAAGTGCGAATATAATATTTACTTAAGCATAATCATTGAATTAACTCAGCTTAACAATAAAAATCATTTCTGAAATTAAACAATATATTATTTAAATTGTTGATTTAAATAAACAAGGTTATCTTAAAAAAAATTTTAATTAATTATTTTCATCTCTATTTAAATATGATTGTTGTATTGCAAGTATATGAAAATGTACAAGTCAGGATAAGAAATTTGAAGGATCGATTTTGATTTGACTAAATAAATTCGAAAAAAAAGTTAGAAATACGGAATGAAAGAATGTGATATGGAATGGGAAAGGGATCATGCAAGCTCTAATAATTAAAAGGTTTTACAAGTATTTTAAAGGTAATCTGGACTCAACTGTTTTAAATATACATTTTCTTTGGAATTAACTCAAGTATTGCTATAAGATTGCAATCATATTTTGAAAAAAATTTTTAGAATTATTGGGTCTTATTATTCAACGAAAGATGTAGGAAACTCAACAATATTATATTTTTGCTGGTTTTAAATGTGACTTAGTTTTTTTGATTATACTGAGTACTTAATGAGAAAAAAAAATTGCGACCACTTTTAAAAAGTTTCTATCAGATAATCGCATAAGAGTAGTAGGATGTGAGCCCGTCAGATACAACCCCCCCCACTAGCTTACGTAATTATTACGTAACATTTGACCTCTGCACGCGCTGTTGCTACCTGGAGATTGACCTTTGTTCACTAGTTGCTACCTAGTAATTGACCTTTGGTGATTACATCACTTGACCACTGGTCACTTATTAAGTCACTGGTCACACTTATTATGTCACTGGTCACTACTCGGAGACTAGTTACCTAACTGTTGTTATGTCACGTAGTTGTGGACCAACACACCTACCAACTTCCACACACCTACCAACTTCCACACACCTACCAACTTCCACACACCTACCAACTTCCACACACCTACATTCTAGAACCTTCCACACACCTACAATCTTAAACATTTCACACACACATACCAACCACACCGATCCACACCGATCCACACCGATCCACACCGATCCACACTGATCCACACCGATCCACACCGATCCACACCGATCCGCACCGATCCACACCGATCCGCACCGATCCGTACCCATCAGTACCCATCAGTACCCATCAGTACCCATCAGTACCCATCCGCACCGATCCGTACCCATCCGCGCCCAACACGCCTACAACTACGTCTACAACTAAGTCTACGACTAAGTCGTAGACTTAACAAAATCACTCACTAGTACTATTGGTATTATTATTATACTTTTTCAATTCTAAATTATTTAGCTTACTGACTATTTTGTTAGTAGTATATTACATAACAATTTTATCAAAATAATCATAAAACTTTAATAATTTTCATGAGAATTTAAGTTTAAAAGCACTATACTATACTGATAGTTTATTTAATTAAAAGTCACTCAAAACTTAAATTTGAACACTGGATTTACAATATTTTAAGAAAATTATTCAACAAGTTTAAAATTTCAACTAAATATAAAAAATTATACAAGACTTACTTTACCACATCAAATAAAATATATAGATTTATATTCTATTAAAAAATTTAATTATTAAAATAAAAAATAATTCGCCCACGATAGGAGTTGAACCCCCAAACGAATTATTACCGACACCACTGATGTAAGAATTTTGAAAATAACTCATTCAAGATAGGATTTAAACATTGGATTAGTTTATGAAAATAATTAATAGGATTATTTACATGTAAATACTTAACCAAATTCTATAAATTTATAGCAAATATACTGTTTCTAATGAAAATTCAATATTTTGATAATAATTCACGTTGTTAGTCGGATACTAATTTACAAGTTCATTCGACTCTATAAATTATTAGCGATACCATCAACTAAATTCGTTGTGTTTTTATGAAAATAAGTCACTGGGTTTACAAATGAAAGTAACCGATAATTTCGGACATTAAAGCTTTATGTAGCCAAAACTGATTAAATAACCATTAAAAAATTCATCAGGTGATACCTATTAAATATTTCAATAATTTATGATTCAAACTATGTATATTATAATACTTTTCGATAAATTTATGGATAAACTATTACATGGTTCGTTATAAAGTTATTTAAAAGGTTAAGAATTTTAACCCTAAATAACGAAAGATAACTTTTAACCCTAAAAGATGAAATATAACTTTTAACCCTATGTGATTAAAAGTTATAACATTATGTAAACCAATAATTACTAAATACCAAGTAAACACATGTCTTTAATAAAGAGTAGTTGGTAAAAAGCATACATATATTTAAAAATCGTTGACAATTTTTAAGTACCTGTTAAAAATGGTTTGAAAATATGAATAAATATTTGAATATTAAATTGAAAATCTCTATTGAAATTAAAAAGTATATAAATTTGTTAATCGTCAATAAACTCGTAAAATTATTGATTGATTAAATGCAATTGTTAATTAGAAATATTATTGACTGAACTTATTTTTCAATAGAAAGTTATTCTTGAAACAACATAAAAATCATATTTCAATAAGTTTTCTTTAAATTAATTTTGAAAAAGTAGAAACCACATACTTTATTTTGATTGGCTGTTACTATTGACAACGACATTATTTTACGATAAATTTAATCGCTAAACTCAAAATACTAATAAATTTATTAAAATTATTACAGTTTTCTTGAAAATAATTTGAAAAAGTAGAAACAAAATACTTGATTTTGATTGGCTGTTGCTATTGATAACGACATTATTTTTCGATAAATTTATTCGCTAAACTCAAAATACTAATAAATATATTAAAATTATTACAGTTTTCTTGAAAATAATTTGAAAACATACAAACTATTTTTCAATAAACTTATTATTATTTAACTAAAACCGGTTGTTGAAAATACTAATAAATTTATCAATTAAAATTTAATGAAAATAATAATTTGAAAATGAAATTATAGAATACTTGATTTTGATTGGTTAATTCTATTTATTACCAATGACAACGACTCAAATTAATTCAAATTTTAATGTTCAAATTATTTTCTAAATATTATTGGTACCGCATTGATAGGAAATCTTGCTATTCAATCGAACATAATTTCATTAATCTTTTTAAATAAATCAACAAAAGTCATTTAAAATTATTATAATGTTGAACTTGTTGCTAATCACCGACTTATTTAAAATTTATCCGAATCTAATTATATGCATTGTAAAACACTACAAGTAATAATTCTTTGATGCTCCTATTAACATTACAACTTTTACATGCTGGACCAATACATTTTCCTGAAAAATGGTCTAACCTTATTTACTATGTTCTTATTACACAAATAACAATATTCACAATTATCAAATGAATATTCTTCAAAATTCATAGTTTTAACCAATGAAATGATGGTAACTTGTCATATCAGTGAAGTTGTTGATTAATAAGAATCCATCAGAAATTGGCAAATGTTTTTGAAAATGTTATTTTTTGGTAAAATAGATAACGAAACTAGGTGTTATCGTTTTTAAACTCCAAATATTTATCTTTTGGTAATGTATATAGCGTAGTACCCAACTGATTTTTCTTACATAATTGGTGTTTTTCAAAGGATTTTGGCTTACGAAATCCATTTAAACAATTTTCACACCATTTGCAACAAATTCGAACATTACAATCATTATTTTTATGACAATTCATCAAGGATTGTAAATTAGTTACTGTTGTATAATGATATTTTTCACCCTCCTTTATCAATAATAAATAAATTTGATCCAATCCAGTTACTTTTGTTCGGTAAATTATATTTAAATATGGAAGCTTCGTTATAAGTTCTTCTCTATCCTCAAAATTTTCGTTAAATCATTACATTAATTGCTAAACCAGGATATTTCTTCACAAAAGTTGGGATGTCACACAGTTTCATTGTCATATCGTTAGGATCGTATACGGTAAATATTTTCTTGGTCTATCTTTCTTGATTTTATCAGATTTCAATACAGCCAAAACACTATATATGAAACATAAATTATTGGTATTTTGTACGTTAACTATTACCTTTTTACATATTAGAGCTTTAGGTGTTGGAATATAACTATGTCCAGATAACCTAGATATATTAGAAACTTTGGTTACCTTTAAATTTACTTCTAATATTCGGTTTATTTTCAAACTACTTCTGTTCATTCAACAATCTTTTCATTTATTTTCTTTGTACCAATGTCAAGAAAAGTTGTAGTCACTGAAGCAGCGTGATTTGATATACTATCTACTTTGAGTTCCCCATCTTTTTCAAATTCTACTTGGACTTCAAATTGAACTTTTGAATGTTTCATTTCATTGAATGTAATTTTTAATTTTTCCAAAAGAGAAGAACTATTTCCTATAAAAATATATACTAATTATCCCTATTAAAAGTTTAACAATTTATTGAACTACACATACTTTTCTTCAATACGAAATGAATTTAACAGTATAAGAAAAACAATATTTGTTAGCATATTAATAAAAATTGATATACTTTAATGTCCAAATGGATATCCAACCACCTTAAAATCTTCGATAAAATTTTAATGAATTTCTATTATAGTATCAATAAATACCACAAATCATCGACAAAAAGGATAAATCTACTCAATCCTTGAATTTATCTTCGATTCACCTAAAATCTATCATGTTACCAGTAAAAATTGCATTAATAAGCTACAATTTACAATCATTTTGATAATTTATTTTGTTTTAGTTTACTTTTGAGGCAAACTTTTAAATTTATTTAACCGCAATATTTAAATATTTGTAAATGATTGATACAAATAAAATATTTACATAATTATATGAAATTTACCTAAAATATAACACACACACACACAAGCTTCTTGGAATGGTTATATTGAACTAAAACATAATTTCTGTCTAAAATATCATTTTTATTAATTAATTTAATTAGGTATAATAATTGAATATTTTTATTGTTTTAATAGAATTATATCACAAATTTTAAATATTATTTACCGCAGTTTTTAAATTCGAAACTAATTAAATCTTCACAATAAATTATTTACATAAATTACTAGAAATTTTAATAAATAACACAAAATATATTAAGAATATTAACATATATTTTTTAGCATAGGTTACTAGAATACTAAAATATTATCCGAATGATAAATTGATCATTAAAATTGATAAAAGTCGATAATAATACTAGTATTCAATTTGAAAATACTACTTCTTTGGTTATTTTGAGAGTTAGTTATCAACTTTTGATATTCGATTAAATATTTTTTATCGTTAAATTGGCTTCAATATGGAAATTGTGTTTAATTAGACTAAAACTTGTAATAATGTATTGAATAATAGCTAGTATATTAATTTATCATATATGTCCACTTAGTATAATATAGAGCCTGTTAAATACTTTAGTTTAAATTTAGGATTTTCGATATAGTTTTCATGAATTTTATATCTAATCGAAGTTCAATTGAAGAATTTATTGAGAATTTGACGTAAACTTTTAAGAGAACTGCATCACTTTTAGAGAGAGTATTCCAACATATGAATATTTCGGAGTTTTATATATAATTGAAAGGTTCGATTTATCACTATGGATTGGAATTTTGATCAATTCTAGTATGCTTTACAAGTTTGAATATCGAGTTTAGATGTAGTAAGTTACTAAGGGAAATATTGAGTGAGAAATTTATTCGATTTATTATGACATAATAATAATTTGTATATCATTTTATACAATGTTAAAAGAAATTAATCAAAGGTAAATATTGAGTAGAAATAATCATTCAATGTTAGATTTTACATGAAAATTATCAGTAATATATCAATTTTAAGGGATAAATTATGGCTAAATATTGAGTATGTGTAGATAAATATATGGTTTTAATGATCAGTAATATATCAATTTTAAGGGATAAATTATGGCTAAATATTGAATTTGTATCGATAAATATAGGGTTTTTAATGATCAGTAATATATCGATTTAAAGTAGATATTTTCGCTAAATATTGAGTATGTGCAGAGAAATGTAGAGTTTTACATGAAATGCTCAGTAATATATCAATTTTAAGGAGAATATTATGGTTAAATATTAAGTATGTACAGATAAAAGTAGAGTTTTACGTGAAATGATCGGTAATTAACCAAATAAATGTGATAAGTTTAATAATTGGTTACGATTAAGGAGTCTAAATCAAATATTTGTTGGGATATTAGGGTCTTACTATTACATGTAAGAGAAATTCATTAAAGATTCTTACTGCATTTTAATAAATCTAGCTGTTGCAAGATTTATGTAAACAAATTTCAATGTGGTAATTCATTAAATTACAGTAACTTTAGGGGTTAAATCCAATGTAAAGTAGAGAAATTAATAATAAGCTTTATATGTAGAATTATTGTCAGTAAATTGTAGCTTATTAATGCAATTTTTACTGGTAACATGATAGATTTTAGGTGAATCGAAGATAAATTCAAGGATTGAGTAGATTTATCCTTTTTGTCGATGATTTGTGGTATTTATTGATACTATAATAGAAATTCATTAAAATTTTATCGAAGATTTTAAGGTGGTTGGATATCCATTTGGACATTAAAGTATATCAATTTTTATTAATATGCTAACAAATATTGTTTTTCTTATACTGTTAAATTCATTTCGTATTGAAGAAAAGTATGTGTAGTTCAATAAATTGTTAAACTTTTAATAGGGATAATTAGTATATATTTTTATAGGAAATAGTTCTTCTCTTTTGGAAAAATTAAAAATTACATTCAATGAAATGAAACATTCAAAAGTTCAATTTGAAGTCCAAGTAGAATTTGAAAAAGATGGGAACTCAAAGTAGATAGTATATCAAATCACGCTGCTTCAGTGACTACAACTTTTCTTGACATTGGTACAAAGAAAATAAATGAAAAGATTGTTGAATGAACAGAAGTAGTTTGAAAATAAACCGAATATTAGAAGTAAATTTAAAGGTAACCAAAGTTTCTAATATATCTAGGTTATCTGGACATAGTTATATTCCAACACCTAAAGCTCTAATATGTAAAAAGGTAATAGTTAACGTACAAAATACCAATAATTTATGTTTCATATATAGTGTTTTGGCTGTATTGAAATCTGATAAAATCAAGAAAGATAGACCAAGAAAATATTTACCGTATACGATCCTAACGATATGACAATGAAACTGTGTGACATCCCAACTTTTGTGAAGAAATATCCTGGTTTAGCAATTAATGTAATGATTTAACGAAAATTTTGAGGATAGAGAAGAACTTATAACGAAGCTTCCATATTTAAATATAATTTACCGAACAAAAGTAACTGGATTGGATCAAATTTATTTATTATTGATAAAGGAGGGTGAAAAATATCATTATACAACAGTAACTAATTTACAATCCTTGATGAATTGTCATAAAAATAATGATTGTAATGTTCGAATTTGTTGCAAATGGTGTGAAAATTGTTTAAATGGATTTCGTAAGCCAAAATCCTTTGAAAAACACCAATTATGTAAGAAAAATCAGTTGGGTACTACGCTATATACATTACCAAAAGATAAATATTTGGAGTTTAAAAACGATAACACCTAGTTTCGTTATCTATTTTACCAAAAAATAACATTTTCAAAAACATTTGCCAATTTCTGATGGATTCTTATTAATCAACAACTTCACTGATATGACAAGTTACCATCATTTCATTGGTTAAAACTATGAATTTTGAAGAATATTCATTTGATAATTGTGAATATTGTTATTTGTGTAATAAGAACATAGTAAATAAGGTTAGACCATTTTTCAGGAAAATGTATTGGTCCAGCATGTAAAAGTTGTAATGTTAATAGGAGCATCAAAGAATTATTACTTGTAGTGTTTTACAATGCATATAATTAGATTCGGATAAATTTTAAATAAGTCGGTGATTAGCAACAAGTTCAACATTATAATAATTTTAAATGACTTTTGTTGATTTATTTAAAAAGATTAATGAAATTATGTTCGATTGAATAGCAAGATTTCCTATCAATGCGGTACCAATAATATTTAGAAATAATTTGAACATTAAAATTTGAATTAATTTGAGTCGTTGTCATTGGTAATAAATAGAATTAACCAATCAAAATCAAGTATTCTATAATTTCATTTTCAAATTATTATTTTCATTAAAATTTTAATTGATAAATTTATTAGTATTTTCAACAACCGGTTTTAGTTAAATAATAATAAGTTTATTGAAAAATAGTTTGTATGTTTTCAAATTATTTTCAAGAAAACTGTAATAATTTTAATATATTTATTAGTATTTTGAGTTTAGCGAATAAATTTATCGAAAAATAATGTCGTTATCAATAGCAACAGCCAATCAAAATCAAGTATTTTGTTTCTACTTTTTCAAATTATTTTCAAGAAAACTGTAATAATTTTAATAAATTTATTAGTATTTTGAGTTTAGCGATTAAATTTATCGTAAAATAATGTCGTTGTCAATAGTAACAGCCAATCAAAATAAAGTATGTGGTTTCTACTTTTTCAAAATTAATTTAAAGAAAACTTATTGAAATATGATTTTTATGTTGTTTCAAGAATAACTTTCTATTGAAAAATAAGTTCAGTCAATAATATTTCTAATTAACAATTGCATTTAATCAATCAATAATTTTACGAGTTTATTGACGATTAACAAATTTATATACTTTTTAATTTCAATAGAGATTTTCAATTTAATATTCAAATATTTATTCATATTTTCAAACCATTTTTAACAGGTACTTAAAAATTGTCAACGATTTTTAAATATATGTATGCTTTTTACCAACTACTCTTTATTAAAGACATGTGTTTACTTGGTATTTAGTAATTATTGGTTTACATAATGTTATAACTTTTAATCACATAGGGTTAAAAGTTATATTTCATCTTTTAGGGTTAAAAGTTATCTTTCGTTATTTAGGGTTAAAATTCTTAACCTTTTAAATAACTTTATAACGAACCATGTAATAGTTTATCCATAAATTTATCGAAAAGTATTATAATATACATAGTTTGAATCATAAATTATTGAAATATTTAATAGGTATCACCTGATGAATTTTTTAATGGTTATTTAATCAGTTTTGGCTACATAAAGCTTTAATGTCCGAAATTATCGGTTACTTTCATTTGTAAACCCAGTGACTTATTTTCATAAAAACACAACGAATTTAGTTGATGGTATCGCTAATAATTTATAGAGTCGAATGAACTTGTAAATTAGTATCCGACTAACAACGTGAATTATTATCAAAATATTGAATTTTCATTAGAAACAGTATATTTGCTATAAATTTATAGAATTTGGTTAAGTATTTACATGTAAATAATCCTATTAATTATTTTCATAAACTAATCCAATGTTTAAATCCTATCTTGAATGAGTTATTTTCAAAATTCTTACATCAGTGGTGTCGGTAATAATTCGTTTGGGGTTCAACTCCTATCGTGGGCGAATTATTTTTTATTTTAATAATTAAATTTTTTAATAGAATATAAATCTATATATTTTATTTGATGTGGTAAAGTAAGTCTTGTATAATTTTTTATATTTAGTTGAAATTTTAAACTTGTTGAATAATTTTCTTAAAATATTGTAAATCCAGTGTTCAAATTTAAGTTTTGAGTGACTTTTAATTAAATAAACTATCAGTATAGTATAGTGCTTTTAAACTTAAATTTTCATGAAAATTATTAAAGTTTTATGATTATTTTGATAAAATTGTTATGTAATATACTACTAACAAAATAGTCAGTAAGCTAAATAATTTAGAATTGAAAAAGTATAATAATAATACCAATAGTACTAGTGAGTGATTTTGTTAAGTCTACGACTTAGTCGTAGACTTAGTTGTAGACGTAGTTGTAGGCGTGTTGGGCGCGGATGGGTACGGATCGGTGCGGATGGGTACTGATGGGTACTGATGGGTACTGATGGGTACTGATGGGTACGGATCGGTGCGGATCGGTGTGGATCGGTGCGGATCGGTGTGGATCGGTGTGGATCGGTGTGGATCAGTGTGGATCGGTGTGGATCGGTGTGGATCGGTGTGGATCGGTGTGGTTGGTATGTGTGTGTGAAATGTTTAAGATTGTAGGTGTGTGGAAGGTTCTAGAATGTAGGTGTGTGGAAGTTGGTAGGTGTGTGGAAGTTGGTAGGTGTGTGGAAGTTGGTAGGTGTGTGGAAGTTGGTAGGTGTGTTGGTCCACAACTACGTGACATAACAACAGTTAGGTAACTAGTCTCCGAGTAGTGACCAGTGACATAATAAGTGTGACCAGTGACTTAATAAGTGACCAGTGGTCAAGTGATGTAATCACCAAAGGTCAATTACTAGGTAGCAACTAGTGAACAAAGGTCAATCTCCAGGTAGCAACAGCGCGTGCAGAGGTCAAATGTTACGTAATAATTACGTAAGCTAGTGGGGGGGTTGTATCTGACGGGCTCACATCCTACTACTCATAAGCGATATTATCATTGGATACCCATTAAAATGACGTTGGAACTGTATTTTAATGGGTGTATTCCAGTAAAAGGTGAGCCAAATTGCCATGACTGCTGATACCCTGGCCAACCTATGGGTCCATAAATCTAGCACTAGTGGAAAAAATATCGAACTCAAAAGAAAATAAATCATTTATAGATTCATATAATTCATAATAAAAATAAATAAAAATAGATAATCAAATAAATAAATTACTCGACTTTTAAAGATGTTTGATGTTTATTTCCTCATTTGTCCCAATCGTCTGGCAGCTTTTAATTTCCGTTTTCTTTCTTACTCAGTTTTTCCTAACTGAGGAATATAAGGTTTTAATAGAATGTTAGTTGTTACGAAAGGCATACCTTATTCTGAAAGAGCGCATGTTTTAGGTTTGCATAGGGACACAAAAGCAGTTTGCACTGCCCCTGTAAATAATAATACTCATTTGGGTTCCTGAAACCATTTTTTGATACAAATAATATCACATTATGATAATAATAACAATACGTTAGATAAAATATAAAAACCACTAATATAAAAGTATAACATATTGAAAATAGATTGACAATACATATAAAATTCTAACTTAAGTCTTATTCTTATAGTCAACTTTTTTCACAGAAAACGTTTTAGCATAAAAATAAAAACTATAATAAAATAAACAATGAATAACAGTGCCTCTAGATACTGCGTTTTCATCGAGCTTCAAAAAGCCAATTTCATGTATTTTTTTCTGCCGATAAAAAATTGAATGGACCTGGCTTGGGTTTTTATTCAAGGGTAAGCATGATGATTAATGAACCAAATTCGATTAGTGCATTTAAATATTTATTTTGAAATATAAAATCCATGCTGTTGTCATCAAACAAAGATAATTTTTATCAATCAAATATAAAAAATAAACATTTTACTGATATTTTTATTGTCGCTAAATAAGTAACCTTTACTAAACTGCACTTGATATAACTTATTGGTACATTAATAAATTATATTGCTTATATTGAACTGGGATTGCAAACCAATTTTACGCTTGCCCAAAATGACACGCAAATAAATTGTCATTGATATATAGTATATATAATTTTTCGATAATACACGGCACAATGCGGCGAGTGTGTATTTTCATTTTATAAAAAGAATTTATAATGGTACAGTCAAAAAAGGTTCGCTATAAATGGTTATCACTAAATTTATTTTAAAAAAATGAATTTTCATAATTTACTCTACTCTAGTATACCTTAAATCGATTACTAAAATTATATCTCATATTTATGAGATTTTTTACATGATAGTTTGCATGATTGAAAAATTATAAAAAAAATAAAAGAGAAAATACAGTTTGGTAAAAGCAGTTACTCTGACGACGAATATGATTTTCATCGAAGAAAGAAAAGGCAATGTTGGTAACAGAGAGTAGTGGGATGTGTCACCTCCAGCACACCCCCTCCCCCTGCTGAGAGAAAAATTTTCTAAGTCCAAAAGTACAAAAAAATTTTAAGACAAAGACAATGAATCATTCAAGGTCATTGGATGACCCATCATATTTTCAAGGTCATTTAAACAAAGACCATCACTCATCCAAGGCCATCATCATAATTTTTCAAGGTCATTCAAAATTTTTCAAGGTCATAGTATTTTTAAACATTTTTTAATTTTAATTTACTACTTATTTTTTTTAAGTAGTATATATTTTGTAAATTTATTTTATTATTATTATTTTATAATTATTATTATAAATATTATTATTATTATTAATAGTTTTAGTTATTATTATTATTATTACATGTTTTAATTTTTATTACAAGTTTTATTTATTATTAATATTATTATTTTTATTAATATTATTATTATTATTAATATTATTATTATTACGTGTTTTAATTTTTATTACAAGTTTTATTTATTATTATTATAATTATTATTATTATTACAATTTATATTAATATTATTATTTTTTAAACATTTTTATTATTATTATTACAAGTTTTAGTTATTATTAATATTATTATTATCATTATTACTTTTTTATTCTATTATTACTTATAAAAACTTTTAGTTATTTTTAATATTATTATTATTTCTTTTTTATTCTATTATTACTTATAAAAACTTTCATTATTATTAATATTATTATTATTTTATAAATATTATTATTTTTTTTTAAAATTTTTATTACAAGTTTTATTTATGTTATTATTATTGTTACAAAATTTTTCTATTTAAAGATTTTATTAATATTATTATTATTATCATTATTATTATTACAAGTTTCAGTTATTATTAATAATATTATTATTATTAATATTACTTTTTATTACTTTTTATTAATAATAATATATATATATATATATTTAATAAAAGACCTACATAAAAAAAATCAACTACATAAAAAAAACAACTACATAAAAAATCAATGAATTATTAATAATAAATACATTAAAATACTTTTTTTACACGTAAAACAAATATAAAGTTATATTTTACGTTTCTTCACACTGGGCATTTGCCATGAAAATATTATAAAAATATTATAAAAATGAAATTTATAACAAATAAATTATAACAAATGAAAATAGCAAAGAGAAATTTTCACAATTTTTATTTTTCATACAAATTTGATCAATAAATATCTATTATATTGTCAAATATTTCTGCAAATTGTTCATCGAGAATTGCAGGATCGGATTCAGGCATTACTATATTACCGTCAACATCAAAGACATCAACCACTCTATAATGACAGTAGTAGGATACAGGCCCTCTAGCTCAAAGGCCCTCTAGCTCACATACCCCCCCCCGGCAAAAAATTTTTTCGCGCTAAGTTTAAAAGTACAAATTTTTTAGAACAAAGACAATGACTCATTCAAAGTCATTGTAACAAAGACCATGACTCATCAAAAAATTTTCAAGGGCATTGAAACAAAGACCATGACTCATCAAAAAAATTTCAAGGTCATTTAAACAAAGACCGTGACTCATTCAAGGTCATTGAAAAGTAGGTCAAGGTCATTGAAAAGTAGGTCAAGGTCATTCAAAAGTAGGTCAAGGTCATATTATTTTTAAACATTTTAAAATTTATTTACTACTTATTTTTATAAGTAGTATATATGTTGTAAATTTATTTTATTATTATTATTATTATTAATATTTTTTTTATTATAATTATTAATATTATTATTACTATTATTATTATTATTATTATTATTATTATTATTTTTATTATTATTGTCAAGGTTATTGGATGACTCATCATAATTTTTCAAGGTCATTCAAAAGTAGGTCAAGATCATATTATTTTTAAACATTTTTAAATTTTAATTTACTACTTATTTTTTAAGTAGTATATATTTTGTAAATTTATTTTATTATTATTTTTATTATAATTAATATTTTTATTATTATTATTAATATTATTAATAATATTATTATTATTTTTTATTATTCTATTATTACTTATAAAAAATTTTATAAATACTTACAAAAACTTTAATTATTATTAATATTAATATTTTTATAATTTTTATTATTATTATTATTATTATTATTAATATACTTATTACTTATGAAAATTTTATTTTTATTATTAATAATACTTTTAAAAACTTTTATTAATTTTATTATTATTATTATTTTTAATATACTTATTACTTATAAAATTTATTAAAATTTTTATTATTATTAATACTTTGAAAACTTTTTATAATATTATTATTATTATTATTATTATATTTATTATTATTATTTTTATTTTTATTATTATTATTTTTAATAATATTATTATTATTATTAATGTATAAAACTTCTATTATAAGGAAATAATTTTATTATTATTAATATTATTATTAATATGATTATTAATATTATTAATTAATATGATTACTTATTAATATTGTTTAATTATATTTATTTTTATTATTATTATAATTATTATTATTATTGTCAAGGTCATTGGATGAGTCTTAATTTTTTTTTCAAGGTCATTTTAAAGTATGTCAAAGTCATTTAAAATTTCACAAGGTCTTAGTATTTTTAAACATTTTTATATAAATTTACTACTTATTTTTATAAGTAATGTTTTAATGTTTTTTAATTTTAATTTTATTATTATTATAATTTTCTCAAAGTCATAATATTTTTAGTCATTTTTAAATATAAATTTACTACTTATTTTTATAAGTATTGTTTTAATATTTATTATTATTATTATTTTCAAGGTTATTGGATGAGTCATAATATTATTTCAAGGTCATTTAAAAGAAGGTCAATGTCGTAATATTTTTAAACATTTTTAATTTTAATATACTACTTATTTTTTATAAGTAGTGTTTTAATGTTTTTTAATTTTAATTTTATTATTATTATTATTATTATTTTTATTATTATTATTATTGTTATTTTTATTATTATTATTAATATTACAAGTTTTTATTATTATTATTTTCATTATTATTTTATATAAATTTTCAACAAAGTATATAAAATTAATATTGAATAGAAAAAGTTTGTTCAATTGTGGTTCATATTATACAGGGATAGAACAATTGTAAATGTTTGTAAAAAGTTAAAGAAAAATTCTATATTTTTAAGAAAATATGTGCAAATAAATATCAAAACTAATTATGGCTCAAATGTGTGTGTTAAACCATCGATATGTTACAGTGTTTATGGAAAAATTTTAATGAAAATATGTGTTATTTTTCAACAATTTATGAAATATTTATTTTATGGCTAATAATGTGTATATGTTAAATGATAAAAATAGTTCAATATTTATGTAAAGTTTGAGATTGTTAAGAAAAATGTAAATAATTTATGGTACACACGTGTTTTTTGATTGAAATATAGGTGTTTGTTTTACCGATATACGAAAAACTATGGACATTTTTTAAGAAAATACACGTAATTTATGATTATCATGGGATTAGAATTTGATTAAAGTTGTGAGAAAGTTGTTAAATTTGAGACCTTAAAATAAGACCTTCAGCAAATTGGTAAGAAAATAGTAGTTATTGAGTAATACTTATTAAAATTACCAAAGTTTTATAATTTTTGACAAGTCTTGATAGATCTTTAATAAAATTTGTTAGTACTTTGAATAAGAATTAAAAAAAAAAGTTTCAACACAGTAGCAAATCGTAAAGAAACTAGTACTTATCAGTTAATTAAATTAACTAAGTTGTAAAATAATTGAAAAAATTTGTTAGATTTTCAAAAATTTTAAGATTGTTAGGTAATTGTTCTAGGTACTTGTTGAATAAAAATTAATGTATTTTATCAACAGCTCATAGTTTTTAATCGTACAATTTCTCTTCATTCCTGGAAATAATCGTAAATATTTAAATTATTCAGAAAATTGACAATAACAACATAAGTAATGGGTAACATAAATTTTTTAAATACTAATCAATTTTAGTTTTTAATTAAATTACAAATATAATAATAAAATCAAATAAATACTTGAATGCATGAATCGAAAAATTTCTTAGAACTGAACACGTATCGTATATTTTATTCAGATTCCAATAATATCATTAAAATTAACCAAAATCTTATTGTTATATTTTGATAACCCTTAAGTCAATGAAAATGTATCGATTTCACTAAGTATCCATCTTTTGACATTGATATCCAACCGAATAAATCACCCTAAAAGTAAGATTCCCCCTCTTGACCTATCGTTTTCCCCTAAAATAATATAAAATTTACTCTCAACCAATCATTTCTCTTTAAATGACAATAATCCCAGCTATATTCATTATTTTCATAAAAATCAACGACTTATATCGATATTCAACCGAATAAATTTCTTGAAATCCCATTAAAATAAAATTCCTCTCTTGACCAATCAAATTACCTTAAGATTATCATAAATTCTCCTCTTAACCAATCATTTCTCTTTAAATGGCAATAACCCCACCTATATTCATTATTTTCATAAAAATCACCGACTTATATCGATATTCAACCGAATAAATTTCTTGAAATCGTCTTACAATAGAATTCATATCATCACCAATCATTTCTCCTTAAAAGATCATAAATTCTCTTCTTAACAAATCATTTCTCTTTAATTGACAATATTTCCACTCTCTCAAAAGATTTACACACATATTGATATCTATCTGAACAAATCCCCTAAAAATATTATAAATTCCTCATCTATATTTTCCATTTAGAAAATATTTACCCTTTAAACACAGATATTCAACCAACTCAACCCCTTAAAAATGACAACAAACTTGTTCTTAGTCGATTATTTCCTTAAAATATCATAAAATTTACTCTTAACCAATAATTTCCATTGAAATAACATTTCCCCCCAACTGCACCAATAATATACATATTTTTTAAAAACCTACAAGGTAAAATTTCTTTAGAAATCTATGTTTAACCGACTCTACTCCTTAAAAATTCATCATTCGAATCATATTTACTATATGTATTCAACCAATCAAATTCCCTTAAAATTATCATAAAAATTTGAATTTTACCAATAAAAATAAATTTTCTTTAAAGTATTACAAAATTGTTATCATCATTTTCCATCGAAAATTACCACAATTTTGTTCTGGCAACAATTTCAAGCAATTAAAAAATTCATCAAAAATGACTTAAATCGAATAAAATCTATGTTTTCCACATAAATTTAATTATTGTAAAATCACAAATTATATATATTATATTGCTCATTAAAATTAATCAGTAAATCAAGTATAAATTCAATAAAAATTACCAGTCAACCATTAGAGATAATTCAATGATTTTCATAACTATACTGATAACCACACTGAGCATCCCCTTAAAAATCTCTAAATTATACTACTTTTGTGATTGATATCCATGAAATCAATATTAGATTTGAAAATGAAAGTAATTATTGACCCCTTTATTTACACTGTAAAATCAATTAAAATTTTAGGTTTCACTAAAATATTTTTAAAAATTAACTGATTTAATCAACTATTTAAATAGAACATAAAATTATAATTAAAATATCATTTACTATTCAAACTCTATCAGTCAAATTGGATTCTAATTGGTAAATAATTATCTTAAATAGATGTTTCATAAACATTTTGATCCTAAATTTATTTATTTATTTATTTTTTTTTTTATTTAAAATAATCCTAAAATCAAGTCTAATCTAATAAATTAGGAAGAAATTAATTGTTTCTAAAATTATAGATTTACCCTAATTTCTTCAATAATTTCATTAAAAACATAATCAAACCTTAAATCCATTAAAATTCAAAAGAAAACCATAAAATTCACAAAGATGATTAAAATTTACTAAAATAAATACCTCGTAAAACTAGATATTACTTAAATTATAATAAAATTTCCCTAAAAGCTCTAATTGATTTACATAGCCTAAAATTATTTTATTTTTGTCGAGTACAACCTAATCTATTTAGTTAAATTTTCATTGAAAATAACAAGTCAACAAATGGAATTTTAATTAGTAAAGATTATATTCTATAATGAAAATTTTCAGTGAAGAAGTAATATTGGTGAGATAGTACACTAAGTGACTAAAATCGTTGAAATTACTGAAAACAGTGGGATAGCTAAAGATATCTACTAAATAGATGAAATATCAATTGATATCTTAATAACTTACAAGGGTAATATACTTTGAATGGAGAAAATATACATCGAAGAGAAAAATATTCGTTGAAGAGGAAAAAACATTCATTGAATAAGGAAAACATTAATTGAAGAGAGAAAATATTCATTAAAGAGGAAAGCAATCATTAAAGTGAGAAAATATGAATTGAAGCTAACAAATATTCAGTGAATCGAGAATTGCTTATAATAAATTAGTCGGTAAAATTTCTCAATGATGAGATGAAATATCAATTAAATATTGTGAAATACTTGAAATAAATGGTCTGAATTATTCAATGATCAACAAATATACATAAAAGATGAAAATATTTACTGAAAATTGTACTTTAAGAGTGTATTAATTACTATTATATTAAATTAAAAATTATTAACAATTGAGTAGATTTCATCGGTTAATTATATTTAAATAGGGATATATATTTTTGATGGATACTTATGCGCGGAAGAATAGTTATTAAAAACAATAACCGTGTGCGTATACTAATTCGGCGAATATTCAATAAATCTGACAAATTTAATATTCATATATATATATCTTATGTATATGGAATATATATATACAAATCCGGCGAATATAAACAAATCCTGCGAATTCACAAATCCAACGAATATTCAATAAATCTGGCAAATTTAATATTCATATATATATCTTATGTATATAGAATATATACAAATCCGGCGAATATATACAAATCCTACGAATATTCAACAAATGCGGCAAATTTAATACTATAAATATGGGTGGATCTGATACAATACAATTGACCTACTTTTGAATGACCTTGACCTACTTTTGAATGACCTTGAAAAATTATGATGAGTCATCCAATAACCTTGACAATAATAATAAAAATAATAATAATAATAATAATAATAATAATAATAATAATAATAATAATAATAGTAATAATAATATTAATAATAATAATAAAAAAAATATTAATAATAATAATAATAATAATAAAATAAATTTACAACATATATACTACTTATAAAAATAAGTAGTAAATAAATTTAAAAATGTTTAAAAATAATATGCCCTTGACCTACTTTTGAATGACCTTGACCTACTTTTCAATGACCTTGACCTACTTTTGAATGACCTTGACCTACTTTTCAATGACCTTGACCTATTTTTGAATGACCTTGACCTACTTTTGAATGACCTTGACCTACTTTTGAATGACCTTGACCTACTTTTCAATGACCTTGAATGAGTCATGGTCTTTGTTGAAATGACCTTGAAATTTTTTTGATGAGTCATGGTGTTTGTTTCAATGATTTTGAATGAGTCATTGACTTTGCTCTAAAAAAATTTGTACTTTTAAACTTAGCGCGAAAAAATTTTTTGCCGGGGGGGGGTATGTGAGCTAGAGGGCCTCTGAGCTAGAGGGCCTGTATCCCACTAATAATGACCATGTGTAAAACTCGAGTTTTTCCTTACCCAAGCTCTCTTATCGTCATGATTATTTAATGTTATTGTTGGGCTATAAGCCATCAATAAAACAAAAAAAAATGAAAATTCATGTTTGAAAATTATGAGAATGGCTATTATAACACAAGCACGCACCGCAAACAGAGATTAAAAATATAATAAAAACATTAAATAAAACAAAATAAAAAATAACATAATTAATTAAAACAAATAATTAATAAATTTTGCACGAAAAATACATGGAAAAATAAAGTAAAAATATAAAACCGCCAAAACTTTACAAAATAAGGTTTAGAAAATACACAGGCGGAGGAGGCGACCAGAATAAGAATTAGCAAAAAATAAAAATGCAAATTTAATAAAATTAATACAAAAAAAAATTAAGAAAAATAAATAACAAAAGAGAAAAATATAAAATTAAATAAAAGCCATCAAAACACCAGAAAAAATGGCCAAAAAAGATTTGAAATTAGCTGATTGGTCGCACACACGCACGAAAACAGTATAAATATAATAGCCATTGTCACAATTATTAACCTTTAAAAATTTTTATAAAATCTCATTTTTAAATTTTGAAATCAATTCGCACTTTAGCAGTAGGTAATTTTTGTTTATTGTGTTGTTATGTTGAATATATTTTTGATATGCACTTTAATTGTTTTCATTATCATGGATGGCCGCGATACTTTTTAGTATCTGCGACAGGTCCCCCTAAATTTAATTTTTTATATTGATGCATTAATTGTGGGGAATGGCGAAGTAATATTAGATTCCGGCCGCTAAGTTAGCAGGACGTCGACGTGTTACTTGGTCACAAACCACCCTTCGGTGTCTGCCTAGTCTGGTCAGGTCTCGTTACACTGATCACGGGGTAGGACACCGTCGTAATTCACCGTGGCGGCCATTTTCAATGTTGGTCGGAGTGGTATGAGTAAAATGCGGGTAGATCGACATACCTAGGGAGTTGACATTGGTAAGATGTCTAAGTAGGGATATAATATTTTTTTTTAAAAAATGCCTGTCGAGAAGTCGATTTTAACAAAGGGGACGACTAGGGTTAAGTATAGGAATAAATGCATAACACAATAAACCGAAACGAATTCAACCAAACGAAAAGATGGAAAGATATTTTTACGTGAATCGCAATGACCGGAGCATCGATATTTTTCATTTTCTTATGTACAGAATTATTGTCAGCAGATCAGCAATAGATATGTACACGAAAACCGGCATCGTAGAAATTAATATTAAATATGAGTTTGGTGAAGGATGGTGTGATTTGACGTCCTAATTAATTATTTTCTCTTATTA
Source organism: Schmidtea mediterranea (assembly GCA_022537955.1). NCBI lineage: Eukaryota > Metazoa > Platyhelminthes > Tricladida > Dugesiidae > Schmidtea > Schmidtea mediterranea. Next base: position 18,914,139 of record CM039681.1, read on the forward strand.
TCTTTATTATTAATTGGATTAAAATTTCTTTTTACTAAATTATTTCCCTTCAGTTTCTTTTATTTTTGTCTGTTAAGAAGATCGTTGACAACATGCAGCCAGGATATAAAATCCCGAAATTAACGTCGCAGAGATTGGAAAAATCTAACCCATCAATTCTCAATAACGATGACAAATCCCACCAGGAATGCCGAAGGAAATATGATCAGTTGGTCGTAGAACACGAACGCACGCTCGGTACGTAGTTCGCCCCCGAGGCTGTGAAAGCCCTCCACAAACAAATTCACCGACTCACCAGGTGTCGCGAAGATCTCATTGCCAAGAACCGAGCGCAACGGATCGTGATCAACAACCAGAGCGCCGTCCTAACAGCCTCTTTCAACGAAACTGAACTGAAAAAACGTCAGGCCGGCCATGATCTGGAGATCAAACTGAATATAATCCCTGCAGAACACGTACCCGAAACGGCCACAACTGGCCCTCCACAAATGCCGAAAATTAACAAGAAACATAACCCCAGTAAAAACCGACGTCGCCGTGAACGACGTCGGGCTGAGGGAGTCACCCTGCTAAAAAATGCAGCCCAGACACTGGAAGAAGCGGCGATGCTAGTAGCCGAACAACAGGCACAACTAGCTAGAGATACTGAAAACCTGCCGGAAACGAATGAATCCGGAGAAGTTGCCATCCAAATCGGTGCCAGTGAAACGGACGAAAATCACAAGCCCTCTACTTCAATCGGTTATTGGACGGACGAATTTGGGGACGAGCTCTGTCACTCGGTTCCCCAAGTCGGATCCAACAAACTAAGAATCGATAGAAAACGAAGATTTCCCGTCGACATCGACGAATAAAAACCGATTCTTGTGGATAACCAAGTTTCGCGTCGACAAACTAATTAACAATTATTTATGACTGATTATATCCTATCTTTATTTTCGTTTATTTTCTTTTTGTTGTTATAATTGTAAAATAGAATTTTTATTTGTTAAATTTCTTAAATAAGTTTCAATATGTTTGACACAGATGAGAAAAAGATGTATGGAGATTTGCCTGAGCATAAAATAAGATTGGTGAAGATTGATGTATGTGAATAAGATGATTGGAAAGTTGTATTTAATTTAAAATATTGAAAATTGAAATAATTATGATTGTTGAAAAATTGATTTTAAACCTTTAAAAAGAATATGTTGAGAAACGAGAGAGTAGAGGTGAGTGAAAGGAAAATTGTAGATGTTAAAAGGATTTTATTTTCTTTTGAAAGCAATCAGGAGATTTTACCAATCCTAAAAACAGTCGATTTAACAGCAAATTGCTATAAATTATATAATAAATTAAATTTTCGCCAATTACTTAAGGAAAAGATTTTCCAAATTAAAACAAAATTCGAGGTTACCAATATTGTTTCGAAATTTTAACAATTAATTCAGAGGTAAATAGGAAGTTTTTAGATAATTTAAGGATCAGAATTTTCCAAAAGTTATAAATCAAATTTTTCTTTGGAAAATGTCCTATATTTTAGAAGTTAAAATTAATTTATAAATTATTTAAATTTAATGCTAATCAAATTTAACGGACCAAAGATAGATAAGCAGCCAGGTCGCTAAGGAATACATTTCCGGCAGTAAGGGGTGCTAAGACTCACCAATAACTTAAATGAGACTTTAAAGGAATTCTGATTCGGACGTATACATATAATCGATGAAAATAGATGGGAAAGTGGGTGCCAATATCGAGGGAAATAGATAAATGAATTAGACGTAAGTCCTTCTATCGGCCGTCAGGAACCCGAAAGCGAGATTATCACAGGGAGTAGTCTTGGAAACGGGGCTCACCTGCTTGTGGACTCTCGGCTACTGTATACAGTACCAACATGGGCTTGCTCATGGGTATACTGTGGTTATGTACAAATTGTGGGGCGTCTGGGGAAGATAGGAATTACCCTAGTAGAAACATGAGTTGATGAAGGGAACAGACAAAAATAAGTGAGAGTAGGTTAAAACAAAAAATAAAGTTCTACACAGTACGCCAACACTATTTTAGAATTATTAAAAGTAAACAGCTGGTGATTTCGGGTTCTTATCCTAGTTTGAGGTACCGACATTATAGTATGTATATATATTTTATAAGTAATAATAGAATAAAAAAGTAATAATAGTAATAATAATATTAATAATAACTAAAACTTGTAATAATAATAATAATTATAATAATAATAATAAATAAAACTTGTAATAAAAATTAAAACACGTAATAATAATATTAATAATAATAATAATATAAATAAAAATAATAATATTAATAATAATAATACTATTTATAATAATAATAAAATAAATTTACAAAATATAAACTACTTATAAAAAATAAGTAGTAAATTAAAATATGTTTAAAAATACTATGACCTTGAAAAAATTTGATGAGTCATCCAATGACTTTGACATACTCTTGAATGACCTTGACTTACTTTTGAATGACCTTGAAAAATTATGATGAGTCATCCAATGACCTTGAATGAGTCATTGCCTTTGTTTAAATTACCTTGAAAAATTATGATGAGTCATTCAATGAGCCTGAATGAGCCATGGTCTTTGTTTAAATGACCTTGAATGAGTCATTGTCTTTGTCATAAAAATTTTTTGGACTTAGAAAATTTTTCTCTTTAGCAGGGGGGATGGGTGTGCTGGAGGTGACACATCCTACTGAACCTATGAGACATGCTTGATCTGACTTCATATTCAGAACTATAATACATTACTATCCAAGCTGTGCTATATTTCCCCATTACACGAAAAAGCTACCACATCATTTCATTATGAATTTATATCGTTTTTTTTGCCTGTCGTTTAAAATATCCTAGATGACGCAACATGGACGTCCTATTAAAAATAATTCACACTTAACTTTAAATTATATCAATTGTTACTATATCAAATGCTCAACCATTTCCTGCATTTATTTTCAAACTTTTAGCAATTTTTCCTTTTCCAATATTCCTCAAATAACTCCTAGATTTGACGTTAAACATTTATTAGATCCATGAAGTTAATTTACTACTTGAAATAAACAAAATAAAAATTTAAATAATTAAAAATATTTAACGTCAATTCTGCTGACTGCTAAAATATTCTTATCGCTTTTTCGAAATTTTCAACTATATGAGCAGGAAATTGTTGTGCATCTTTTGAACCGGGTTGAACGCTATTAAAAGTGCAATGGCGGATCGAACGAACGGTGTTAGTTTACAATCGGTTCTAAACATTGTTGCAGGAAGTCATATCTCTATCTTTCATATGTTGGTCACAAATACGGTACCAAAACATTACATCAATGATAAGGGCGCACAAAACTATAAAAATTTAACCGTTTATAACTTGTTTATACGTGCCTCAAATTTTGGAATTTATTTTACATTTTATAAACTTAAAATACACGTTCTACTTTTTAAATTTTTACAGAAATTTAGAATTTTCAACCCTAATGTCAGTTAAAATTATCGAGATCGCAAAACCGTAAAAGAAAATTGGTAAGAGAAAAATAATTTTCTAAAAGTGCAACACATCTATTCAACTTTCTGCAATCAAATGAATGCTTTTGAAGTTACATCACTAATGATCGGAAAAAAGAGTGCGCACTTATTTTTCAAAAAATCGCTCTTTAAAATTTCTGCGTTAAAAATAGTAAATTTATAAATAAATTCAAAAGTGCACCTGAAATTATCACTAAAGTCGAAATTTATCCATATCGGAAAATTTCTCCCTAATTTAATTTATTTGTTTTCGTCCTTTTAATTAATTAATTAATATTTTCTTATAACTTTTTCTAGGGGTCCCAAATTAATTTTATATTATTATTTTCGTATTCGTCTCGTCAATTATCATCGGCACATACCCATTTCCCCCGGAAAAAATATTTTTTAATTTTTTGATTATTTTTTAATTAATTATTTTATTTTCCCAAATTTTTATTTATTATCATTTTTTCTGAAAATCACCTAACCCCAGCATATTTATATTTTAATACATAATATTAAGTACTTTATTTTTATTTAAAAATAATAATTTATTTTTTAAATATAGGAAAATATAATATTCCTAATCGATTCCTTTTCGATTGTTGAAATCTCCAATTTTATTTGGAAAATAAAAAGCACTTCGTGCACTCTTCTTTAACCCCGAAAAACACTCTTTTTTCCGATTCCTTTATATCACAAAATGAAAATGTTGAAAATTTGAAACGAAACTAAAGAATTATCATTAAAATTACTAGATGTTAGAGAAATGACAACTGTCGAAAAATTAATAAATACTGAGGAAAATATAGACTAACATTTCTGAAAGTATTTTTCAAAGTATTTGTCATAGACCTATAAGTTTTTGGAATTGAACCTAACGGACTACAAGTTATGTACAATAAAAGTTCAAAAAACGTGCAACACAATTGTTGGAATCCAAAATATAAACGATTTTTACAATTATTGAAAAAGGACAAACTTTTGTTAAATAACATTTTACTAAAATTTTAATGAATTTACTTTTGTTTCATGAGATATACATTCTACGCCAAATAAAGTTTCTATTGAAATAGACTTAACTTTATAACTTTTAGCATGAATTCAGAAATTAATGCTTGCAAATAACATATTTGGAAAATTAAAAAAACAATAATCGGTTAAAATGCAATAAACTACGTGCAATTAAAAATTGATAAGAAATTAATTAATAAATAATAGTTTGAATTTATTTTTTGGCATATGGAAATAACGACATTTCTTTATAAATCTCTAAATGACAATTAGATTATCAATTTTTTGATTGAAAATTCAATTTTATTTGTTCAGTATGCTATAAGTGTAACAGATACATAAATAAATGATTATCAATTTTTAATCAATTTTTTATTAATTTTTAATTGCGCGTAGTTTATTGCATTTTAGCCCAATAATCTTTAAAACGGTGAACTTTCTATCACATTTACGACGCAAAATCATGCTTAGGCAAAAAATAGATTTTTAAAAATAATTATCAATTTGGTATATATATATATGTAATTTTCAGTATGAAAAGTGCGATCCGAAATTTTATAAGAAATACAAATTTGTCATACAAATTCAACTGATAAATAAAATAATCATACAATTTTTATACAATGATAAATCTGAGTGCTGGGAAAAGTAATTCATTCGCAAAATATTAGATAAAATTTATAAAATTTTAACTGATAATAATTATTTCTCATGAATTCGGTTTTCATATTCGTATTATTTTACGATTGAAATCACAAAAAGAAAGCATCTAAATTAATAAATTAAAATTATTATCATAATCACATATACAATAATATACTTAAATTATGATAAACAGGCGTGATTAATAATTTAAATAAATTCATTATCGATTGTCATTAACGAATCTTTAATTTATAAAAATATAATTTTGCGCATTTCTTATTCCATTTAACTTTCGTTTGTAGAATAAAAATTTGATTTTTTTAATACTGAAGATTTTTTAGATATACTAAAGGTCCGTCCATAAATGACGTCAGGCGATTTTGGCCAATTCTTGACACCCGCCCTCTCACTTGTCACACGTCGTCACAAAACGTTACACTCCCCTTCAAATAAGATGTCACAAATCTTTGGTCCCCTCTAAAAAACCGTATTTCATATTTGAAAATGAACATGTTTCAAATCACTTAACTGACATTTTAGTATGTATTTAATGTAATACTGCACTTTAGTATCGTATGAGAAAAAATGATTAAAAAGGAGGCCCTGGAAATCTGAAATTAGTATAAAGTTATGTTGAAAAAATACAAAAGTTAAGATGTGACGTCACAGTTCTTAAACACCCGCTCCCCATCGTCACAAATGTGTGACCCCCTATGTGTTTGACTACATTTATGACGGCCCTTAAGTTAAATATCCTTTTCAATTTCTCTACTCAGAATTTTACTTTAAAGATTGCGTTAAAAAATTCTAAGTCTGGTAAATTCTAAAATCTATTTCATGACATAAGAGTTCTACTATTTGCCTGTTTGGAATCGAAGATTATTGTGTAATAATGTACATGAAATATGAGACATGCTTTAGATATACAATAACATACACACATGCATCAAACCATTCATAATAATTTGTATTAGGAAATTTAATTATAGTTAGTTTAATATGCTAAAGTTAATATCTCGTTTTTGAATTTTCACCACACACACATATATATATATATATATATATATATATATATATATATATATATATATATATATGGTTATAAACTATTTAACATTTTCTATATAACTACAACAAATGTTGTAAAACAAATATTAATTCAATGAAACAATAACAATTTTAACTCTTCAAGCTATTAGTTAAACCAGTGGCGCCCAACTTACGGTCTCACATCTTTCAGAACGGCTCGTGTTCCATTATATCCGAGTTTTAAAATATTTAGTTTTATATATACATATTTACTTACTAAAATAGCTAATTATAATACAACAATTAAATATATGCATTTAACAAGTTTTTTAAAATTATAATGTCGTATTATAATTTAAAATTATAAATGCATTCATTGTTAAAACGAATTCCATAGAACTAGATCCAGAACAGAATTTGTTTAAGTAAAACGTTATAAAATAAATAACATTTATAGCTTTTCTTTGTTTCGAATTTATTATTTAGTGACTGTGGTACTATTCGGTAATAATTATCGTATTATTTTACCCTTGAATAAATCAAGCAACTCCATAATTTAATTGTTCGAAATATCTTAATTAAAAAACTCGTGGCCAGCGAACATTCTGGTATTTCGAAAAATGGCTTGTGAACAGTGTCACTCATTTTTAAAATTTGGATCCTAATTTAACCACTTGGTACCAATTAAAAATTAAAAATCTTAACTTAATTCTAATTCTAAATTAAGTTATAAAATCAAAATTATAAAATTAAATTTAAATCTAAATCTAACTTATAAAACTACATTAAATCTAAATTCTAAACTAAATTAACTATTTAATTTATGTTTCAATAGTATCATATGTTTTAATTATAATTTTAAATAATTTTAGATTGATGTAAGAGTCAAAATGAATTTTTTTTCGATTAAAACAATTTACTATTAGTGAACACTATAATAATATGAGTGAGTAGACTTAATGAATCCGTTAACCGTAACGTATTATTCATCATACTTTATGATTTGTGGTGGTTTTTAAAAATCACTGAGATCACACTAATGCAAGAGAATAACGAGTTTTTCAGAAATATTATTTTACTGGAAGAATGGAGCCCTCATATGCGTTCCAGCTAGTAGTATTGGTAATGGTTTTATGAAAAACTTGATATTTCATTATTGTTTCCCAAACGATTCAACACAGTTTTGTTGTTGAAGATAGATATTACGTATTATTACCACCACAATTATCACTTATTATAGTTTAATTTTATGATTATTTAAAAGAAAGCGTATATATAGTGATTTTTTTGTGACTGCAACAATTCAGAAAACTACTTAGTTGAGTCCTGCACAAATTGTTTTTGGGAAAAAGGTTGCAAGAGAGCGGTATGAAAATGACGAAACGTGTGACCTACAATTATTTATGAAAAATCGTAAATCAGAAAGATTAGTGTTTAAAAAGCCAATACAAGGGCGAAGAGAAACTGAACTATTCTCTGAAGAAAAACCAACAACCCGAATCTTCAATGTTTTAGATATTGTGTTGGTAAAAAAGATGTAAATAAAAATGAAGATAGATTTGAGGGTCCATGCAAACTAGCCTACTTCGTGTTTATTCATTGCGTGCGAACCATATGGAATTACTCTTTGTTAACCATTTCCATCCAACTGCGATAAAACTGCTCCAACTCTGTCGAAACTGGCATCCGTGTCCAAAATAAATTCTTTTGTAAAGTCAGGGAATAGTAGAATTGGAGCTTTTACTATTCTTTCTTTAATTCTTGAAAAGCGTCTTCGCATTCATTTTTCCACATAATTTTTGTCTGTTTTACACTGCACAATTATTCATGGTTTTGAATACATACTATAGTTCATTATAAACCTCCGATAATAATTCGTTAATCCAAGAAAGCTTCGTAATGTTTTAACACAGTTTGGGGTTTCAAAATTTTCAATCGCGATTATTTTATTTTCATCCGTATGTATTCCTTCCTCTTTTATCACTTGTCCTAAAAATGATATATCTTTTTTAATAAACTGACATTTTTCAGGATTTATCTTTAACCCAGAATCACTTATTCTTTGAAATACTTTTCTTATTCTCTTATAATGTTGTTGTAAGGAAGAAGAAAATATTAATATGTCGTCAAAATAAACAACAATTTCTTTACAATTTAGTGACCCTAATACTTTATTCATGAGCTTTTGAAATGTTTCAGGCGCAGCCGCAATTCAAAACGGCAGACGGTTAAAACACTACTGAGTATTATTTTTAGAAAATTCTGTATATAATCTAGATTCATCTTGTAACTCGACTTAGTAATAAGCATTTCCTAAATCAAGGCTGGTGAAATATTTGGCGCCGTACAAAATATCAAACATTTTTTGAGTATTCGGAATGGGAAAAATTGGTCTTTCTGTCACCGCATTTAACGCTCTATAATCTAAACAAATCCTGATCTCATTTTTATCTTTCGTTTGTACGCAAACTAATGGCGAGTTCCAGGGAGACTCACACTGACTTATTATTCCATTTTCCTCCATATTCTTAATAGTTTTTTGAATTTTCTCGATTAAATGAAATGGCTGGCAACTAGGATTAATAACAACAGGTTCATTTTTCGTTAATATCTCATGTTTTACTAAATTGGTTTTGCCTACATCCCATTTATGTTTCATAAATATGTTTTCATAGTCTTTTATTATTTTATTCAAAGTTACATCTCGATTAATTTGATCATTTTTAAAATTGATTGGTTTTGCTTCATCTAACATTAAAATATTTTCTTTTCTATGGTTAAATACAAGTTTATTATTAAATTTATCTAACAAATTAATTCCTCCTATTAGACTTGGTGAAATTTCATTTGCAATGAAGAAATCAACATTATTATCTTGATTTATAATTTTTATTTTTAACGAAACTATGCCTAATATTTCTAAGGAGCTCTCATTTGCACACTTTATCAATAAATTAGTATTTTCAACCTTTACATTTTCGAGCGCGTTTAATATTTCTTTACTGATGACGCTTATTTTTGCTTCCGTATCCAAAAGGCAATTAAATTTCTTATTTTTGATCAAGATATTATTACTGGGCCTACCCCCCATTTTATCATATTGTATTACACTATCATAACCATTATTTAAAGTAGATAATTTATTGTCCATCCATTTATCTATTTAATCTACAATATTTATGCATATAATATCAAGAATACCAAATATTATCAAAAAATTCAATGTCATGCAAACAATTACAAACATTATAATACATACAATCATTGCTCAAGATATTACTTACATTTAGTTTATCGACCCAATCACTTCCTCCTGTGTTGAAGTGTTGCCATTTGGGTATTCGCTATCGGACATCATGTTCTCATCATCTCCTTGATCTGTAATTGCTGCCATATTCTACTGATATCTGTAGCTCTGAGTTTCTCTTAGATTGAAGATTTGGAATTTTAAATGGTCTGCTTTCTTGCAATGATAACATTTTATGTTCGGACATTGGGCTCTTATATACCTACTTCTTTGCATCCCCAGCATTGTTTTGATCGTAGTTGTTCATATTTTCTATTCGATCTCTCATAAGAATTTGAAAAATCCGATCTCTTTTGTGTCGGTAGAACTGAAGGTCGAATAGAAATCTGTTATTATTTCTAAATGGTTCTCTTCGTGGTAGGGTATTATCTCGAAATCTTTGATGTTGTTGTCTTGGTTGTGATTGTTGGTGACATTGTTGAGCTAAATATTGATTTTGATTTTGGACCACATTTGTGTAATTTTTTTTGAATGGCTTCATAGTAGCAATATCTTCGTTGTTTATTTCTTTATTAATTTTTTCTATATTTGTAATAATCTCCTTAATCTCTTTGACATTGGAAATATTTATCATCTTTATTTCTCTTTTATATTTTTATCTTCTATTGCATTTTGCAATAAAAAGGCAGTTAATTTCTCTTTCGATAATTCGAGTCTTAAGAAATTTTCTGCCAATCGATCAATTGTTCTAAAGAAGTCTTGAATCGATTCATTTCTTTTTTGTATCGAATAACTTCATTTAAATCTCTTCCTAAATAAGAAGGTTCTTCGAAGGCTTTTCTACATCTTTCTTCATAACTGTCAATCCCCTGAGTCGACTGGGATCAAGAACTTGGGAATTGGAATGCATAACAGTCATTACAATGTATGCTTTCTTTTATATAATTCAATACGAATTTTCTGTGATTTTTATTATGATTATTATCACATCATTATTATCAATGTTATTGCTTTTATCATAATTTTTGTTATCAGTCACTTTTCAAGTGAGATTAAACTTAATAGAATAAAAATTTAAAAAACGTTTTAATTCTAAATTATTGCTTTATCAATCAATATCATTTTCTTGCATAAAGTCTGCACTGGAAAAAAATATTAATCTGATGAGAATTGTGTAATGGAGAAGAAACGTGTTATAATTAAATTACATTGAATTTTATATCTTGAAGATTCGATCGAATTTACATTTTCAAATGTATTAACCTGTGCAAGTTTGACGTAAAATTCCAGTTTGACTGAAATGTCAGCTTCCAAAACCTTTTCATCCAACCCTTGAAATTAAAAACTGCATATTTTATATTAAATTTTATTTATTTTTAAAACTATTACATTTCTTCATAATTTATCATAATCTTTTAAAAGTGCAAAAGCTAGACAATATAAAAAAACAAAAGAAAATTTTTCACTAGCAAAGAACCTTCGAAATAATATCTGATAAAATTCGGTGAAAAGCCTAAGAATTATGTTGCTATATATATTTTGATAAATTAGTTATCACATAACTGTTATATTCAATGTTCTACTAAATTACCTTTCATATAAAACATATAAACCATCATTTTCTAGAAACTGCCATATTTCTATATAAAAAAAACCCTTAATAAAGCAAGTAATAAAATCAAACTCACTCTTAAATCAAAATCTGAACTATATTTTTTTTGTCGAATGGCTCCCGGCTAAAATAGAGAGATTTTTTTTCTCGTAAAAATATAATTTATATCTTAACAAATCTATATTTATTTTCTAATTCAAAAGATAAATCTTGGTCTTTGAAAATATGATTTTACTAATATAGTTATTACTATAGTAGTAAGTAGTTAGGGGCACACTGCTATACAAAAAAAATAGAGGGGGGGGGTTTAATTACAGATTAAATTTCGGATTATCTTGATTACATAATGATGTAATCAACTTAATTAATTTTGTGTGTATTTTAATTTTTGTGTGTATTTTTTTTTCGAAATTTTTTTCGAGTTTTTGGCGCGATTTTTTAAATTTATTTTCGAATTTATTTTTAATATTTAAAATAAAATTTTTTAAGTATTTCTAATTAAATTTTTTAAGTATTTCTAATTAAAATTTTTTTCAGTTTAATTTTATCAATGTAGTTTTTATATAAGATTTTTAAAATATGATTTTTATATATATAAATTATATATTATTTTAAGTAGAATTTTCAGTATAATTTTATCAATGAATTTTTATATACGAATTTTAAAGATGAAATTTTTTCAGTATAATTTTTAATTTAAAATATCATTTTTCAAAGTAATAAATTTTTAACATAATTAAAAATTGAAAATTTTTTATACAAGGTTTGTTTTCAGTATAATTTTATCGATGAAATTTTTTATCAATTATTTTTAAGATAAAATTTTTTAGTATAATTTTTAATTTAAAATATAATTTTTCAAAGTAATAAATTTTTATACATAAGTTTATATACAAATTTTTAAGATAAAATTTTTAGGATAATTTTTACAATGAGATTTTTATACATTTTGATTACGATCAAAGAAATTTAGCGTTATCAATAATAATAATAATAATAATAATAATAATAATAATAATAATAATAATAATAATAATAATATTAATTCAACCAATTAAAATCTTTATAAAAAACAATAAACACACAAAATAAACTCGTAAAAGATCAAAATTTATTTACATCATCACAAATCTGCTTATAGTAAGCTCTTCTTAGCTCAGCCAACAAAATATGTACAACTTCCTTCTTCTTGTAGTTTCTGCAGCATCTGCATCTAAACGGACAAGTCAACATTGAGGGATCTGCACAAACAATACAGTCATCTAAACATTTCAAACCAGATCCTTGAACTGATTCGTAGTGCATCCGTACAATTTCTTCGATGTTGATTCCTGTCATTTGATAGATCCGTGTAGCCAAGTATTCAGGAGCACAATAGGAAAGTTTGTTTTTCATATTCGGAAAAAGTTCTTCCATCTTCATCAGAATTGTTTCGAATACGTATGTTTCTTGCTTGTCGATCATTTTTAATTTTTACAATCGTCAGAATTGAATCTATTTAAACACAATCAGTGCTTAATAAATAATCTAGTATTTCTTCGTCGGTATTAAGATTATTAATTTTTGATTTTATAAAATTAAATATTTCTTGTACTAGACTGTTGTATTGCAGTGTTTTTATCCCCATGACAACAACTTTTCCGCTTGCAAATACATTCACACACAGTGGATTATACTTGACAAGTCTTAATGCAGGAAACAGTTCCGGTTCGTAAATGTTTTCTGTTTTTGTGGACAAATCATACAAGTTGATTCGACAACACATGTCAATATTCAATGATAATGATTGAATTTGTAAATCTTGAATCTGATATTTGATATCTCCTTCCTGTAATGGTCTTTTACAACCCATTACTCTGCATTTTCCGCTCTTGAAGAATAAGATTGGATATTTTCCACTTCTATCAACTACATGTTGTGGTTTTCCGGTCGGGAACTTCATTCCAGTTACTTCACATCTGCCTCTATAATTTATATTACTAATCATTTTCCAATATCAAAATAAATGAATCAGTATATCAAATTATAAACAAATTAAATTAAATTAAATTAAAATTAAATGGAATTAAGAAATGATGCAGTATATCAAATTGTAGGACCTAGTGGGAGCGGAAAAACTTTATTTGTATGTAATTTATTGCAGTCAAACATGTTCAAATCAAAATTCAGTAAAATATATTGGCATAAGGGTGCAGACGAAGAACATGGATTGACACAAAATCAGTTTTGTAAATTGAAAATGATAATAGTTAAGGGATTTGATAAAAACTGGTCGTCTAGGTTACGTCGAGGCGATGTAATAATTATAGATGATTTGTATCAAGAAGCAAATAAGGAAAAAGATTTCAATAATTTGTTCACAAAAATCAGTAGACATTGTGGAGTTACTGTTATTTTCATAACTCAAAATTTATTTCATCAAGGAGGAAGTCATCGAACTCGTAATTTAAATGTTCAATACCTAGTTATTTTCAAAAATCCTCGCGATCAAACGATTATTGATTTCTTAGCCAGGCAAGCTTATCCAAACAATAGAAAATTTTTAATTGAATCATTCCAAGATGCTACAAGAGTTCCCCATGGATATTTATTCTTTGACTTTACACAACAATGTAGTGACGACTTACGTATCCGAACAGATATTTTTAATGAAAAAGGGGTTACGATTTATAAACAAAATTGAAAATAAATAAATGATTATCAATCATGTCATTTAAAAAAGTACTTGTCAAAAATCAAATTCAACCCAAAAAAGTTAATCGTAAAACCAAATCCAAAGTAAAGAAGAATCTAAAAAAGAAGAAGATTTTAAAAAAGAAGTGGATCAAATTATAAACAATAATAATTAGTTGTAATTAGTAAACATGAAATTTGAACGTAGTCTACCATATTTCAATGCATTGGTAAAGGCTCAAAATAATAAAAGAATAGCAATTTTACAAGCTTTCCCTTCATTTGTTATCGAAGATTTGCTTGAAGTTATTGTAAATATAGTTCGAGGTAATGTCAATATTAGTAAAGCTAAAAGAGTGGTATTACAAAGACATAAGAGATCCCTTTTATCATTGGTAAACACAAAAAATAGACGTTTAATGAAAAGAATAATGTATAAACAAAAGGGTGGGTTCTTGGGTACATTAATTTCTATAGTTTTATCAGCAATTAGTGCAATTTCATCCCTAAGATCTTAATGGGTTTACAATATTCTAAACCAGATAAAGTTGTACATATTTTAACATCTTGTTGTAATAATGAAGGACCAATTAACCAAAAATCCACTCAAAACAATCTGGACAAATCCAAAAGATCCAGATGGTTTTGGTGGTGTAGAAAAATTAACAAAAAGAGTGATTAATTCTAGAAAAGAGACTCAAAAATGGTTATCCAACCAACTAGCATATAGTTTAAATAAACCAATGTTGAAAAATTCCCAACCAGACCATACAAAACAAGAGGAATCAATGATTTGTGGCAAATGGATTTGATGAAAATGATACCTTATTCGAGAATCAACAAGGGGTACAAATATATTTTAACATGTATTGATGTTTTCAGTAGATATGCCCGTGCCATTCCAACAAAAACTAAATCTGCTAATGAAATGGCCATTGCAATTAAAAAATTATTTAAAGACGGACAACCTCACAATCTACAGACTGATTTGGGTAATACATTTAATTAATTATTTATTTTAATGTATTTTAGGTAAAGAATTTTATAATAGAAAAGTAAAAGAAGTTATCAAAGCCAATCATTACTCTGTATTTTCTCAATTCAAAGCTTGTTATGTGGAAAGATTTAATCGAACTTTGAGAGAAAGATTGAAAAAATACTTTGTGCATCAAGGTAATAAAACTTGGATACATGTTTTACCGAAAATTATTTTTAGTTACAATCATTCGCCTCATAAAGGATTAAATGGTCTCAGACCTGTTGATATAACAGACACCAGCAGAAACCAATCATTAAAGAAAGAAAAAATCAATAAGCCAAAATACAAGGTTGGTGATCATGTAAGAATTAGTAAAATCAGTACTTCTCCGTTCATCAAGAATTTTGACAACAATTGGAGCGATGAAGTATATGTAATAAAGAAAATAGATACAAAACAGAATCCAGTAATGTATTTAATAGCAGATCATGAAAATAAAGAAATTAGTGGAAAATTCTACGAACAAGAACTTCAAGTCATTCCAATCCCGACAATATTTAGAATTCAAAAGATTTTAAAAACTAAAAATGTTGGTAAATATAAACAATACTACGTCAAGTGGCATGGATACGAAACTCCAACTTGGATATCCTCATCTCAATTGATTAAATAAATATTATGAAAGAAAACCAGTTTTATATGATTTTACCTAGTAATAGTTGTCCACTTATTTATCCTAATAACGAAGCTAGTAATTTTAATGTACAAGTAAATTCTGTCTACTTGGATGGTGAATGGGAAGTTGCATTGATTGATTTCACTTTTGTGTATAATCCTTTTCCGTATTATAGTAATTCTTGTATACGTTATGAATCGGTAATGAGTGGTAGTGAAATAAAGTATTTGAAAATAAATAATCAAAATCATACTTATGAAATAATAAATCCAAAATATACTCCAGATGTTGACATGTTTATTGAAAAATATGAGAATTTGGTTATTGTCTGTCCACATGTTCCATTTAAAGTAACATTCCCGGATATTCAACATGCGTTTAGTTTTGGACTAAAATCTACATCAATCATTTGTGAAGAGGATCATTGTCGAATAAAATTACCAAAATTTACAGATGATGGTGTTATGGAACAATTTGGGATAATAATAAGTTATGAAGAAAAATCAAAATTTGAAAAATATTTTGAAGATAATTTATTCATAAACAATTTATCGGAATTACAAGGTCATTTGTTGTCATTTAATCCTTCTCCTTTTAAAGAATTAATAATTCACGATAATGAATTGGTCAAAATAACACTTGCAGATGACATTACAAATATATCTTTTGACACAAACTTAGCTAAATCTTTGGGATTAAAATATTCAAACTTTACAGGCACTATACTAGGCACTAAAATTCCGAAATTATTACATCATCATCAACAAATGTTCATTTATTCAAATATTATCGAACCAATAAATGTTGGTGATGTTAGAGTTCCACTATTAAAATCAGTTTGGATTAAAAAATATGATCAAGGAGAAATTGTACAATTAGAAATGAAGAATCCAATGTACCTTCCAGTATCGTATTCAACTATAAACATCATTGAAATTAATATTCGAGATGATAGTGGGAAATTAATAAAATTTAGCAAAGATACCAAAACACATTTATCGTTACATTTTAGAAAAGTAAATGAATAAAAGAGATTTTTACGTTAATCTACCCAGTAATAGTTGTCCACTTACATTTCCAAATAACGAAGCTGGAAAGTTTAATGTAGAATTTCCAAATCAGATTTACTTGGATGGGGAATGGGAAGTTGCTTTAACTGAATTCACTTTTGTGTACAATAATTTTCCATTTTATAACAATTCTTGTATCAAATATACCAAGAGTACATTACATAATAGTTATGAATATTTTTATTATATTGAAGGAAACTATACAATCAGTCACAAATCTACATTTTATCTGATATATATTGACAATAAAATTTTGAATATTAATTGTAAATATTTTCCATTCAAAGTAACATTTGATAGTATTGAAGAAGCTAATTGCTTGGGATTTAATAAAAAAGAAGTAGATTTTAATGATGAATTGAATCAGATACGTATACCAAATAAGAAATCAAAATTAGATACTATACGATTAACTATAACTTATTATTATGATGTAGAGTATACTGAGACATTTAAAGAAAATTTATTCATTACTGAACTTTCACAAGTCACTGATCAGTTAATGACATCTTATCCCCATCCTTTCAAGTCTTGTGAAATTAAACAAGATCAACTTGTTAAAATTGAATTGGAAGATGTTAAAAGTGTTAAATTTAGTAAACTGTTGGCTCATAGTTTGGGATTAAATAAGGAATCTTATAATGAAAAGATAATTGTTGGATCTAGTTTACCAACTATAATGCAAAGAAATATACAAATGATGATTTATACAAATATTATTGAACCAATTCTTGTGGGTGAATTAAGTGTTCCCCTTCTTAAATGTGTTTGGATAGAAAAACATAAAAAAGACGACCTGTTTCAATTCATTGAGAAAAATCCAATGTATTTACCAGTATCATCCTCGTATATAAACAATATAGAAATCAATATTCGTGATGACAGTGGAAAATATATATTTGGTAAACAAGACAAAACTTACTTGACATTACATTTCCGTAAAATAAATGAGTAATCCAGACATTGTAAACTTTTATAGTACTCATCAAAATGGTGGGGATTTACCTTATTTTGTAGGTAAACAGTATGGATCTGGTTGGTTAAAAACAATTGGACGATTTGCACTACCTATTCTTAAACGTATCGGAAATTTTGGTATGAAAACTGCTAATGACGTAATAAATAATAATGCACAACTCTTACCTGCTCTAAAATCAAATGTAATATCTGAAATTAAAGATTCTATGCTCTCTGTAATGGAACACTTACCTTCTGTTATTAACAAAGTTTCTGATGTATTTAATAAAGAACAAAAAGGTGGAACAATTAAACGTCGAAAAATTATCAAGAAACATATAAACAAAAGAATGAAAGGATACGGAACTATATTCCAGTAATGATTAGTGCAAAATCAGAATTATGCATCTTTGATAGACCATCTCCTCAAGCAGTAATTGAAAATGGTTCTTTTGAAGATATTTATCCAGTGAATTCAATTACAGATCCAGGAAACACGTCAATTCAATTTTACATTAATAGCTCACAAACCGAATACTTGGATTTGAACGATACATTACTCTACATCCAAATGAAAGTTGTAAATAGCAATGGGGAAAATTTATCTAATGAATCAGATGTTACTGCAAACAATTTCTTTTTCCAAACTCTTTTTAAAGATGTTGAAGTAATTTTTAATTCTACTAAAATTGAAGGAAGTAATGATGTATTCGCACACAAGGCAATGATTGAAACTATTATTAATTACAATCACGATACAAAACATACTTGTTTAGGTGGAATGGGTTACGATGAAAATGACACAAAAAGAAAAATTTGGATTTCAAAATCAAAACCAATCAGTGTTTGTTCCCCACTTCAATTAGATTTCTTTGATCAACCAAAATATTTATTACCTGGTGTTAGTGTTCAAATTAAATTAACAAGATCCAATACTTAAAGAAGTTTAACATGTACAAAAATAATTCCACAAATAATATTATTAGATGCAAAGTTGATGGTTAGAAGAGTTCGTGTTGAACCGTCAGTTTTAGCTGGTCATCAAATTGGGCTTGCTAATAGAAATGCAATTTATCCAATGAAAAGTAAGGAAGTTGTTCAATTTTCATTGCCAATGGGATCATCATCATTTTATAAGGAGCAAATATTTGGTGATAGACGACTACCAAATTTTATTCTTGTTGCTTTCCAAGGGAATAAAAGATATGGAGGATCGTATTTGGAAACATTTTCAATATTTGAACACTTTAATGTCAAGTCTTTAACATTAAGTAAAGGAAATGATTATCGTGAAAAATATAGTCAAGATTTTGCCAATGATAATTATAGTTCTAGTTATATGCAAAGTATTGTTAGGAATATGGGTTATCTTAATAAAAATATGAATTGTGGTATTACCTTGTCAGACTTTAAAAATAAATATCCCTTTTTTACATTTGTATTGGCACCTGATTTTGATCTTAATCAAAGTCAGTTACCTCAAAGTGGAAATTTACGATTGGATATAAAATTTGAAAATCCATTAACCGAATCTGTATCAGTACTTGTATACGGAGTATTTGAAAAAGAAATTCAAATCACATCAAGCCGTACAGTACTTGTTTGACAAACATTGTTGAACACACTATAAACCAATGTGTTATTAGTTATGGTTAAAAATGAAGTAAGTATTTTAATTAATTTGTTAATTTAATTAATTTTAGTTCTATTCAGATACAAACTTGCTAAAAACTAATTGGGAAAAATTTTATTGGTGTTTTTCCATTGGACAAAATTCCCTACATAAATATCAACAAAGCTTTGATTGTAAATACTCAATCAGCTAATCTCGGTGGAGAACATTGGCTTGCTATTTACGTGAAACCAGATAAAATACATGTATTTGATCAAATGGGATTCTATTATCCCCCTTTATTGATATCAAAACTAGAATCAATGTTGATGCCAATTGAATATAATCGAATTCGTTATCAGAATCCATTGAACAAAACTTGTGGCCAACATTGTTTAGCTTGGTTAAAATCAATGTTCTCTAAATAAATTTTTGTATCATTGTGTTTATTACCTAATATGGTTTTGTGTAAATTGGTAATGTGTGTGTGTTGATTAATACAAGTGCAGATGCATGATTTTGATTGGTCAAAAATAAATACACACATTTGAATATATCGATAAACATTTTTATAATTTATCATAATTTACAAACTCGTTTAATTTGTAAGTTTAATTTTCTTTTTAAATTTTTAATTATTATTCAATTTTAGAAAATGAACAACTATAATAACGAATATGAATCAAGTAATTTTAAATTTATTTTTTAATACAAATTTACCTTTTATTTTAGATAATTTATTATTTCCACAACGTAATGGATTTTATCCCCAAACTTATGTTGAAAATTATCAACAACATTATGCACAAAACTACGGTGGAAATGAATCAAGTAAGATTTTAATTTTTTATTTAATCAGTTTAAAAATTTTTTAGTAAACCAACAATTTTATCCACAAAACTATGGTGGAAATTATCAACAATTTTATCCACAAAACTATGGTGGAAATTATCAACAATTTTATCCACAAAACTATGGTGGAAATTATCAACAATTTTATCCACAAAACTATGGTGGAAATGAATCAAGTATTAATTTTAAATTATCAATTGATTTAATATTTCTTTAGATACAAATTTGCCATTCAATGATTCTGAAGAGGACAATGTAATTAATGTTCGAAAATGTAAGTATTTTATTATTAATATATATTATTTAAATCATATATTTTTTCATATATTTTTTTTTTCATTTTATATTTAATCATAATGAAGGACTGACGACCCTTTATTATTGAAAATAAGGGCAGACCCCTTGATTTTTTTTTAAAACGTATTTTTGTAATAATGAAGGACTGACGACCCTTTATTATTATTGAAAATAAGGGCAGACCCCTTGATTTTTGAATTTTAATACATATATTTTTTAGCAATAATGAAGGATTGATGCCCCTTTATTATTATTGATTGAAAATAAAAACAGACCCCTTGATTTTTTTTTTAAAAACGTATTTTTGTAATAATGAAAGACTGACGACCTTTTATTATTATTGAAAATAAGGGCAGACCCCTTGATTTTTTATTTTAAAACTGACCACTATATTATATAAGAGAACAAGTTTTTGAATATAATTTGTCAACAATTATCCCGCTCAAAAATTTTTTATCAAAATACTAGAGGTAAACTTTTTTTAAATAACGTGTTTACTATTAATTACAAATTATAAAAATAAACAAAACTTTACAAAAGATAAAAAATTTATTCAACATTTAGAATTTTCCAAATAGGTTTGATAATAGAATTGTTAATCTTGACTCCTTTAATAATTATCCGAATTTTATATTTTTTATTATCTTGTACTTGATCCTTTAATTGACTTTCACAATTAATAAATGAAAATTTTTCATTAAAAACCATTTCGTTATTCAACAAATGGAGTATATCTGAAATATTTTTTCGATCTTCCTCTTCAATATTTCCAATCATAATATTGTAATCATAAGCTTTTAAATCAACTGATTCCTAAAAAATAATTAACCAAATTAAATTAAAATAAACTTTACTTTGAACGTATATATAATAGGGAAATTTAAATAGTTCATACTGTATTGAAGGTATTGAACAGGAGGCTTAAATGTCATCCCAATAACAACTGTACTGTTTTCTTCTAGGAGTATTTCATATACTTTTGACATTGTTGCTTTTTCATCAAAAATATTTTTATTTATAGCAAATAAATGATTTTTATTGGTTACATACATGCACATTTATTTTAATAATTTAATTAATTTTTATTTTATTACTAGGTAAATTATATCCAAATTATTGCCAATTAACTGTGCATAATAAAATAAAATGTCACAAAAAAATGGAAGAGTATTATGGTAAAAAATACCATAATACAATTTATTTTATATGTCCCGTATGCATAACTTCCCAACCCATTCCCTATTTAGACTTTTATGACCATCATAAAAATCATTTGCGACAGTTTAATGTTAAAAAAATTAAATTATTTAAAAGACCCGTAACAAATAAATTAAGCAGCATCCAAATTACCCCTATAAGTGAACCCATTAGAGAACATACAACTGATTTTATAAATAGTATTTATGAATCTGTAAATGATGATATTGGAATGGTGAATGAAACAATGGAATCAGCCGAAATTGTTGAAGCGGACGATGATAATGAAGTGGACGAAGACATTGAAGCGGACGAAACGGATGAAGCGGACGAAACGGATGAAGCGGACGAAGCGGACGAAGCGGACAAAGATAACGGATTGGTGGATTCATGGGTTAGAGCAGTTGAAGAGATTGAAGATATCGGGTCGATGGATTCATGGGATGGAGAGATGGAAGAGGTACAAATGAGGCAAAATAATAATATACAAATAGGAGGAAATTTGCCTATAATCCAAAGTGATTTACGAGGTACACATAAAATAATTAGTATAGATACGACCAACTTGAACATTAAAGAAATTGTTTTTCCCATAGAGATAATAAACAAATTGAGAGAGATAATACATGAACTTAGTTATGTAAAAATTCAATTTGGAATAGAAATTGAATTTGAGAAAGATGGAGAAATAAAATTAAATAATATAAGCAACAGTGCAAGACCACTTACCCAATCATTCTTTGATGACAGTATACAAAAGATCAATGAAAAGATATCTTCAATAACAGAGTTAGGGAGTAGTTGGGTTATTAGAAAAATAACTGAAATTTACTTTATAGTAACAAAAATAAGTAATATCAGTAGGTTAAGTGGTAGAAGTTATATTAAAACACCAAAACAATTGGTTAACAAAAAGTGTATACTAAATGTAAAAAATAGTGATAATTTATGTTTTATCTACAGTATATTATCAATACTTAAAAAGAAGAGATTGTTAGTAGTAATAGAAATAATATTTATAGTTACACTAAGTATCTAAATGAATTAAATTATGACCCAAATGAAATTAAATGGTATTCGAAAATTTGAGTCAAATAACGAAGGATTAATAATTAATATATTTAGTTATGATGAAACAGCAAAATCCGAACATGATGACTTTGTTTTAAAACACCCATTTATAAACATAATTCATAGGTCCAAAATTACTGAAGGAACAATTATTAATTTATTGTTATTAAATAATGGAAAACAATATCATTATGTTGGAATTACATCTCTAAATAGGTTATTGAATTGTAAAGATAAAACAATAGAAAGAATTCGATCATTATGGTGTCATAGATGTCTCAATGGATTTAGATATAAGAAAGCATTGGACAAGCATGAGATATTATGTATGAGAAATCAGTTAGGGACAACTTTATATACTTTCCCTGAAAATAAGTTTATTAAATTCACAGATTGGTCCAAAACTGTAACCCCATCATATGTTATATATGCTGATTTCGAATCTGTATTGCCAAAGGACGACGTACACCATCAAATACATTTACCCATTTCGGCAGGACTTTTGTTAATAAATAATTTTGATGGGAGTACAATATACAAAAAATTTATAGGTGAAGATTGTGTTGAACAATTTTTAAAAACAGTTGAAAAAATAGCAAAATATACTGTATTACCGTATTATTATAAAATGGGAAATCAAACAATTAAGGAATTAACCAACATACAACAGATTCAATTTGATACATGTATAAAATGTTATCTTTGTTTGAAAGATATTGTGGATCCGGTGAGAGATCATGATCATTTTACTGGGGAATACTTGGGTGCTGCTTGCAATGAATGTAATATTAATAGAAAAATAAATAAAGTTTTACCAATTGTTTTCCATAACTTAAAGGGATATGATATGCATCATATATTAAAATATGGATTGAGTAAATTTAAAAATTGGGCTTTAGGATGTATTCCAATAACATCTGAAAAATTTATTTCATTAATTGCTCACTTGGGAAAAATTAGTGTGAGATTTATTGATTCGTATCAATTTGTAAATGATTCTTTAGCAAAAGCGGTTAAAACTCTGACAACTTTACCTTTGACTCGATCAGCTTTTACAGGGACTATAGTAGATGAAAAGGGAATCTTTCAGCATAATTTTGCAACTAGTTTAGATGTTCTTCATGATACTTATGAATTACCCCCGATTTGGAAAGGTGTAACTGAGGCTGAATATGAAAAAGCTCTGCTTATTTGGGATGAAACTAATTGTAGGACTTTACTTGATTATATGAAAGTTTACCTGAAACTAGATTGTTTTCTTTTGGCAGACTTTTTTCAACAATTTCGAGCGAAATCGATAGCACATAATAGATTAGAACCTTTAAATTATTTTAGAATTCCCGGAATGTCTTAGTCTTCTGCTTTAATGTCCTTGGATGAACCTATAGAATTAATCACTGAAAATGAAATGTTTAGCTTTTGTGAGGGCGGTATTAGAGGTGGTCTTACTTTTGTTAATAAACACTATGTTAAAACCAATGAAAACACAGATTTACTATATATTGATATTAATAATTTATATGGTTGGGCTTTAAGTCAACCATTACCTTGCGGTGAATTTAATTGGATATTTGATGGATTTGATACAATATTATCTGATTGTTTGACTTTGGATCTTGAATCTTTGTCATATGGGTATACTCTTGAAGTTGATCTTGAGATTCCTTCGGAACTTCATGTTAAGTTAGATGATTTTCCAATTGCAGCTGAGAAAATGAAACCTGAGGGTTCAAAGGTTGAAAAATTGTTGCTGACTCATTATCCTAAATATAACTATGTAATTCATTGGCGATTATTAAAATTATACATGTCTCTTGGTGTTAAAGTGACACATGTTAATCGCGGAGTAAGATTCAAACAGTCTAATATTTTTAAAAAGTATATTGACATAAACACTGAACTTCGAGCTAAAAGTACAAATACACTTGATAAAAATTATTATAAGTTGTTAAATAACAGTTTATATGGAAAAACTGTTGAAAATCTGAAAGAGAATGAATTTGCGTCTTTGTACAACTGATAAAAAACTAGTCACTTATACTTCAAAACCAACCTTTAAAAAATCAATAAAAATTGACAATGATCTTATAGCTGTGTTGTTAAATCCTGATTCGATATGTTTAGATCGACCAAGCTATATAGGACAATCTGTGCTTGACTTGTCGAAACTTAGAATGTATGAGCTTCAGTATAAGGACTTGGAAAAATATCGACAACAATTTAATTGTGAGATCAATATAGTTGCTGGAGATACACACTCTTTCTTCTTGGAGATTAAAAATTGTAAACTAGATGTTCTTTTGTCTGAAATGGTTAAGGATAATCTTTTGGATACATCTAATTACCCTTCTACTCATCCACTCTATTCTAAAAAACTTGATTCGGTTATTGGAAAATTTAAGGACGAAAGTAAGGGAGAAGGTTATGACGAATGGGTTTTCCTTCGACCAAAATGTTACAGTTTGTTAGGTAAATCTTCTTGTCTAAAAGCTAAGGGTGTATCGTTAAAGGATACCGGTCTAACACATAAAACTTATAAAGAGTGTTATGAGAAAAACTCAGTCTTTTCGGTACAACAATTTAGAATAGGATCAAAAAATCATCAACTTTATAGTTTTAAAAATAGTAAAGTTGCACTAACAAATAGAGATGATAAAAGGGTTTGGGTGGGTAAAAATAAAAGTTTAGCATACGGGCAATTAAATATATCTGGAGAAATTGACGTTGATGAAGAATTTGTCACTGTTGATGAACTTATTGAAGAAATTATTGAAGAAAATGCATCGGGTGACGAAATTACAACAGATAAAATTAACAACCAAACTTTGAGGAAGAACTAATAGATATAAACGATGTGCAGTTCTCTGACGATGATGAAGAAGATGAAGATTTTTATTAAATAAACATTATAGTATACATTTGTTTTTTATTTGTTGATTTATTAAAAATTAGTAAAAAAAAAAAAAACAATTATGAAGTTTAAATTTATTATTAAATATTATTCTTTTTTCGGAATAGAATTGAACAATGTTGTTTGATATTTGATCGATTCCCGAGTCATCTGTCGATTACTGATTATTTAATAATCTTTCTCGTAATTGAACATTGAGTTGAGTTAAATTGTTCACCTTGATTTGAAGAGAAGAAACTTGATCTCGTAAACTAATATTTATATTAGTTTCTAAAAAATACAAATCATTTAATGTGTCACAATGTCTTTGTGTGTTTTCTAATGCGTATTGTAAATTAGAAATATTTATTTCTTGTTCTTCAATAATTTGGTTGATATTCATTACTTTTTTAATAATATATATTATTGTAATTTGCAAACAAATTATTAAATAATTATTTTTAAAAAATTAATTTATTAAATATAAAATTAATTTATTAAATATTTTTAAAATACTTAATAAAAATATATATATATATAATAATTTGTTTGCAAATTATCAAACTTGTATGATTTGTCCACAAAAACAGAAAACATTTACGAACCGGAACTGTTTCCTGCATTAAGACTTGTCAAGTATAATCCACTGTGTGTGAATGTATTTGCAAGCGGAAAAGTTGTTGTCATGGGGATAAAAACACTGCAATACAACAGTCTAGTACAAGAAATATTTAATTTTATAAAATCAAAAATTAATAATCTTAATACCGACGAAGAAATACTAGATTATTTATTAAGCACTGATTGTGTTTAAATAGATTCAATTCTGACGATTGTAAAAATTAAAAATGATCGACAAGCAAGAAACATACGTATTCGAAACAATTCTGATGAAGATGGAAGAACTTTTTCCGAATATGAAAAACAAACTTTCCTATTGTGCTCCTGAATACTTGGCTACACGGATCTATCAAATGACAGGAATCAACATCGAAGAAATTGTACGGATGCACTACGAATCAGTTCAAGGATCTGGTTTGAAATGTTTAGATGACTGTATTGTTTGTGCAGATCCCTCAATGTTGACTTGTCCGTTTAGATGCAGATGCTGCAGAAACTACAAGAAGAAGGAAGTTGTACATATTTTGTTGGCTGAGCTAAGAAGAGCTTACTATAAGCAGATTTGTGATGATGTAAATAAATTTTGATCTTTTACGAGTTTATTTTGTGTGTTTATTGTTTTTTTTAAAGATTTTAATTGGTTGAATTAATATTATTATTATAATTATTATTATTATTATTATTATTATTATTATTATTATTATTATTATTATTATTATTATTATTATTATTATTATTATTATTATTATTTTGATAACGCTAAATTTCTTTGATCGTAATCAAAATGTATAAAAATCTCATTGTAAAAATTATCCTAAAAATTTTATCTTAAAAATTTGTATATAAACTTATGTATAAAAATTTATTACTTTGAAAAATTATATTTTAAATTAAAAATTATACTAAAAAATTTTATCTTAAAAATAATTGATAAAAAATTTCATCGATAAAATTATACTGAAAACAAACCTTGTATAAAAAATTTTCAATTTTTAATTATGTTAAAAATTTATTACTTTGAAAAATTATATTTTAAATTAAAAATTATACTAAAAAATTTTATCTTAAAAATAATTGATAAAAAATTTCATCGATAAAATTATACTGAAAACAAACCTTGTATAAAAAATTTTCAATTTTTAATTATGTTAAAAATTTATTACTTTGAAAAATGATATTTTAAATTAAAAATTATATTGAAAAAATTTCATCTTTAAAATTAGTATATAAAAATTCATCGATAAAATTATACTGAAAATTCTACTTAAAATCATATATAATTTATATATATAAAAATCATATTTTAAAAATCTTATATAAAAACTACATTGATAAAATTAAACTGAAAAAAATTTTAATTAGAAATACTTAAAAAATTTAATTAGAAATACTTAAAAAATTTTATTTTAAATATTGAAAATAAATTCGAAAATAAATTTAAAAAATCGCGCCAAAAATTCGAAAAAAATTTTGAAAAAAAAATACACACAAAAATTAAAATACACACAAAATTAATTAAGTTGATTACATCATTATGTAATCAAGATAATCCGAAATTTAATCTGTAATTAAACCCCCCCCCCCCTCTATTTTTTTTATATAGCAGTGTGCCCCTAACTACCTACTTATAGTGCGCAATTTTTTTTGCTATTTCCATTTTTGAAAATTACCTAAAGGTAAATAAAACTAATTGTCTGTAGCCTGGTCAGTTCTTGATGAACAAATGCAAAATCACACAACTAATTCTTGCCAAAGATTTGTTTGGATATGATCATAAAATGAAAGTCTTAGTCATTGAGAATTCCAGAAAATGCATGTCCAGAAAAGACCTTAAAATCAATCAAGACCTCAAAAGAACAATCAAGTCCGGAAATTGTTTCCTATTAATAATTTCGCTGACAATTTCAGTAACAGTGACTAGAGGGGAAAGAAGTTTTTCTAAGTTAACCCTTAAATGCATGACTTAATTTTTTTCGTTTTTTTTAATTTGACGCTTTGTAATAAAGTAACTACAACTACAACTATATTCACGCTGGTCACATCATGCGCATGCGCAGAACTATGTAGCCTGTCCACTGTAACATGTATTGCATCAATATTTTATTTCTGTGCAATGTATGAGCTTCAATATTGGTATGTTGCCAAATGGCAACACGATGCATTTAAGGGTTAAAACTCATAAATATTAAATGGATGCTCTGTAATATCTATCGAAAACGAAAATGTAAATAAGTTAAATATAGAAAGTTTAAGATTAGATTTTGCAATGTCAAAAGTTCCCAAGGTACCATTTTCTTTGTAATATGGTAGAATGGTCTATAGGCGTTTTTTTTATATCCATACATCCATGTCTTATATAATTTAAATTAAAAAAATAAAGCTGTGCCGAATTATTGTTTTCACAAAGTTGCAAATTGGCTGTAGCGCGTAGAGACACTACACTAAAATGTAATAATGAAATAATTTAATTAAAATTTAAAATTAATAAATAAAAATTCTAAAAATAAAATTAAAATGTTATTTACTCGATTCGGAAAATAGTTCAATAATTCCTGTAAATATGAAATAATTTTAAAATATAAATATTTCATTTGCTTACTCTTTGAGTCATACTTTTCCTTTCCTTAAAAAAGAAAATAATGAGAATTAATTAAAATATAATTAATGAAATAGTAAAGACAAACTAAATTTTAATAATTTAATGATAAGATTTATATTTTTTGTATTACTTTTAACACTTCTACATGTTCTAGGGTCTTTTGGACACAAACAAATAATTTTTTTATTCTATTATTTTTCTTGTTTAATTTTTTTGATTTATATTTAACTTACTTTCTCAATAACATGAAAATGACTAATTTATGAATTCTTCTATTTTTTGTTTATATTCATATTCAGTTTTTGTGCCGCATCCTTTAAAACATTTTGTGGTCTTATATTAAGTATATTTTCTATAGATGACGATCTAATTTCTAAGGATAACTACATCAAGTTATCAGTAGACCACCTACAAACAGAAGATTTCAAGCATGGAATTCCTTGGCATGAAAAACCTTTCTCTTTCTTTAAAAATATTATTGCTGGCGACATTTTTGAACAAATTCAATTATCTACTAATGAATAAGCATGTGCTTTTCCTGACCTAACAGCATCAATCTGGGTTAATTGAAGAGAACCAAAAGTCAGAAATCGTAAATTTCTATAGCGCAACTTAGACTGATGTAGATATTCTTGACTAATAAGTAAGATTTTTTTTATCACGAAAAAACGTTTAAAGCAGTGACAATCTTTTATAATATTCTTGACATTGCTACTTACAGTTTGCTAGTATTATATGAATAAAAATATCCTGAAAATATTCTTGATTGGTGCTATAGTGTTGAAACTCATCATTTAACAAAACAAAGTAATGTCTTTTTCTTTTATTGATAATGGAAGTTTATATTAAATTTTTCCTTATTTCCACGTGTGATTTTGGGTATCAAATTAGCGAACTCTCGACAGAATATAGATTTATTGATATTGATTTCATAATAATAATATCATGTGCATACTAAATATTTGTTTAAGTTATATATAGGCACCGATATTCACGTGGCAATCCCAAAAATTTGAAATTCAGTTTATGCTCAAGTGATAGTTCTGACAATTAATTAAGCGAAACAAATAATTAACTGAATAAAGTTAATTTTTATTTGTGATACTATGTTTTTAATTTGAAGCTAAAACGAATATTTGGTTCATTGTTACTGTTTCAATAGTTAGTTGTCATTGGTTATTTCATTGAAAAATGCTTTAATTGTATTGCAGTTTTTATCTCATTCTGAGAAATTTAAATCTAAAAAGTAAATTTTTTTTATCAATTTCCCCTAAAATTTTGTCCGGCCACCAATTATTGTGTTTATGGAATTCAAAAATGAGACGGTTTTGCAAATGGAATAATTTCCAACTTTTAATTCTTTTACTGTCTAATAAATATATAGAAATGAACAAGTTAGTCAGTTTTCTAGTTAGCTATATAATTTGAAATTTAAGTTTAAAAAATTTAAATATTTGTGAACTATTGTCACTATTCGTAACTTTATATCAAAAAATTAAATACCAACCCGACTTGCACGATGCATAGCACTCTAGATTAAAAATAGTTATTAATAGAAAAATTCAATTTTTTAATTTTTAAAATATTAAAATACCAACAAAATCTAATGTTCAACATTTAATTTGATAAATAAAAATACGTTAAATAAATAAATAAAATCGGCACACAAAATGAAAAAAAGTAATTATTTTTAAATTAATTCTCAGTGCGATTCATGATGTGAGTAAGTCATGGGTCATACGTGAATTTTGTTTAAAATGGTGCATGTGAAAATAATTATTGATTTCAGCATTTTTCAACTATATTACAGATTTTAAGTCACCCTTACTTTTATTAAAAATTGTTTTGCCTTTTATGAAAATAAAACTGAGCAATAAACTTTTTTTTATTTATCGAAAAATTTCAAAAATTTAAAGTATCATGCCTATTTCTGTAAACTTAGTGATGTCCATAGGAAACCCAGTCGATGTTCTCACACATGTTCCAGGGAAATAGATAAAGCCTAGGAACTCTTTTGAGTGTGTAGGACTGTCAACTGAGTAAATAAAGATTTGAACCCGCAAACATCATTTCGGATTGGAAAAATTAATATAATTATTCAATCGGAAAATTCGGGAACCGATCAAGAAAGCATAAAATAGGTAAAACTGAGAAAAGTTGGCAATTGACGTCACACACAAATAGGAGTCCAAAATTCTGGAGGAAGTATTTCTAGAAAAAGGCAGGGTATTAAAATTATTTATGAATAATGGGACAAGATTCCAATCTAATTTTTGTCAGAGAGCTTTGTTATATATGGAATGTTAAACTAGCCTATAGATGCGCGTATCGACCTGCTGGAAACAGAATTGCAAAAAAACAGCCGAACAATAAAGTGTCATGCTGCCAGAAGCTATACAAATCCTCGAGATATCGCCTTTTGTGACAACGCACACCTAGCGGTGGAACCAGTCAGGACACAGCCAGTCAGAAGGGTTGCTCAAGTATCACTGTAGATTTTATAGAGCAACAAAATATAAACGCTCAGTAATATATGAATAAAAAATCTGGACAAAGGGTCGTTGTAAAGCTTGTACCAGCAAGGTGTACTACTCGGTGAGCCATTGGACCTATAATATATACATTATGTCAATTCCTTAGCACCTTACCCTATGTTTCAATACAACGTTAAAGGTAACTAAAAAATATATTGTTTTAGAATAGATAAAAATACTTTGTTGAACACTTAAATTTTCATCAATCATAAATATTTATAAATGCTCACCTTTTTACTGTCTAAGGTATTCTAGAAATAACAATTATTTTAATAAAAAAATAAAGGCAATTAATTATTAATATATCAAAATCTGAAATCTACGAATTTTTAAAATATAAAATAAATATATTTCACATCTATTGTTTTAATTCCAGTTAATTAGTGTGAAATATGAGACAAAAGTGTCTTGGCAAAACAACAGCCATATAGGCCAGAATAAACCAAAAATTAAAGAATTAAGAAAATAAATATCAAATTTACAATTTTTCTTTTAAAACATGTTTTCTATTACTTTTACAATAAATTCTGTTTTTTTTTAAATATTCGATTATACTATTCGTTTTTTAAATAACAATCTCCATATTACAAGCCACACAATTATTAGTAAAAATAATCAAAAAATATAAAAATAATGTTAATTAAATTAATAAATTTTCTTATCTTTAACCGAAAAGTATTTTTTGAAAAAAATTTTTTTTCCATTTTTAAAGTGTTCAAAAATTTATATTACATATTTATAAAAGATCAAAATATATTTTAAAAATCAAATTAAATGAAATATTATCAAAAAACATATCATTGGTGACGAAAATAATTAATAATCTACGAGCACAAAATCAGAAATTACAACGTAACTTTTGTACTAAACATTCAATTACGTGACACCTATGGCGCTTTAAAGTGTTGAATTTTTACCATAAAATTTATTGTCATTATTCATGAAAGCGTAAACAACATATTTTTAAATCCAGTTCAAACATTTCGAATTTAATTTACCTTTTGACTTTAACCAAAAGAATAAAGCTGCTTAAAGATTTTGTGTTCTTCAAGAAACTTATGATGAACATGAACCACGATTTAACTTCAACAAATTATTTAAGAAATAATAAACATTGCATATTTTCACATTTCTTTTTTGTAACGTTTCAAATATAATGTAATGACTACTTGCCAAATGTTTCACACATGTTTAATAATGTAAAGCTATATTTTCACATTGACCAAAATGGATTTCCAAGCCACATGAAAGCTCATCATAAAATTTATTGTCTCATTTAGCAAGTAAAAATAATTATATTTTTAATTTATTAGCAGATATGGGATAATCATTTTTCTAACGATAATATTTAAAAACTAGGACCCAGGATGGAAACATTTTTTTGCATCTTTGTTATTTATCATATTATTATTAAAAATTGCAAATTTTTCTACAACAAAATTTTAACTAATTTATTAATGAAAAGTTTGCTTTGTTGGCGTACTGGGTAGAATTTTATTTTTTGCTTTAACCTACTCTCACTTATTTTTGTCTGTTCCCTCAATCAACTCATGCTTCTACTAGGGTAATTCCTATCTTCCCCAGATGCCCCACAATTTGTACATAACCACTGTATACCCATGAGCAAGCCCATGTTGGTACTGTATACAGTAGCCGAGAGTCCACAAGCAGGTGAGCCCTGTTTCCAAGATTACTCCTTGTGATAATCTCGCTTACGGGTTCCTGACGGCCGATAGAAGGACTTACGTCTATTTCATTTATCTATTTCCCTCGATATTGGCACACTCTTTCCCATCTGTCATCATCGATTATATGTATACGTCCGAATCAGAATTCCTTTAAAGTCTCATTTAATTTATTGGCGAGTCTTAGCACAACTTACTGCCGGAAATGTACTCCTTTGCGACCTGGCTACTTATCTATCTTTGGTCCGTTAAATTTGATTAACATTAAATTTAAGTAATTAATAAATTAATTTTAACTTCTAAAATATAGGACATTTTCCAAAGAAAAATTTGATTTATAACTTTTGGAAAATTCTGATCCTTAAATTATCTAAAACTTCCGATTTACTTCTGAATTAATTATTAAAATTTCGAAACAATATTGGTAACCTCGAATTTTGTTTTAATTTGGAAAATCTTTTCCTTAAGTTATTGGCGAAAATTTAAATTATTATATAACTAATTGTAATCGCTGTTAAATCAGCTGTTTTAAGTTTAAGCAAATTTCCTTATCGCTTTTAACAGAAAAATAAATCCTCCTAATATTTACAATTTTCTTTTTATTCATTTTTATTCTTTCATTTCCCAACATACTCTTTTTAAAAACTTAAAAATCATTTTTACAATGATTATAATTATTTCCATTTTCAGTATTTCAAGTTAAATACTGCTTTCCAGTCATGCTATTCACATGCATCGAACTTCATCAATCTTACTTTATACTCAGGCAAGCCTCCATACATCCTTTTCTCATATATTCTCAGACATATCGAAATTAATTAAGAAATTTAACGAATAATAACAAAAAAAAATTCTATTTCACGATGATGATATTTACAAAAGGAGAAAACAATAATTAAGGGTAAATAATAAAATATAATCACAATATAAATTGATTTAAATTGTTATGGCAAGATGCAATTCCGTTTTCTACAGGATCCAGTTTCATTCGTCAATATCGAGGGGAAAGATTTGCTTTCGGCTAATCTTCAGTTCGTTAGATCCGACCTGGGGAACTGAGTGGCAGAGCTCATCCCCAAATTCGTCCGTCCAATAACCGATAGAAGTGGAGGACTTGCGATTTGAGTCGGTTTCCGAACTGTTAGTTGACTAGGAGGAAATCTTCATCAGAATTCGCAACTCGTCCGTTTCACCGGCGCAGATTTCGGTTGTATATTCTTCAACCCTTTTCATTTCTAACGGTTTTTCGGCAGATTTGGCCAATTGCGATTGTTGCTCGGCAACTAGCATGGCCGCTTCTTCCAGAGTTTGAGCTGCGTTTTTTAATAGAGAAACCCCCTCAGCCCGACGTCGTTCACGGCGACGCCGATTTTTGCTGGGGTTATGCTTCTTGCTGGTCTTCGGTGTTTGGGGAGGACCAGTTGTGCCTTTTCCGGTTATATGATTTGCTGGAATTAGGTTCAGCTTTATTGCCAAATCCCGGCCGGCTAATCGTTTTGTCAGTTCGTCTTCATTAAAAGAAGCTACCAAGACGGCGCTCTGATTGTTGATGATGATTCGCTGCGCTCGACTTTCCGCGATCAAGTCTTCTCGGCATCTGGTAAGTCGGTGGATTTGGTTGTGGAGGGCTTTCACAGCCTCGGGGGCGAACCACGTACCGAGCGTGCGTTCGTGTTCTGCGACCAACTGGGCATATTTTCTCTGACATTCTTGGTGGGTGTTATCATTATTGTTGGGTTTTCCAGATTCCTGTGATGTTAGTTTTGGGATTTTATATCCGGCCTGCATGTTGTCAAAGATTTTCTTAAGGAACAAAAATAAAAGAAACTGAAGGGGGATAATTTAGTATTAAAAAATTTTTTATCGGTTTAATAATAAATATAATAGAGAAAGTAATTAATTGGAACGTCACATCGCACAATCCTGCACCAAACTCATATTTAATATTAATTTTTACGATGTCGGTTTTCGTGTAAATATCTATTGTTGATCTGCTGACAATAATTCTGTACAAAAGAAAAATGAAAAATATTGATTCTCCACTCATCATGCGATTCACGTTAAAAAATTTTTTAATCTTTTCGTTTCGTTGAATTCGTTTTGGTTTATTGTGTTATACATTTATTCCTATGCTTAACCCTAGTCGTCCCCTTGGTTATAATCGATTTCTCGACAGGCATTTAAAAAACAAATATTATATCCCTACTTAGATATCTTACAAATGTCAACCACCTAGGTATGGCGATCTACCCGCATTTTACTCATACCGCTCCGACCAACATTGAAAATGGCCGCCACGGTGAATTACGACGGTGTCCTACCCCGTGATCAGTGCAAACGAGGCCTGACCAGACTAGGCAGACACCGAAGGGTGGATTGTGACCAAGCAACACATCAACGTCCTGCCAAATTAACGGCCGGAATTGAATGTTTACTTTGCCATTCTCCACGATTAGCATTATAGATATATACAATTGAATTTAGGGGGACCTGTCGCAGATACTAAAAAGTATCGCGGCCATCCATGATAATAAAAAAAAAGTTAATATCAAATTTCAAAAAATATATTTCATACAAAAACAAAAATAAACCAAAGTACTTACAGTTAAAGTTCAAAGGTTCAAATCAAAATAAAATTTTATAAATTTTAAAGGTTAATAATTGTGACAATGGCTATTGTATTTATACTGTTTTCGTGCGTGTGTGCGACCAATCAGAGTATTTTGAGCCTTTTTTCGGCTATTTTTCGGAGTTTTTATTGTTTTAATTTTTATTTTAAATCTTTTTATTTTTCTCCTTATTTTTCTCTATTTTTTGATATTATTTTCTTAATATTTAGCAAATCTTTATTTTTTATTGTTTTTAACCATTCTTTTTGGTTGTTTCTCTTTTTACCCCTTTGATATTTAAATTTTGGTCGCCACTTCCGCCTATGTATTTTCTAAACCTTCTTTTGCAAGGTTTTGGCGGTTTTATATTTTTACTTTATTTTTCCATGTATATATCATGCGGAATTTATTAATTATTTGTTTTACTTAATTATGTTATTTTTTATTTTGTTTTATTTAATGTTTTTATTATATTTTTAATTTCTGTTTGCGGTGCGTGCTTATGTTGTAGTAGCCATTCTCATAATTTTTCAATATGACTTTTTCATAGTCATTTTATTTTGTTTTAATGGTGGCTTATAGCCCAACAGCTTTAAATACGTTATAGAGTAAAATTTAAATAAGTGAATTTAAAATGAATTGTATTTGTATATACAATAATAATAATAATAATAATAATAATAATAATAATAATAATAATACTAATAATAATAATAATAATAATAATAATAATAATAATAATAATAATAATAATAATAATAATAATAATAATAATAATAATAATAATAATAATAACGGATATTTTCAAATACTATCCAGGATACTATTAAAAAATATCCCCAAAGAATCTTTAGAAAAATGAAAATGAGGATAGTATTTGGATTTCATGAAAATTTGATGTATTAAAGAAAGAAAAATATAATAAAAATTTATTCATCCTCCAATTCAAACCAATCTGATTTTTCTGAAATATCGATCGATTTAATGACTGAATTTGATGATCTCACCAATAAATATTTTTCAAGAAACGATTTCCCATACACGTCATGCTTTGAAATATGACATTCATTACTGTTCATTGAAAATCCACTTGCATTAATGGAATTTAGAATATTTTTTGTAGATACTGCATCCCACGAATTTTTAATCCATGCTTTAACTTTTAAGAAATTTGGTGGTTTAGGATTACATAAATTAATATATATAATATGAATTTTTGTTGGTTAATACATGTATAGGGATAGTATTAAATAGTATCCTTATGTGTATTTTAAGAATAGTGATATTGTTTGGAATATGGAAATTAATTGGAATATGGATACTAAGTTTTAATTATTATCGGAAACATGTTATATGTGAAGAACTGTTAGTTATTACCTTTTAAACGGCAATGCTCTAGAACTCGAGAATAGATGATAAACAAGATCCGAATACAAAGCACCTTTCGTTTTTGACTTATTAATGCACATATTGCGTACGTTACAAGAATGACATACGATCTTATAACTTAAATTTTCAAACTACTTACGAGTTCGACAAAACCAACACAAATTTAGGCTCATCATTCTTACATTATTTATATTATTTACATCAACAATCGATTTACAAATGACAATCAAAATTTCTAAAATAATGGATCATGGTCAACATACTGTGATAAGAATAGCACGTCAAAGAAAGCGAAATTATTTTAGTATTTCAAAATGCTAAAATAATCTGAAAAAATCAAACCAGTGGTCGTTTGCACCTTTGCTATAATGACCTTGACTGAATTTATGAATCATTTCCTTGAAATGATCTATATGGTTTACAATCTACTACGTGCATAACTTAATAAATTTAATCTTACTATTTTTCTCACTGGCATTTGAAGCTTTCTTATTATTCTTGCTCGAACCTAAAACAATTTACATGAAAATATATAAACAATAATTTTTATTACCATTGTTGAAAGTTCTATCATGAAACTCTTTGACTTTTAGAGGCATAGAAAATGATTAATAATAATAATAATTAAAACGGTTTCTTACATGTCCTTCCAATGGATGATATTTATGTAAATCCTAATTCAAAAAATGATTAAAATATTTTTATAGATTTAAATTAATAAAATTCAATACAAGCAAATTTTTGGGAATAGTCTAGATTTCAAACGAAAAAAAAATGGAACTGAAAAATATATAAAATCATAAGTTTCAAGTATAAAATTTTTGTTTCATTTCAGTAAACTTTAATTTAGTGATTAAATTAAATTAAATTAAATTAAATTAAATTAAATTAAATTAAATATACTAATTATGCTTCAATTCATTTTATATGTCTAATATGGGGTTGTATCAAATTAAAATTATTTATTTATTTATTGAATTTAAATAGTGAAAGAAATTTATATTTCAAGGGAAGTGGAAAGAGGTTGTGCCTGTTATAATAACAAAATAATCTTTATGTGATAAAGGGTTCTTAGAATGTTTAAATAGATTCTAATTAATTAAAATGTTTATGCTATTAATCGTCGCAATTTGAAAATATTTGACCTTTTGATAAATAAAAATTTCAAATTTTACATAATAAATTTTATTTAAATTTTGTGTGAATAAAGCTTTAATATTGTGGGTCTTTGTGATTTATTGAGGAGTAAGAGTTAAACCAATAATTTGAAATTTCATTTGTGTCTACCTTGTATACAATAGGTGAGCAAACTACGGCTTCGGGCCGCGTTTTGACCGGCCCTAGATAGCAATGTATTACTTAATCCTGATTAACTTACTTATCTTACCTATAGGATTATTGTAATATAAATAATTATTGATCTATATAAGTTTAGTTACTTTACTATCTTTCATGTTTACACCCGCTGCCGGTTTTTTATGGCATGTGATTGTAACATGTATTTGTTTGTTTAAGCTGCTAAAACAATTTTTTTTAAATTTGCATTTGATAATTTGTTTGCTTCGGTTTAACCCTGTTTGACGCTTATGAAATTGTCAAAAATTTGTATATCGGCTCTCAAAAAGTTTATGAAACTTCAACTGGCCCAGGTCCCAAACGTTTGCACATCCCTGTTGTATACTGAAGTTTGAGACGAAAAATTAACAAAAATATCAAAGCCAAAATCCTATCTAGACCTATGTTTCTGTCACCTATAAACCGCCAAACACTTTGTCAGGAATTAAATTATTAAAGGCACGAATATGATTTAATGTAATCATTGATCGTCATATTATTAACTATTACCATATAAAATAAGATACTAAATTTATAAATACAATAAAAATATTAAATTAATTTAGAACGTGTTGAAAAGAAAAGGATAAGAAAAAGATAAGAAACGTAGGAGTACGAGGCTAGTTTCAGGGTGAAATAATGTGTGTTTTGTTTTTCTCAATAGCAATAATAAATGATAGTATAAGTGATAGCCTCCATAAGTATGTGATAAAGCTAAAAGATTCTTAGACTCGTATAAAATAATACGAGTATAACAATGTTCTTTTACATTTGAAAAAAAATACATATAAAGGTTATAATCCTTTGGTTTGTTTTAATATATTATTTATTTAATGTCAGTCATTCGTCGATTTTTAAATAGATGTTTGATGCAGTAGAATTTAAGCATATGAAAGAGAGAACAACAATATTATACCGGATATTGAAGGTTTCGGCAAAAAAACAAGTTCTTTTTCTCCTGTAAACATTATTGGTGAAAACATTGCAAAATTGAAGGAAATCGTGACTAAGAATAAGAAAATCACTTATCTGTTAATTTAAATGTTTGAATAAAACAAATATTGAACAATGTGGAATGAGGAAATCGATGATGGATGGACAAAAGACTCCTTATAAAAACAACCTTTTTTAATAAATCGCAATGGACCAAGCTTTCTGAAAACAATCTTGCAGAAGATGAGTCTCATCGGATAAGATAGATTTAAACTTCTAGATACCATACTATATACGAGAACCTAAACTATAGCTATTACCTAAAGAGAAAACCACCAAAGGTAATTTTCCCAGGCACTTCACATTACAGATTCATCATGTTGAGTGTATTTTGGTATTTTAAATGTGTCTTAAAGGTCGAACTTTCCAACATCAACTTTGAGAATTACACTGCCTTCATCAATGAAGTCATGTTCATACGAATCGTAACCTGAACCATTATTTGCACTATGGCAATGATCCAATTCGCACATCTTATCGAATACAGAAGTGAGTAATAGTTAATAACATTAAGATGAACAATGTTACAACATGTTTAAATAGGGAAGGACTATATAAAGGCGGGTTGGTTGATTTCACATATACGTTTTTATATATCGTATGTAAAAATAAAGAATATTTCGGTCGCAACCAATAATTCTTACAAAGGGCACTTATAATAAGCAACTAATAATTAATGAATTTAAATATTAATACATCATTTATTACATATATTATATTTTCACAAACAGATGTAA
The DNA here is from genome assembly GCA_022537955.1 of Schmidtea mediterranea. NCBI lineage: Eukaryota > Metazoa > Platyhelminthes > Tricladida > Dugesiidae > Schmidtea > Schmidtea mediterranea. The sequence continues at coordinate 18,953,973 of CM039681.1, forward strand.
TATTTTAATTAATTCTTGGAACAAGATTTAGACTCCTATCGAAATTTATCTATGTCACAGCATAGCCCGAATTAATTTAATAATAAAATTTTTTAAAAATGAAATATTTTTTGTTTATTTTATTACAAGGTTTTTAAATAAAATAGTTTTTGGGTTCTTTTTCAAATATAGATATATGGTCGTATGAGCATTGCTCATCACCGGAAGACTTTGAAATTTCATGAGAAATCTTTGTGGTCTTCAAAGATAAAAAAGGCTTGCGACAAACGATACAAAAACGTTGATATCACGACATCCAACACCTTCATTTTGCAAATGGGGTCAGCATTTCTTTGAATTGAATTGATTTTTTAAACCTTTATAATTGTTCACAACTAAATCAACAAAAGGAATTGAAATATTTGAAGATGTGTAATTACAATGAAATACCGAGTCCATGATCACATGCAATACTCGGTCCAAAATGTGCTATTGACAGCCAATATACCGTGGAAAAACTTCTGCGACTTCACGACAACACCATTTCTTGAACTAGTATTTGTGCTGGTTGCATCATAAATAGTCATCTTTATAGAAGAGCCTAAGTCATACTGAATTATTGCAGCAGTTATGCCTACGAAAATTGTATTTGTCTACACATTTTTGAGCGATATAACAAAAGGGTTAGACTGATTTGAATACCAAGATTCTTCATCAGAGGATACTTGGGAAAAATCTATTGAAAAATACATGTTTACAAATCACGTTGTTTATTGAAAAGATTAAGTTGACTGCGATAGCATTCTTTTAGACGGATGAATCAAGTGTTTGGGAGATTGTTTTTCAGTTGAATATCTCTTGCTGTCGGCAGAAGAGGCCTCTTCTGATATTTATGAAATTGTGAAAAAACTAGCAATCTTCCGTATTATGGCACGCTCACTTTAACATGGAAAATTAAATTTTTCCCATAATAGCTGCGTTTCATTCTTAATAAACTAAATAAATTACAAGACTTTCTGACTACCCTGGTAAATTATATAAAAAATCTACAAGTCCTTATTATGACAGAAAAATGTTAAATTGTTTGGTGAGGAACATTTTTTTTAAATTAATAAAAATAATAAGTTTATTCATTATTTTCAGGTAAAAGTTCATCCAATGAAAATAAGCCAATTTTAAAATCAGAAAAAAGGAAATAGTAATCACCTTAATATATAATAAATTATAAATTTAAATTAAATATTAATAAATTTGTGTTTAGAATATTTCTTCATAAACGCAAAAGTTGAATTCATATCAAATAACTTCAAAATCCAGAAAATTTTAAATGAAATTAACAAATTTAACAAAACCGATATATAAACTTGCCAAATTTTCTGAAGTTTGTTTACGAGGAAATCTCTGGCAAACACAAATGAATTATATTATTTTTATTATAATAAAATATTTTTAGTACTTTTCGGCGTATTAATTCTGTGGAGGAATGCGAATCAACTTTAAGAAGATAGTTTTTCATTAGTTGCGAATACATCTTAAATTGCTCTTTACTCTGTCTCAGTAGCATCTTAAAGGATAAAATTGGTCAGTTTTGAAATTAATTGAAGTCATGAAAATAACAAAAAAAGATAATTTTCCAGTATATATTAAGAAACAGGAAAAACATTTAAAAATTTTATTTTATTTTATTTATTTTCATTCTACCAAAATAATGAAATTTTAAAAAGGAAAACAGATCAAAGTTGACCAAAAAAATAAAAGGATTTATAAAAAATTTAAAATTAATAAACATTTAATCTAATGATAGATTTTAGAAAAGTTTTACAATTTTTTGTTAGATGAAAAACCATGTTACGGATAAATTTATTCAGAGCAATTAAAATAAACCAATGAAGCGGTTTGATGTATCGTACGAAGTGGCCACACATTTTTGGTCGCGAATTTATATATTCGTCATCTATTTTATTCATTTCTTATGAATGTTTTTTATTTTGTAGAACATTTGTTGAAAATAATTAAACTAAATCTTTATTATTGTAGTTTATATTTATAACAACTTATAAAAAACTGAAAAAAGTAATTAGAAGGAAGGAGAAGTTATAAAATTAAAATTATATTTATATTTTGTGATTATAGTTACTCATAATAAAAAAAATAAAATAACATAGAATTTATTGTTTTTTGTGATAAATTTTCATTATTATTATTAACACTATCAATATTATTTATTACATAAAGTATATATTAACTCAAATACTGTGTTTCCCCTTTTAAAAATCCGGATTTCTATTTATTCTTTTCAAAAGTTATTACAATAAATAGGCAGCCAGGATTATATTACAAAGATTTCCATTATAAAATTCTTCTATGTAAACATGTAAAATATTTTATCATAAAAACATGCAGTCAAAAATAGCCGGTTTATTTTCAAAGAAAAAAGTACGTCTGTCATCAACATGTCATGTAAGCCGACAGTTCAATTCTTTCAATATTCAATGAATTATTTGAAGTCGCCAATTAATTATTCATTCAAGATATATTTATTTAAGCATCATATCTGTTTATTACATTTTTTAAGAATTCTTTATTTGAAATTATGGCTCTATAACAGGGGTTCTCAACATTTTTAATATGCATACCCTTAAATCTCTAACCACGAAAAAATTGTGCCGTTTCTGAAAATAAGTTTTAAACTCTATTAGAAAAAATAAAAAGATTCGTAACAAAGAAAAAACTTTGAAATATACATTACAAAAAAACAAGAAAAAGTATAACATAAGCTTTTTAATGAGATGGTTGGGCTTGCTTGGATGAGTATTACTTTGGAATGTTTGGTCATATTACGAAATAATCATTTTGAATATTTGTTCAAATTATCGAATTTCAAACACCATTTTTAGATTAATTTTGAATTAGACAGCTTTGTTTTGGGCTTAGGTCATGAAAATTTATGATTTAAGGATACTTTGGGCTGTAATGTCATTGAATGGGATCAGAATCGTATCGAATGTCGAACAAAAAGTCAGTTTTCCGTAAAACAACATGCATTTTAGGTTGTATGAAAAGCCAATTCTAGTATCAAAATCTATGAAGTAATGGGTCTGCCTGGGTCGGCATTTGAGCAAAAAGCCAACTCTAATATTAAGTCTAGATTTTCATTAAAATTGTTGATGTTAAAAATTGTGGCTAACAGTGTCTATCACTTTTCTATCACAATCAAGATCAGAAAAGTAATCAGTAAAAGTTAAGGTAATCAGATAATTAAGATATTAGATATATTATATTATATATCAGGGGTGGCCAACCCAAATAGTTTTGCGAGTTACTTTGGAAATGCATCATAACTCCGTGGGTCGCATATCAAATTATATATCCTCATATTAGATTTAAATACATTATAGACATTTTTGAGGAGTTAAAAATCGAACATAAATGGTGAAGGTGGACCACATTCGAACACATAAAGCCAATGTGTATGTGACCATTTATATTAAAATAACTATTTCAGCAAAGATATAGGTAACAAAACATAAGTAGAATATATCATAAAATGCAAAATTCCAGTGCGCTGACCGTTCCTTTGCGTTAATAGGTGACGATGAAGATTTTTCAACATGAGAGTGTTTTGCCAAGTGATTAATATTGTTTATTATAATATAAGATTAACCTATGTCTACCTCAACAGGATTTTGAACTAGTATTAAATAAAATAGAGAGTCATGAATTATTGTATATTCTTTATTCATAACTTAAATGCAATTCACTCTTACTGAATTAAATATTTGCTATTATTATAATGGAAGGAAAATGATTATACACAAAGGTAAAATCGACGATTTCCACATCCATTCACCATCCAGGTAAATATAATTTTTGAAATTCTAGATTAGATTTACAAGCTTCCTAAAGTTTAATGATAAATGCGAAATGGAATCTTATGAAAATTAAATTAATTTTCCCTTATAATTGAAAATATTGATTACAATTTTGTTTATAGTTTAATTTGAAATTGGAAGGTACATGTATCAGATATAAGCGGTTTGGAAGTATATTCTTTTTAAAAATCGGTTTGCTTTGCTTTAAGAATAATTTGGTTTATTAATAAAAATAAAAGATCCAACAACATTACGATATTTGGACAGACACATATTGGATTATTTGAAATATGTGATACTTGCACACCCATAAAATCTTATTCATTTAGTTTCCCAAACTGTAATGATAAATGGATTTTGGTATCTTTTGAAAATTAACTTAAGTTATAGAGGAAGATCTTTAATAAATGGAATGAAATTCCCTCTGGAAATCCACAACATACTGTAGACAAAAATCGCATACAAACAATTTTATTAAAAAAAAAGAAATACAGGATAATAGAGTTCAAGTAACTCTGAAAGAAGATGATTATTTCTGGTTTAAAGGACTAAAGAAACAAAATACAAGCAATTTTATTAAAAAAAAAAGAAATACAGAATAATAGAGTTCAAGTAACTCTGAAAGAAGATGATTATTTCTGGTTTAAAGGACTAAAGAAACAAAATACAAGCAATTTTATTAAAAAAAAAAGAAATACAGAATAATAGAGTTCAAGTAACTCTGAAAGAAGATGATCTAACATAAGATTCCAGAACCATAATTATTTCTGGTTTAAAGGACTAAAGAAACAAAATAGTAATCGATTAAAGGCATATTTTGCTTACAATTTATGTAAGGTTTGAAAAAGCGGAAACACGGTAGGATTCAAAGCAATATTTTGTTTTTAATATATTAACTTTTTATTTAAAAGTGAAAAGAAAAAAACTATTAATGCAAGTTATTTTACTAAAAGTTGCTTGTATAACGAATTTTACGAAATTTTACCTTATTGGTTTCCAAACCGTATAAAATTATACAAAATGTTTCCTCAAACTTTGCACAAAAAATCTGAAAAACATTGTTAAAAGTCAGTTAAAATTAAAAATTTATATGATTCAGATATTAAAATATTACTGCCATTTAATAAACCATATGCCTCGTTTCTTCATTTTAATGAACATAAATTATAAATCAAAAACTGAACATTTAAAAGATTATACGTATTTCAGAATAAAACAATTCATTTCTAAATTTCTCTTAGGAAACAATAAAATTAATTTTTAAATATTTATACCGTAATTTTAAATTTTTCTTCAAAATTTTAAAACTGAAATAAGTTTAATGACAATTATTAGTGCAAATTTAATATTAATTTTAATTATAAAACTAATATATTCATTAGCTTATTTTTGATTGGCCGGAAATAAAATTTTACAAAACTATTTATTTAATTTTATATTTACGAAGAAAAAGTTTGAAATTAAATTAACTGTGAATATAAATTCAATAAATAGAAAGTTTGATTTCAAAATGGATGTAAGTTGACTTAATAGATTGTTTAAAAAAATAAATAGATTCTATTAAATTCGAATAGCGAGAAATATTTAAAATCATAAAGCTGAAAATAACATACTACTTCATGAATAGGATATATCGGTTTGTAATTTCCTATAATTTCCCTTGGTTTCGAGTGTCCACTTTGAATCTTTAACTGACCTTTATTGAATGGCAGCGCCTTCTTTGGGAATTATTTTATTTTAATGTTATTATTTTAATTTTAAATTATAATGCAATTATAAATTTATTGTATATTTAAGATATTTAAATTTTTAAAAGTGCAAAAGATTTTAAACTTTACTTCTTCCTCTTGATAGATTTTCTTTAACATAAATCGAAAATCTAAAAGATCAGCAATCCAAACATATTTTCGATAATGACGTATTTCAACTTAAAGTTTTCAAAATCAAATTCATTATTTTGGCACTAACTACTTACTCAGGTGAGTTGGAAGTTGATTTAAGTACGATAATCCTAGCGTTAGTGACAGCCCGGTCTGTAATCTGTTCTTTTTAAAATTTAAGGTTTGATTAATACTAATTAGACTGAAAAATAAAACCAAGAAAGACATCCACAAAATATTTGCTAAAACCATATATGCTCTCAAGGCTGAAGGAGCGTCTTTCAATATATTCGCCACGTCTGAATCTAATTAAAAAAATAAAAATTTATAAAATTACTTAGAAAACATTTTGACAAATTTAAACGTGAAAGTAGAATGATTTATTATGTATTTGGATATTGAATTAAAAAAAATTAAGGTTTTAAAAAATTTATATGTCACACTCTAGTGATATATAACATTTTATTCAAAATGATGTTCATTTGACGTCTTGATCGAATGTATTTCACAATCGATTAACGATTTTGACTGCATACAACTAATAAGTATTTGTGCATTCATTTGACCGTGTATATGTCTTTCTGCTTATAACGGATTGAATTTGAAAATAGTCTAATAATTGATAGTCTTCACAATAAGTTATTATGAATTAATATCAATTAATACATAAGTGAATAAAAACAACATATGGATATATTAAAAATTGTTTAAATGAGAAATTATTCATAACTAATATATTATTTTAATTGAGTAATTATTTCCAATTTAATTTCTTATAAATTATTGATCTGTATTGTAAAAAAATTAAGAAAATAAATTAAATACTAAATCTTTGTTTATTTTTTCATAGATAATTAAAATGAATAAACTAAACTACAAAAACAATTAATTAAAGACTATTTTCAAAACTGAACATTTAAAATATTATACGTATTCCAGAATAAAACGATTTTAAATTTAGAATAATTTACAAAATGATTTTCATTATAGTAAAATTACTTTGTATTGATTAGTATTTAGTAAAAAGAATATTTAATATATTTATAAATTTTGAATAATACATTTAATTTTTAACTAATTAAATAAAAACACTTTTAATGTTATATTTTGAATAATATTGAATTAACCACAATCTATACAAATTTATGGCTATTAATTCAAATTTAAAATTAATTTTAGTAAAAAGAATAATTTATATATTTATACATTTTGAATAATATAGAATTAACAATCTATATAAATTTATGGCTATAATTATTGAAATTTAAATTTAATTTCGCTAAAACCTATAATTTAAATAATTTATTCTATTATAACTATTGACAATTTAATTTCGCTAAAACCTATAATTTAAATAATTTATTCTATTATAACTATTGACAACACATTAAAAATAATTTAAATTCAAAAAATAATAATAAGATATAGTAAAACAAAATTTTGCATTCATTTCTAAAATCATAAATAAAAACCCAATAATTAATAAACATTTATTAACACAAATATATTTTTAAAATTTTTTTAACTTTACAAACAATAATTCTTTCTTATTTCTCATAATCATTGAAAATAATACATCTATTCATTCCCTATGCTGTACTACATTCGCCCACATTTATTGTTTTTAATAAATATATTCTGTTAAATATAATTAACCGATGAAATCTAATCAACTGCTAATAATTTTTAATTGAATATATTAGTAAGTGTAATTCACCCACTCCTAAAGCATTACTTACAAATCGCCAAGACTACAAAAAACCCATATTCTGTTAGCAGAATTAAGAAGATTTTATTAAAAAAAGATTTGTAATGAATAAAATGTATTTAAAATTGATCTTACTTTCTTTTATTATATCTCTTTATCTGATAGTCATTTACTTTGTTAATAATTTGTTGTTAATGATTGGTGAATCTATTATTATTTTATGGCTTAGGTTTTAATGATCAGTACTTTAATACAAATTATTAGTATTTTTTAATATGAAATATCAGTATTTTATTCTAATGACCAGTAATTTATTAGAATGACAAGCAAATTATTTTTTATGACCATTATTTAATTTTATTTGTTAATTTTTAACTGATTAAATGACATTAAATACTGATCATTTAATTAAAATATTGATAATTTTAATAAAATACTGATCAAAAAAATTTTTTTTATTGATCATTTTATTTGTTGCCTCATTTTATTTTATTATTATAATTATCATTATAATAATAATAATAATAATTATTATTATTATTTACTTTGAAATTTATTTCAAATAAATTATTTTAAAAAATTTTATCACAATTTTGTTTTTTCTACTCTAACTTGCTTTAAAAAAATTTTAACTTATGCAATCTATCAGTCGACTAGGATGGTGCTTAAAAAATAAAAAAATTAAAAATGTGATTTTTGAAAGTCTTACCTTCCTAATATATTCCTTATAAAATATAAACGCTGTATAAGAAGTTTGCGCAAAAAATTCTTATGTATAGACGTAGATCAAGTGCTTCAAAGATTACAAAAGTAATGAAAATTTAGCAAATTAAGAATATTTATTTTAATGAACAGTCAACACAGTGTTTATTTCTCAACACAAAAACACAGTATTAGTGATTTGTTTGTTCAGTTTGGCAAAATCGATTGTGTCTTGCTTTATGTCTTCGACTAGACTTGCCACGTCTTGATCTGCGATCCCTGGCTGATAGTTGACCCTGTTTATGAAACTCCAGTATTCCTGGAAGCGTTTGAAGAGTGTAACCTCCCGAGAATATGTCGAGTGTATACGCAAATACGTCAACTTGCTGTCTGTCAATTTCATTACAGAGTCGCAAAGAAGATATAACTGGGTTTGAAATCTTGTTGTTTTTGCCAAACAAGACATTTTATCAAAAGATATTTTATAAAATTGCATTGGTTGAAATATTTAGAATCATCAATAATATAATAAGATTTTATCAACATTTGTGTTACAAAATACATATCTATTTATTTATCTATCTATCTGTTTCTGTATATGTATTTCCTATTTATTTACAGTGTTATTAAATATGAAATACATAGACAGAAACAGACAGATAGATAAATAAATAAATATGTATTTTTTAAACACAAATGTTAATAATTTCTTGTCATATAATTTTACACTTAAAACATTTAATAAGTAACTCACCAATAGATACTAATCAATAAGGCTCACTATATGTATTTTTTAAACACAAATGTTAATAATTTCTTGTCATATAATTTTACACTTAAAACATTTAATAAGTAACTCACCAATAGATAATAATCAATAAGGCTCACTATATTCGCGTCTCTTATCAATCAGCAAAAGTACGGAAATGAATTTTGAATTCGTAAATCACGCAATGAATGCCAACATTTGTATTATGTAATAAAACAAAGAACAATGCTTCATTGCAGTCGTAGCTTTAGAAATTCAGAAACTTCACCTTCATGTTCAATTGTGCTTATATTTTCTCATATTTTTATTTCATATATAGGAACATAATGATAGGGTAAGAAGATTATATTTCAAAAGTTCGAAAATAAGATCGACCCTACTGTCGACATGCTATATACTTTTTAAAATTATCGCATTATGTAATTTTTCAACTTTAATTTGATTTTTAAAATTTACTTTAGGCACTTTTCGAGGGTGTTTTATCTAAAATTTATTTGTCTGCTTTTTTATGTATCGAGAGTTAAAATTCATGTGTTTTATACGTGAATTTAATTTTAGACTTTTATACCGTGAGTTGAAATTCTTGGCTTATTTTATTGAGAGCCTATAATTCCAAGGTTTTTCATAGAGAATTTATTTTTAGGCTTATTATCAGTTAATTTAGAAGTATTGTGATTTGTATTGTACGGACTGTAGAGAGAGCGGAAGTTCAAATTAATTATGTAATTACATAAAAAAAAGATTAATCAGGATTAAATTACATCAGCAGTGGGGGTAGGGGGTTTGTGTGTTGCTGCCGTGCCCGACAGGGTGCAGAGAGCTACTAACTATAATTGCACACTCTTAGCTAGTAACGGACTTCTGCTACCCTTTCACCTTACGGTTATTTATCTAATCCAGTTTCCATTGTTGAAATATCATCATTTTGCTCTTAATACACTAAAAAATAATACGAAAATTTATTCTAATTCAGAAAACTTACTTGTAAAGTTAATTATAATTTTTTTTCTAAAAATTATGCATGTGCGTTAGAGAAATAAAATTATACTGATCAAAATATTTAATTTTTTTAATAAAATACTGGCTGTTTATTATTAAAATACTGACAAAATAAATAGAAATGCGAACTATTTGATAATAATAATGCCATAAAAAATAACTTACTAATTCTAAAAACAAACGTTCTAGAAAATTCAAATATTTCCCCATTCACCGGATACGTCGAAACTTTGCATGAACAATCGTAATAATCCGGCTGTAAAATATAATCAAATCTCAAAGTTTGACTGTCTATTAAAAGTAAATTGTTAAGAAAATTTGTATATTTTTCCATTAAATCTTGATCATATTGGTTTAGATCTAACTTAAGTAAAATGACATCGGCTCCCAGTACACAGATCCATTCAAAAATAAAAAGATTATCTATAGAGTTTGTAATGCATTTTATATGGTATCCTCGATGTATAGTTGCAGGATTCAACGTTATAGATAATTTGTAACCTGAAAAATTATTTTAGTTAGTTTAGAATTAAAAGATTTTGTGTTGTAGTAAAAATTAAATTTTGAAGTATGTCATCATGAAAATAAAGGAAATATCAAAATCATTTGAACAATTCTTTAAAAGTAAAAAAATATCAAGTTAAACTTTAAAAATGTGGTATATTAAATTACATTTAATTTAATTTAAAAAATTAGGATAATTGAAAAATAATTCATAAATGAATAGAAAACAAAAAAACAAAAACATTATAAATTATATTAATAAAAAATGTTTTTTTAAAATATAACTTTGTATTATAAACGCTGAAATAATTTTAAATTGCTTGCGCAGTAAGATAATAATTTTGTTCATTATTTCAGAATTTATATTAATTTGCTCAATTTTATTTATCATTGATCATTATGGTTCGTGTTGATGTCAGTGAATGATTTGGACAACCATATGCACCAAAACCATCCACTTAGCAACCAGATTTGCGGATGAACTGCTCTCGGTTCGTAGAAAATCAGCTTTACTTGACTGCAATTCTCTATAAAAATCATCATATATCTGATGAAAGCATGATGACATTAAAATCTTCTTGCAACAAATAATTTTGATATTTATAATAATTTAATACAAACATTGGCAAAACATGTTAAAAAGCGTTGAGATAATTCAACAATTTCTTAAGAATATTTTTTCAAGAATCTGATATTGTACAAAAAATAATAACAAATGTTTTAATTGAGTCTCAAAAAACACGATACTATAAATACTGCACAAAGCTTTTTAGCAATGCTAATAATGATAAAATTAATTAATGTTTTAAAAAAACAATTATTAAAATTAAAAATTAACATAAAAATCAAAATGGGTGACTTTGGCTTACAAAATCTTTATATTTAACATATAAACTCGGTTTCATTGGTCAACATTTTCTATGAGTAAAAAGAAATCAGTAAAATGCCCATAATAAAAAAATTCTACCAAGCAAGTGTTAACAAATCGTGAGGTTTAATATCTACAAAGGAAAAGATTTTTTGAAATTATTTTTAAAATTATGAATTTTAATATAAATTGACATTCATTAAAATATTTTTTGAAAAATCTTTATTTGCAAATAATAATTTACATTATTTTTTTATGCCTATATAATTACAAAATTTTTTGTTAAAAATAAATAATAAATTTAAAAATTTTAATAAAACTTATTAATAAATAAAATGAAAAATATTAAAGTAAAATGATGAAATAAAAATAAACTTTATTGGTATCTAGTAATATTTTTTAATATTTTTATTGTGATAATAAATGTAAAAAAGCTTCAAATTTATATGAAAATTTATAGTTGCGTGTTAAATTCGAATAAAATAAAACTGTAAAATAGCCTAATAAAATGGTCTAAAGCAGGGATGGCGAACCTTTTTTTGACTGCGTGCCAATAAATATTATTTTTATAAAATGAAAATACATGCGTGCCAATACAAATTATTTTTATTAAATGAAAATACATGCTTTTAAAAATTATATATAGATTCATTTCTATAATATGCTGACAGATTTTTTAATGGGATTTTTGTTGCTGAATATTTCTCGATAATGCATCAATATCCGGATCATAGTTTGACAATTTTAATGAAATACAAGCCTCCCCACATTCATCGGTAAGTCTGTTTCGTACATCAGATTTTATATTATTCATAATCGAAAATAGACTTTCACAGCTATACGTTGATGAAAATATTGTTAGAATAGCTAAAGACAATTTCTTCATCGCATTAAATGTTTCTGGGAGCGAACACCATGTCTTCAACAACATATTATTCATGTTTTCGTATTCTTCTTCATTTAATCTTTTTTTTCATTATTTTCTATTTCTTGCCTTAACTCTATAAATTTCAGCTTCCAAATAGAACTTGATTGAAACTCTGCCAACTGCATTTCTAAATTCTCCAACTGTAACCAGTCTAATTGATCCATTTTAGCAGTTTCCAAATCAAACTTGTCTGGATATTTAATAAAGTTAATTAATGGTTGAAATTTTTTGAAATCTTGAAATCTCTTAGCAAAACTGTCTTGTATGTCATTTATAACTTGGCTATAAAAATTTATATTAATTTCATAGACTCCATGAATAGAAAATTTTTGGAGGTGATCTTTCAACAAAGGAAAATACTTAAAATTATTGTTGTCAATATCGCGTTTAAATATTACTAATTTGGACTCAAAACCTTCAATAATATCGAACATTACATCAATTGATTTTCCGGGACCTTGCAATTTAATATTTAATTCATTTAAATGGTTGGAAATATCCGTTAAAAACATTAATTTGGTGGTCCAGTTATTATCAAAAAGTTCAGGAAATTCGGGTTTTTTATCATTAAGAAACATGATAATTTCATCAAAACATTCTACAAAACGTTGTAACACAAATCCTCTACTAATCCAGCGTACGTGATTATACATTAACAATCCATGATAATTTGAACCTACCTCTTGTAGAAGCAACTGAAATTGCCGCTTATTCAAAGCTCGAGCTGCTATAAAATTTATTATTTTGGAAACAATACTTAAAATATCATCAAATGCTGCCAAACCAGACTTCGCACATAGAACTTCTTGATGAATTATACAATGAAAATTAATAATTGAATGCCCAACGTGTTCTTGAAAAAGAGATACAAAACCAGCTTGCCGTCCTATCATTGAGGGAGCTCCATCAGTTGTAATTGACACTATTGTTGATGTATCTATCTCAGCTATTTGAAACGTTTTTATAACTGCATCACTAATATCTTTCCCAGGTGTTTTTGCTGATAAGGAAACTAGTGAAAGCAATTCCTCAACTATTTTTTCTCCTTTAGCATAACGAGCAATTATGGACAAGCGAGCTGAAGATGTTACGTCGGTACTTTCATCAAGACATATAGAAAATAGCTTTGCTGAACGTATATCATTTATTTTTTTAATATTAATATTTTTATGCATTATTAATATCCTGTCTTTAACAGTATTTCGACTTATACTTAATTCTTCAATGCGCTTAAGTATCTGCTCTTTATTTTGAAAATCTTCAAATAAATGTGGTGCACATTTAATGAAAGCTTCTTTAATATAATCTCCATCGCTAAATGGTTTGCTATGAGTAGCAATAGTCTTGGAAACCTCAAAACTAGCAGCAGCTAAATAATTTGTATGTTTCAAAAATGTAGTGAATGAGTTTGATTGTAAATTTTTATTTTTAACGTCACGTGCAAAGCAAGAATGTTTAACCTGCAATCCGGCACATCATATTTTGCGGCCCGCTCGTGGTATAACAAATATTAATCATTGCAATGTTGATGTTAAGTTTCACCATTTTTCAAATCCTAATGCAATTAAAATTAATTCAATAGTTGTTTTCGCAACTAGTGAGAAAAAATGTTTTCATTTTTTCATGTATATTTCATTTTCATAATAAAACTAAACTTTTAAATGTAATTAATTTGTTTATGTGGCCAGTCTGCCTACAAAAAATTTACCATGTGGCCCAAATGCTGCAAAAGGTTAAACACCCTTGGTCTAAAGCTTACTGAAAAAATAATCTTATTATATGCGTTATATAACACTAGAACAAAACCTGGTGTGTAAATTTTGATTTGGATCCACCTTGATATAACCTTAAATTAACCTAATGGTTTAATATATTGATGTACATAATTTTTTGAATCTGAATAACTATTTTTGATCTTGAAATAAATTTAAGTTTAAATACTTTCAAAGTATCTTGGTAACAAATTACACCCACCAACATATATAGTCAAAGGTTTACGTGCTCTAAGTTTTCCGTGTTTATTGCCAAAAGCAGCAAGTAACTAATTTTTTTATATAGTAATACTTATCACATACTAACATACACATGCTGCATAATATATATTTTCATTATAATTTTAAATTAGAAATAATTTTAAAAAATTAAAAACTTGAAAGACAAGCGTTTACGTACAGCTATTTATTATAATGAAAAAAGTAGTTTAATGTTAATAGTTTGTCCATAAATCCCTAATGCGCACTAAATGTTTCACTTTTCTTGGACTCAACTAGCTTGTTACAATACTTTGGGCTAATGCTTTTCCAGTATTTTTTCTTAACATCAGGAAGTTCACTTAATGTTTATGAAAAAATTTTAATTCTCCTTTTTTGAATGCTGTAAATATATTCTCAAATATACAGATGCAAAGCTAGGAGATTGAATATTTCTGTTACAACAATTTAAATCACTATAAAACGATTAAAATTGAGCGACGGTTATAAAACCTTGCCGAGAGCAGGAATACGCAGAGAGACGACTGCTCAAATCGAAAAAAAGAATTGTAGATATGGTTGATAAATCGAACGAACCAAATGCCATTTATTTAAGGGAGGTTTAATGAAGCTGATTTGCATGATATAGTACATGTAAAAAAACATCTTCTGACCAAAAATCACTCTTACAAATCGGTAGGCGTTTGTTTTGAAGTATAATATTGGACAAGTAAGTGATGATTAAAAGAAGGTTTTGTTCACAGACGAAACCAAAATCAACAAAATTGGCAGCGATCGTAAGATCTGAACATGAAAAGGCCCAATGAACCACTTCGATCAAAACATGTGAAACAAAATGTTAGGCATAATGCTTCAGTAATGGTTTTGGGATGCTATAGTTTATCCTGTGTTGAAAATATAACCATAATAGAAGGTCATATGAATGCACAAATGTATATAAAAATAATCCCCTCAAACATGCTTGGATCAGTTAGGCGTTTGTTCTAAGACTATTATATATTTTAGCATTACAATAACCCTAAACATACGGCTCGTGTTGTAAAATAATAACTTGAAAAGAGGGATTGGACCAGTCAAAGTCCTGATTTAAATCCAATCGACGATTTATGGCATAAGTTAAAAACACTAGTGAAAAAGTGAAGAAATTAAGTGAACTAACTGAAGTCATGAAAAAACACTGGGAAAGCATTAGCCCGAGTATTATAACAAGCTACTTGATTCCATGCTAAGAAAACTGAACCAGTTACTGCGCTAGAGAATTATAAACAAACTATTAACATTAAACTATTGTTTTCTTCATTATAATAAATAGCTGTACGTAAAGTTTTGTCTCTCAAGTTTCTGAATTAACCTTATAATTAAAATATATTATTCAGCATATATATATATATATATATATATATTTGTGTTAGTATGCGACAAGTATTACTAGCTAAGAAAAATATTAATCACTTTCTAATTGTGGCAGCAAACACGAAAAATCTAGTGTACGTAAACTTTAGACCACGACTGCATATATATTTCAAGTATATTTGAACTTCTTCTGAAAGGATTTTATCCCTTGCAGTGGTACGTTCTACTAATCACATTGTGTTTATTAAACGATTTTTATACCTAAAATAACATAATTCAGTATTTCCTCTTCTTCTTTTTTCTTTGATGCTATATTATAAGAGTAAAAAAACTGATAAAATCCATCCACCACGTAATTTATAAATTTAAATGTGTGAAGATCCAAAGGAATACTAAAATTCTTTTCAATATTACTGGAATACATAACTTCTACACTTGATGCGAAATTGTCAATTGTAACCTCTATGGGAAATGCCTTTTCTATGTATATTGTTAAATAACTTCCAGGCAATAAGACATTGAATTTTGCCACTGTAATGTTTCTATAATCTAAACAAATGAATCAAAATAGAATGTAAATGCAAAATAAAATAATATCAAAATACATTCGATTTTGTGTTAAGAAAAATTCCCAAAAACGTTTACATTAAATAACTTTAAACTTCACAAATGTTTTTTAAATAAAATGTTGCACAAAGGAAGGTTTTATTTAAAGAATTTTGAAATCATTTTAATTTCAATAAAACAAAATTATATCTTTTCAATTTGAAGTATTAAAACAAAATTTATAAAACTATTTTTTCAATATTTTCCAACGGCTGTGATTCAAATCCACACATCAAATAAAGCAAATAACGTTTCAAAATAAACTCCTGCCTTTTTTGATTACTCAAATAGCTTTATAATAATAGTTTTCTTTTTTTGAATTTTATGTCTTTTTTGATATTTTAAAATTTCATGACTAATAACGAATATTGAATTTTAGTGTATAATTTAAAAACATTAATAAAAATATAAACAGAAAAATTAAGCCATCTTGCATAACTATTTTAAGAAATTAATAGATTTTAATGTACTAAATATATTAAAATCATGCTAATAAAACATTAAATAACGGTAAAATATAACAAGAACTACTGAAATAATGCAAGTTCCATCTTAACACAATAAAGTTTTATGAAAGTGACATGGTTAAAGTTGACGATCATTTAAGTGCAGGTGAAAAATATTGTTAAATCCAGATTCAAATGAAAGTTTTTTAGAGTTGATCCAGATAATATTACACCACAAAGAGTAATATTTAAAAAAACATGTTTTATTTGTTATTTTTTAAACAATTGTAACTGGTGGTAGTAGATCTTTTAGATAAATTTAATAATTATTTTAATGATGCCTTAATTGTATTGGTTACCCACTCATTTGTTTAACTACAATAGCAAAATGAAGTTACATAATAGTTAGTTTTTAAAAATTCAATCCAATAATATAAAATAGATTTCAAAGATGTCATATTCCTGTCATATGTATTGTCATATTGTTATCATAAATCAGAGTGTTGGATGTCCCGTATCTTCCGATTAATCATTTGGCATCGAAAACTGTATTATTAAGTTCATCGCAACTTGATTTTACGCAGCATCATATACAAGTCCCTCCGCATACGCAAATGCAACACAACCTAGAATGGTTATGTTTCGTTGGTCGTCATCCATTACTTCAATATTTCCATGTTGAAAAACACCTTCATAGGAATAAGTATTTCCTAATTCGATGTCGACTGTTGGATATTCAGACATTTGTTATAAAGTGAAAGTGAAATTAAAAGATAGAATAAAAAGAATAAATTCCAAAAATTCTCTATTTTCTCCAAAATTCAATTCGAAATCAAATCACAAAACCATAATCAAAATTCAATTAACAAAATCTACCAAATTGATCCAAATAAACAAACTCAATTTCAAAATATTTGACAATAAATTTTCAATTTAAAGAAGGTTTTGTGCTCGCGTTTATTAATAATAAATTTTTAGTTAGTAATGTTTGTTTATTTTTTATAACAATTTGTTTATATTAATTTATATTTTTGTCTTGAGGAAAAAATAATTTTAAAATTACAAACTATAAGTTATAATTGTTAAATTATGTGTTGTTCATCAACTACATATATATTTAACATGTACGAGTTCATCGTCTCAACATTAAAAGATCCTAATTATAGTTTCAATGTAGTCTTTTATTGAATAAATATTTGAATAAAATTATTTTATTACTTTTCTGTATGTTTTCATTTCTTGGATATAATAAAATTAATAAATAAAATTTAAAATAATCATATTATAAATACTGTAATTTCGCGAATATTAACTGCGAATTATATAAGATAAATAGCTGAAATAAAAAGTTGAAATGATTTAAATTCAAAACACTTTGGTGGCATTATTTGATTATAATATATTAAAAGGTTAATTTTTAAAATGCAGTCAACCCTGTTCAATATGAACCCAGCTTAATATGAACAGAGTTTAATATGAACATTTAAGTCAAAAATTATTAGAAATCACATGGTTTGCATGGTAAATTATGTTTTATAATACGAACAGTTTATTTTGAACAATGAACATAAAATAATGTAAAATAAATCAATAATTTATAAAATTTGTTGTTTAAATATTTCATTTCTGTCTTATGAACATGAAAAACACAAATTCAAAAGGAAAGAGAAGGGATTTAAGTATAGAAGAGAAACAGAAATTGTTAAAATTAATCAATGAAGATAAAGGTTGTTCTCAACGCTTTCTTTCGTCAAAATAAAATCTTTCATTAGGTTGTTAAATAATGTTATGAAATCCAGGGACTCCATTTTAAATTCAAACTTGAACACCAAACAAAAACGAAAAATACATTAACGTAGTGAATATCAAATTGATATCATATTGTATGAATGATTTCATATCCAGAGAACAAGAAATATCAATGTCAATGGTAATATATTACAGCAAAGAGCATTAGAATTAGCAAATCACTGAGGAAATCATAATTTTAAAGCATCAAACGGTTGGCTTAATTCTTTTCTTTCCAGGCATATGATATCATCGAAAAGAATTATTGGAGAATCTAAAATCGTAGATGAAAGGTATGTTCTTAATTTTAAGAAATTGTATATGGAAAAATTAAAAATTTTTGAGCCTGTTAATAAATTTTAATTTAGATAATAACGTTACACAAGAGATATGGTGCGAAAAGATTAATTTATATCAAGCAGTAGCTTTGATTTCGAAAGCATGGAATAGTGTAAAATCTGCGACTATTTCTAATTGTTTTACAAAGTCTTTTGAAAATGCGTATGTTAAAGAAGTGAATGTTGAATGTGATGATTTTCCATATTTTGAACTTAATCCAAAATTTGACGAAATCTCTTGTTTGATCTAGTAGAAAAATATGAATATGAAAATGAAGAAAATGAAGAAACAAATGATAATTCTGTTGAAGAAGTAAAAGAAGATACAATAATAACAGTATTCGAAGTCTATAAGTATGCAAAAAAACTTGAAAAGCACTTCCAAGCTACTATTCCTGATAAGATGAACAAAATATAGGATTTGATTGATGAAATTCAAGGAGAAAAAGCATCTAGACAATTGAAAATCACAGACTATATGATGCGTCAAAGAAATATAAATTCTAATAAATAAGTATTATAAATACATTTTTTGTGAAATATTTTATATTGTTATGTTAATTACTGTTCAAATTATTTTTAAATATTAACATTTGAAAAAATCGGAACGTTAGTGTTCATATTGAAAAGGGTTGACGGTATTTTCAAATAACACCCGTTGTAAAATAAAATAAAATTTAAATAGTAGTAAATTCCACCCAAAATATTTTAAAGTACAATATCGATTTTTGAGTGCAGTTGCAACTATGACTATAGTCAGAGGCACTTGTAAATAGAATGCTCCTTATGCACCCTAGCAATGTATTAATATTGATTTTTTGAGTGCAAAATTGCAAGTATAATAACCAAGCATTTTAAAACTTTAAAAATACTACCAAATATTTTTATGACAAAAATAAGTTCACATTATAACAAAAGCAGTCTTGTATCATAACTCACTTGCACGATAACTTTTAATAATAGCCAACTGAACACATTATCCAATTACTGCTAAATTCAAATTAAAATTTGCTTCAGAAATTCCACGGAATTCAAGCGCATCTCTTACATTACCTTTCATCAAATTATAATTATATATAAAAAATAAATTACTATTGATTATTAATCGCCTCGTAATATCTCCAAGATTTATAAATCGACACCATAAAAATAAATTT
This sequence comes from Schmidtea mediterranea, assembly GCA_022537955.1. Lineage (NCBI taxonomy): Eukaryota > Metazoa > Platyhelminthes > Tricladida > Dugesiidae > Schmidtea > Schmidtea mediterranea. The sequence goes on from CM039681.1 coordinate 18,973,861, forward strand.
TTGACAATGAAAAATATGGCACATTTTATATGAACTTCCTGTTGAAAATGTGTATTTGGTAATAATTTGAGTGCTTTGTCTTTGATATAGAAGGAATTTATTTCTGATAATGGATGTAGAGAAAAAACATAGACAGCGATAAAAGCACCTGATACATTAGAGTTTGATAAACATTTAAATTCAACAAAACTTCCAATTGCTAAATTTTCAGTAAAGATACTCGAATTAACTGCATACTTTAGATGATAATCTAAAAATACAAATTTATTTATGATTTTTTTACTAGTATTTATTTGAGCATTAATAATATATTGAATGAGCAATAATATAATAAAGATTTAACATCATAAAAATTATTTTTAAGCATTAATTTATTTAAAGAACTACATTAATTTAAATGAAAAAATACATTAATCATTTGTCATTATCATTGTCTTAGTCATTTTTTGGCTCTGGTAGTAGTTTCCAATACTTTAATCTGATCGTCATACTAATCACATGTTTGCAAATGTAGTGCTTTAGAAATATATGACAGATATAAGTACATGTCTTCCATATTTCTCGATTGTTTGGAAAAGACACACACCAAATGTCGAATTGTGTAGCTCGGAAGGTCTCTAACGTATTAAATCGACCATTTTCGTAGGTCTGAAAAAGTACACACTTTCTTCGAGTTTGTTTTGAGTGTTTTGTATTAGAAGCTATGTTGTCTTGAATGTTGTCTATCGCTTCTTCTGTATCGCTTGAATAGCGTGTAATTTTCAATATTATATAATTCCAATTTGATTCTTAACTTTATCATACCTTATTAGCTTTAATTTTTAAAAAATTTTATATTATTTTATCCTAGCCTACTTAATTGTACTTTTTAACCCTTTCACTGCCGCTGGGACATATATGTCTCACCGTTATTTCCGGGAATGTACATTCTTGACATTCGCCAAGTTACATATTAATTTGTAGCGCTTAATGAGGTTAATCTAAATCATTTAACAGTTAACTGTTCGAATTTTTATCAAAAAAAGTGTTTTTATCATAAAAAGTAAAGAAATTTATTTGAAATGCATATTATAATATAAATATAACTGATAAAAACTGAGAATATTGAGACTATTTTCTATTTACATAAAATAATGAGACATAAAATTCTAATCAAAGTCCATTTTGAATTATAGAAAATGAAATCTTACTCAACAACAAAATCCTGTGCCAAAAATTTCCTATTTAAAATAAATACTCCTGTTTTTTATTGCAGCTCTAAATTCATGTAAAATCATATGCTTATAGACAAATACTCAACAAATCGTAAGACTTTTTTGAGGAAAGATTCTTAAGAATTTTTAATGAAAATATAATTATAGGCTTGAGAGAAAAATTTTTTGCTCTTTGAAAATTTATACTTAATTCTTTTTCAACGACGATTTACTTTTAGGCTTTTTTAAACGAGAAAACCTCTTTTGATTATATCGTGGGAAAATAATTTAACTTTTTAATGGAGAAATCCGTTTAAATGCTTTTCAACGAGACAAAATAGTTAGGTTTTTGAAATGCAATAAAATTTATAATAAACAATTTTTCAAAAAGTAACTTTATTATAAAAAAATAAAACCTCATTAAAAAAAATTTTAACCCCTCCCCTTAAACATATTTTTTTAATTTTCATAAAAAACTTCACCCAGAATGATAATTTTCTATAATTTTGTACTAGGGGCACACTGTTTACTTTCAAATACTGAAGCTCTATTTAATAGTCTTAACAGTTTTGTTAAGGCCGAAGCCTTAATTTAATTACATTTGTAAGTCCAGTCTTAATTATTGGATGTTTAATAAATTCTACTTTTACAATGTCACATTTTCATTTACTATTATTGTTTATTATTATTGGATGCCATTAAATTCAAATGTTCGCCAAAAATTTTATCTATCAAATTACAATTTGGAATTCACTTTTTTATATTAAATATTAAAACAATTGATGCATAGTAATTATTAATATTTATGTTACTACTAGTCATAAATCTGATTACTTTAATATAACTAAATATAATATGATAATAAAATAGAATTTTACATACAAATTTAATACAGATAATTATTTTAATTAAATTATCACATTTATAACATTTAAACTATACTATTGTTAAATACGAGTTTTGAAACCATTTGTAATTATTATATGTCAATTTTACTCAATATTAAACTGATTCCGATTGATAAACCTCGAAATAAGACATTTTTACTTCATTACTTAATTAAAAATGTAATTAATTTTCCGTTTCAAAGTCTAAATAAAATATATAAATTCTTACTCATGATCATTATTGGCCAATATCCAGCTGTAATTATGGAATAGGTGTATTTCCAATATAAAATCCAATTCAAGCTAATGCACATGCTAGGCGAAATAACAGTGAAGTGTCTTAATGGGTAAAAGCTAAAAGATCTTCCAACCTGATTTGGTGAATATGATAATTTAATTGCCTTAGAATAAATATTAAATGAGGAATAGGATTTAATATCTTCGTAATTTAAAGTCATAGATATGGTTAAAACATATGAAAATTTGGAAAAATAAGTACAAGGAAACGAACAATTGATACCAATATAAGAAAATAAAGGCAGATCTAATCTTAACTATCATACCATTTTTCGAAAATAAAATTTACCAGATTTTGGAACTACAAATGAAGCAACTTCGGGCAATTCAATATTATCCTTCGCAGTGTATAAAGTACAATTACAATGTACATCAAATGCAAGCCAAAATGGAGAAAATGTCAATTTATTCCCACTTACTTGCAAAGAGCTAACAAAATATTTTAATTCAACAGGAATATTTAAAGAATTTTTCAGTTTTTCCAAATTATACATATTCTTATTATAGTTGCATTTCCATATATATTTGTAATTTTGAAAATTATCAGATGAACAAACCATGACCGTGTTGAATTTAAATGAGCTAGGTGTGATAACTACTTTCGGAAATGCTTAAATAAAATTAATATTAATAAATTTTGAAAACAAGACGTTTCTGATTACATAAACCGTGTATTTATTACAGATATTTTGATTTATCAATAAACAGCAAATTATTCATTAAAACAAAACTTTGAAATAAAGAATTATGGTTTATTTGCGAAAACAATATGAATTTTGAAAATCTTCATTTGTAAATTAAAAGAAAATATAGTTTATAATATTATTTTTTTGAAAGTTAGATGTTGATTACGGTTTTAGAAAAACTTGATCACAACTCTCTTAGAAAACGTTAATAGCAGATAGACGCGCCCCCTTCCCAGATTAAAGTTTCTGAATATCGATAACCGCCGAATCCGAATCCTATTCCAAATACAAAAACATATTTTGATTTTATATTTTAAATTATTATGATTTTATTAAGGGCATTTGAAAATTTTAATAAAGAAACAAATTATGACTATGGTAATTTATTTTTAGTATAAAATAGTATATATGTATAAAAAGAACAAACATTAATTATTTTGGTTTAAATGAAAAGCTTTCAAAAAAATAATTAATTTATGGATTTGTTTGATAAACGAGAACGAATTTTTGTACAAAAGCTGCCAGACAACGAAAATGGTCAAAAGCGCATTATAAAGTTTCTGCAAATTTGATGTTCTTTTGCCGGTATTTTTAAACAAGGTGAATTTTGCTTCAATTTGTTGAAATTTATTGTTTGTGCAAGTTCAAATCCATTTTTAATTGTTGAATATTTGAAAAACTTCACTATTTTTCTAACTTTCTCAAGACTTTCATTTGCATTTAATGATTCTTGGAATTCATTACCATTATCATTACTCCAGATTAAATTTACTACATTGATATCATCTTTAAAAATATCTTCGTTATCAGAAATATTATCGATTTCATTGTTTTCTGCATTATTATATAATATCATTTTTTATAAAGGGTACCACACACTCCAAGCTGAAGACCGTGATTTAGATAAGGCTGATATATTATTGGATATTCTCGTCCATATTTCATAATCATTGAGCACGCATCACTAGTTGATGATACTATATCAGTTTCAAACTTTACACCAAAACATTTTAGATGAGTTGTGACCAAAACGACTAAATTAGATGATGAGCATGTTCCAAATATTACCAAACCAAAATTTAAAAGCTTTTTTTATCTGAATGTAAGTTAATGTCTAGAAATCGCTTTTACGAATACTCGTACATTCATCCAAAGTAAGAATAAATTTATTATTTTGTGTTAGTAATGGTTGAAGTTGTTCAATCAATTCTTTTTTTTATTAAAAAATTTGTTGCGGATAAGCTTCATTACATCGGTTTCATTTTAGGTAAATATTTACAAACTGATTTTAGAATTGACTCTCGAATAAATTGGGGTGTTGTTAAGGCCCTAATTGATATTCCATCGACAATTGCTAACTGAGTAACAAGTTCTTCTAGGGTTTTTTAGATATTGTGGTGTAATATAATATAGTTTTAAAGTTTTTAACTATAGGTTCATCTTGTTATTTTTCGGTATCTTTATTTTTTACACTTATTCCATACTGAACATTTAAATGTTTGGTCATCGGCGATGTACATCCATCCGTATTGGATAACCTTGCACCACATTCATTACGTTTTGCTTGCTTCGAATTAATATTTTGTTGTGGAGTAAAATAATTAAGAGTTCTTAGTTATTAAAATAATTAAAATCTTTTTAAACGGGGGGTTAAAATATTTAAATTTTGTGTAAATTAAGTGAATTTATTTGTTTTAATGATTTATCTTTAATTATTATTTTAAATGATTTATTTTAATTATTTGTTTAAATTTATTGTTAGCCTTTAGCACAAATAATTCGAAAAGATACTTAAATCTTTAAACTTATTCAAAAATAATTAATAATTTACCAAAATATTTATTTAATAATTATAATTTATTTAATAAATAAATAATATTTATTTACTTATTTGATTAAAATTGAAAGAATTCATAAAATACTATAGTCAATTGTGTTAAAATGATAATTTATTTAATCGGATCGCATTTAAGTTATAATATATTTAAATAAGTTTCACTACAATGATAAATTGATTCATCAAGTTGTGACAAAATAAGAAAATATTGCAGTCAATTGTATTGAAATGATAAATTATTTAGTCAAATTGCATCTAATATAAAATATATTTCAATTAATTGTGTCACAATGATAAAGTATTTCATCAAATTGTAATAAAATATTGCAGTAATTGTATAAAAATTATAAGTATTACAGCAAATTGCAACAAAGTTAAGAATATTGCTGTCAATTGCATTGAAATGATAAATTATTTCATCAAGTTGTAACAAACAATAAAATATTACAGTGATTTGTATCAATAATAATAAAATGCTGTAACGAAATAACAAAAAGAGTACATGGACTAGCAAAAGATAATTAACTTTTCAGGTACACAAACATTAAATTATATCAGAGTTATGAAATGTTTTATCAAATTGCAACAAAGTTAAGAGATCTTTCATCAAGTTATAAGAATTAAAAATACATAAATATTACAGAAAATTAATAAATTATTTAATCAAATTATATCCAAGTTATAATATATTTCAATGAATTACACCATATTGATAAAATATTTCATCAAGTTGTAACAAAGTAATAATATATATAACAAAGTAATGAAATTTTTTCAGTGATTTGCATCAAAATAATTAAATATTGTAACAAACTAAGAAAAAGATTACCTGTACTTGCAAAAGAAAATTGACTTTTCAGGTAAACAAGTAGTAAATTATATCAGTGTTATGAAAACTTTTGTCAAATTGCAACAAAGTTAAGAAATTTTTCATCTAATGACAGCAAAGTACTTAAATATTGCAATTAATTATTAAATTACAATTATTGTTTAGATTTGTTTTAATTAAACTGTTTTCCTTCATTTAAAATTATTTAAATATTATTACATCATAAATGATTAACAATATAAATTATAAAGGAAGATGTTTAGTGTCTCACATGAGTTTTCCATCTGGTAAACCTCAACAAATTGTGAATCGAAGCGGCAAATATCCTATTATATTTTTCAAGTCGGGTAAGTGCTGGATAATGGGTTGTAAGGAACCACTCAAGTTAGAAGATTTACCATTCAAAGTGCATAACCTAAAAATCCAATCAATTACAGTAACTGCAGACATCGGTTTCCATGTTAGTTATCAAATTAATCGAGAAAATTGATTGTGTTTATGAACTGGAAATATTTCTGGCTTTAAGGTATACAAAATATAATCCCATATGTGTCAACATATTTTCAAGTGGCAAATTAGTTATACTACGGATAAAAAATGACAATTATCATGACTTTATCGATCAGATTATTCATGAAATAAAATCAATAATCGAAGAAGAGTTCTTGCACTTTTTATTAACACTGGATTGATTGAAGATCAGATGCATTGTAAATGGTAATTATGATTGGCTCATTTTCTACTCCTTGGTTAATTCCGATTGGCTGCACAAACTCTTTAACTAGTATAAATTACAATACAAAATGCATCTTCATAATTTAAAACATGCAATCTGTTTTCAAATAAACCAGTTCTCAGGCTAAAATACCCGGTGAAGATAAATCAGTGAAAAAACAAATGAAAAATATTGACGTTAAGCCTCCTCAGATATATTTCAATCATCAAATGTTTTTCCTGGTCAATGAAATTGAACACTTGTTATCCAATCAAGTCAAGCTGAGAATAGGACAATATTCAAATGTATTCGGAACATTGACTAAGGAAGATACAGTTTTAATCAATAACATTCTGAATAGAATCAACATGAAATTAGCCTGCAGTGAAAACATAATTATCAACAACCGTCAAACAAGATTCTTCGATACATTTGAGGATATTCAATTCAAAGATAATAAAAGCTGGTTCATAGGTATAACTATTCAAGGATTTAAGCTTGATTTGAATAATGTAATGAGACCTATTTGGAAAGTTAACAGCGCTAGAATTTCGATAGGATTTTATGTTTTATTTAATAAATATTTGTATACATATAGTCTTTCTTATTTATTTGTTTTATGTGTATATTTAAATTAGAATGTAAAAGTTAAAGTATAATTTGAATTTGAAATTTAAATTAGAAACCCAAAATTAGAAAATTAAATTATGAATTTAAATTCTTAGTATACATTAAGTTAAAATATAAAATTTAAATTTAAGTGAATTTCAATTAGTTTAATTATATTATTTCAATTAATTAGTTTTTATTTTAAGAATATTAAAAATATTGACCATTTTATTTAAAATTATAGAGTAAGTATTTTTGTTTTATTATTCCAATTAATTTATTTTTATTTTAGAATAAATTCAAATATTCGCAATTTTATTTTATTATTTAAAATAATTAATTTTTATTTAAGAATAAATTCAAAATATGTTCAATTTAATTTAGGTAAGTGATTTTAATTTGTTTCATTTAATATTTTTCACTTAGGAAATTATTTAGAAATTTTACTTTTTATTTGAATATTTATTGGAATAATATTTAAAAGGTAATTTTTCTATATTGTTCATTAAATTTTAATGTTTTTAAGTAAAAATTATTTTAAAATAATATTCATCGTTAATAATTAATAAGCTAATCATCTATAATTAAATAGCAATTAAATAGCAATTAATTTTAAATATTTGCCAGCTGATGTAAACTATTACTTTAAAAAATGTATTTTGTACCTATTTTATAAGTTTTGTAAATAAATTAAATTAATTTTGTTATAGAAAGTTTTAAATAAATTATCATGTGTTTTATTTTTTAATTAATTTGAAAAATTTCCACGTATGGTAAATTAATTATTTAAACAAAATAAATTTGTAAATAATTTTTAAATAAGTTAAATTAATTTTGTTATTAATTAGTTTTATTTTGAATTATATATAACTTAGAAATATTGCCGCATATGGTAAATTAAATATTTAAACAAAATAAATTTGTAAATAATCTTATTAATTTTGTAAATAAATTTTGTTATTACTTAGATTAATTTTTAAAGTATTACTTTTAAGTTATTGCCACTTAAGGTAAACTAATAATTAAAACACTTGTAATTTGTATCTATTTTTAAATTTAACTGTTTTATAAATTTTGAAAATTATCATAAATTGTAAATTAGTTAAACTACTTAGTTTTATTTTTGAAGTAACTTCAAATAATTGACGCTTACGGTAAATTAATTATTTAAACAAATTTAATTAATAAATTCTTTTAAATTAGATATAATTTAGAAAAATCAAGTGAATATGATGAAAAGTTCCAGAATCTATTTATGTTTTTGTGTTAATATATTTGGGTGGGGGCATCTTTAACCAGTGAATTTCGTTTGAATAATTTTTTTAATGTATAAATAGAGTTTTGTATGCCGGATATAGCGGTGGATGTCTGTAATCCAACCTAGTGAGAGGCCTCTACAAAATTTGATTATAAGTAAACATAACAATAATCATAGACCCTATGGCATGGAAATATGCCCAGTGTGCGTATACCATTGGATGTATGCGTGAGTGGCTGTTTCGAAATGGCTTTTTTCAAACTAGGACTATGACGCGCAAGGCATAATTATTCACGTAACATCACAGTTTAAATGACACTATGCTTCGACGATGTAGTTATTGTGATGTTACAATGAAAACTATTATTATACTAGACAGTTTGACCTCACTTTAGGGGTTTCACGGTCGTTATATCTTACGAATAAACGCGAGCTCTGCTCACCGCTCATTGTGTCTGGTAGTAAATAAATGTATTCTTTATCTTGTCTCATCTTTTCTTCATAGGGTTAATAATAATATTAAAAATAACGTGCCCAATTAACCCAACGTATGCAAGGTTTTTTCAACCAATAGGCTCATTTTAAAACCCAAGTCAGTCTCAAAATATTTTTGACTGATTTAACGAAAATTATCCCTCTGAGCCCAGCAGATTTGGTCACTGATATTTAAGTTGACTTAAATTTATATGTTTGGTATAATATTTTGTTCGAAATTCAATCATTACCCCCCATATAGGCTGACTAGGTCGTTAATTCATAGATTTTGAAACTTGTATCAACTTTTAATTGTAAAATTTGCCTTAATATGACTGAAATATTTTTGTTCAAAATCCGACATCTTTCCAACAACTAAACCATCAAAAGTACCATGAAGTCATGGGTTTTGAGCCGATAATCGGTTTTTTCGACCCAAATTTACCAAAAATTGATATTGTATGACTAATATCAGATCATTTAAACAAAATAATTTAAGAAATGGTGACAACTTTATTAAAAAATTCAAAATGGCGAATTTATTTAAACAAAAATTATATTTGACCTTGACCCGCGTGATATATAACGTAATAGTATCTTAGCCTACGACATAATGAAATAGACGACTACGTAACCACATATGCTACATAAAGTCCGAGGATTACACAGCCGCATGTGCTATGTAAAACGCAATGGTTACATAATAATACGCGTGATTACATCACCACTACATACCGGTGATTACGAAATACATACATCCCTCCCCTTGGACTGCACTCCTCATAGTGTACTACTAACACTTTAAGATCATCCTGGAGTCAAATAATAAATTCAAATAAAGTAGGTTAAATGAATATAAAATGAATTATTCTGTTTTTTGGTACTAATTACTAAGCTATTGGCTTAGTAGTTTTTATTGACGCCAAAAATTTTTATGATTTTTCACTAAGTTACAATTTTTTTTTATTAAGCAACAGGTTAATAATAAAAGTAATTGGAAATTTCCGCCTAAAATATTTGTAAACAAAATATTTAATAATTAAATTTAATTGTGTTAATGATGTTGTTGTCACTTATGTAAAAGATATCTTAATTGGTCCTAAAGGTGCCACTGAACATGAAAAACATATTATTTTGATCTTTCACGCGTTAAATGCCAAGAAGCTACAATTAAACTACAAAAAATGTTCGTTATTTTAAGAAGCACGTTTTTTAAGACAAATCATTGAAAGTGATGGAATCAGACCTTTTCAAGAAAGACTTGAATGCATACAAAACTTCGAACTACCTAAAAACTGTAACTCGACTCAGAAGCTGCCATGGCACAATAAATTACTGTCACAAATTTATACCTTATATCTCAGAAATAACAGAACCAATGTCAAACATCTCAAATAAGAAAAAAATGAAGTATTTAAATGAATTAATGAAGCTTTACAATCTTTTGATCGAGCTAAAGAGTCACCATTAAAAATACAAACACTCGAATATATAAAACAAGACCTTCCAAGACCTTTGAGAGGTAATAGCATTCAAAAAATATTGAATCAATAGCAGCCAACTTAAAATAGTTCTTAAACCACAATCTATTATTATATTAGCTAGTTCAAACATGGACGTCAGTCATTGTTTATTAATGAGAAAGTTGGTCATCCTTATGAAATTTCTGACTAAAATCAATAAATGTTTGCATATTGTGAATGAAGAATGCCGAATAACTACCAAGGATTTCGCAGCGGTTAAATTTAATAACCGGACTGTATGAGAAACGACAGAAATTAGTAATATTTAAAAAAACTAATTAATGTGAATTTAGTCTGTCTGCGTGTTCCATCGATTATCTACTTAAAATTTGTCAGTATTATAATTTTATTTTGGAAATATTTTATTTAATCAAACTACTTAAATAAATAATTAGTATATATATAATAAAAATTAATCTTCTTGTTTGGAATTCCATCGAAAACTTCCATAATATCCTTTTCTAGAAAATTTAATAAAAGTTTCATTCTTAATGAAAATACAAAGAATGCATTTACACAGTGCATTCATACATACATACAATTCTGTAATTTCGTACGTTCCTCCCCGTCACCCAACTGATTATGATAATGACATTCAACTATATATACTACTTTATTAACTTTTTCGCGTCGAAGATCGTATATTCCCGTGAAAAAAATTGTGACAAATAGTCGAAGACGGTATTTATTCGACGAATGGCGGACACTTCCGTTTTATGTGTCAGATATGTTTATTTGTGTTTATAGGCGAGTTTAAACTTGCCTGAAATTTTATTTGCCATTTACCAACGTGTGGATGCTTGATAAATAACGTCTTATAGGCCTAGTTAATAGGAAAAAAGCACCTCGTTAAAAGGTTAATAATAAAAAAATCCCAAGAAATTAACTACAAAATCAACTGAATAAATAAAAATATAAAAGAATTAAATTAATGAATAACCTAGTGATTTTTAGCAATTAAAATAATGAATACACGTAAGGTGTTAAACTAAATAATTTGAAATTAAATAAAGGTTATTTGATTATAAATAAAATAAACAAATAAAGTTTTTTTAACTCACGATTGAAATGAATTTTTACCAAATTGTTTTTTCAATCTACCTCTAAGTTTGTTTTGAGTAATTTGACAGTAAATTAATTGTAAATCCATTAATTGAGAAAGGCAATTATTTGATGCCAATCATAAATGATTGCCTAAATTATCGCAACGTAATATGTGGGAACAATCACGACGATTTCCCACATATGATGCAATAAATTTGCTCTCCCTGCATACATCTTAGAATATTCAGAATATCATTGCGCAATATCATTACATTAATGTAATAAATTTTCAACTTCTACTTTATTTTCTACGTTTTCTAATTATTTATTCTGTTTGCATGAAGAAATTGATTAGTAAACTACGTAAATATTTAGCAAGTCTGAATTAAAAATTGTTATAGTCAGAGCTGAATAAGCTTTAAAACGGAAAATGAAACGTTTGACTGACAATTATTTGTGTAGTGTTAGTGAGTCATTCTTTCTAAAAAAACTATTTTTTCCATCGTTCTCAACATACCTGGATTTTTTGAGTCAGTTTACCAATCACTTGTCTAAGGAATTCCAAAGCTGTAAGAACGACTATGGTTTTATAGATTTAGAGTTCGTTTATAAATATAATATAAAAATGTAATATCAACTATTTTAAAAATAATTACAATTGTACGAGTTAGACATTTCAATTTAAGTTGATTAATTAATAATTTACTATATATCTATGTCATTAAAATCTAACAAGTAAAATATTAATAACCATGTTTTAACAACATTTGATAAGCTGATACATTACGAATTCCATCTACGGCTTTGCATTCAATTAATAAATTAAAAGGTAAAAATTCCAAAAAAATATGAAGAGAGAGATTGTCAACTTTCAATTTCGGAAGAATATATTGATTTTCGAAATCTGATAAATCCGGTTGATAAACACTCGGTAATACTACCACTCTTGTAGGAAAATGAGCTAGGAATGAAATGACATGATTGGATGTTTTATTTGTAACAATACAATCGGCTTTTTTTTTAAATCCCACACTCTTGAGCTCAAGCTGAACTAAAGTTTTCATAATACATTTCATAATTAATATTATAATATCAACTTGCGTATGTAAAATGGTTCGTCAGTAGCAATATATAGAATACTAAAGGAATTGACTCAGTTACCTTTCTATCTAATAATCATCATGTAAGTCTGAATACTGTTAAAAACAAAAATAAACTTATTTCTATATCTTTCATCACTAATAATAAAATTAATTTATTGTTTTTATCGAATTTGTCAAGTTTCAGCATCATTAATTACATTCATTGGGCAAATTTAATTTAATGAGAATTTTAAATTCATGTACATTTTAATGCGTTTAAACAATTTTATAATATTCATATTTATAATAAAAACAATTTTCTCCTGTACACAATATTTCACATAGGCCTTTTTTCCAATGTGTATAAACTTGTTTTGATTTATAGTCCTACGATGATTAATATGAACATTTTTGAATTAAATAAAAGATCACAGGTGAAATTAAAAGATAATGAAGATAATTTTATAATTATATGTATTTAATAAATTTTCATTTATTATAATATAGCATAAAATTTTAAAACATCCTTTAAAATAATAACAATGTGAGTGAAACAAACGTTTAAAAAGTTACAGAGAAAAAATGTTATGGAAAGAAGTCTAAATTAATTTGGGAAATCTATATAAGTGTTGGGAAAAAACTGATGTAAGCCCTTAATTTTGTTTGGCCAGCACGATAATGCCTATACACTTTTGAGCGGTAAAACTAAATATTAATGAAAAAAGGGAAATAAAATAATTAAAAAATTAAATTAACACAAAACTTGAAAAATTAATAATAAAATCAAAAAATTGTTTTACCGCATCAAAATACGCACACCAAAATCGTGGTATATAAGGCAGTGCTGGGCAAGCAAAATTCAGCAAGTTTTTCAAAAGTTTGTTTATTTACTAATACGCACTCGAATTCAATTATCAATTTTAAAAATTTTTATTGGAAAATCTACGATTTTATCAACAAAAGTAAAACTTTTTTTTCGTTTTTATGTATAATGCTGTTTTAAATCCTTTCATTATTATGATATATAAATTTTATTTTTAATGATAGCTCATTAATATCATCATTTTACTTGAGTAATAATTTTGATTGTCATTTTTTTTTATAAAATCTTTTTTATTATTTTTTTACTTTTATTTTATTATTTTATAATAAACTGTCATAATAAATTTAATAAATAAGCGTCTATGATCGAACTCCATCTCGACGGAGTGAAATCTTAAATTAAATTACTAATCACCTACTCTACAAGTTTACAAATCATTAAAATTATTTATGGCCGACAATGGGTGGTGTTAGACCAATGACCGTAGTGCATAGGAGGTGAGGAAGCAGTGAGGACGGTTGTCATAACAGCCCAGAGTTTCCCCCTGAGACCTTATCGCCTGACCGTCTGTAGGCAGAGAGTGGCCATGAGGAAGGTTTAAAATCCAATGACATAAATGATAAACATAAGACGACTAGATATGGGAAAAATATGTTGGGGTTTTGTCGGTGGATTTGAATAGGAATTATTGTCGATCTGACTCCAAGCGTGCTTTTAAAAACAGTAACGAACTCCAAACGAAATAAACTTTATTGATTAATACACTTTATCTCTACTTTAAAATGACACAACGAATTATCAATCAATCATAATTAGTGCTTATTGCGACCCTTCGGGAAGAATTGCACTTTTCGGATAAATTGACTTTACAATCACTTGACTACTGTGGTGGGTTTCTGAGATTGTTAACTATGATTTAGTTGCTTTGCTTTGCTTTGACCTTGCTTAATTTCTGTTTCAAATTTCTCTTTAATTTCTTTTTGCTTTTCTTTGTCTTCTGCATTTTTTTGTCTCCTGCAAATTTCTTGTCTCTCGCAATTTTTGTCTTTCGCAAGTTTTGTCTTATTTTTTGTGTCCCTGATTTCAATTGCGCTTCCTTTTTATACTCCATCATCCAATAACACTTACTGCTGTAGAATAGAATTTCTGATATTTTTTAACGCTAATTCCTTTTGGGCCTCCATAATCATTGACAGCTGTCCAGATAAATCATTTTTTAGTGGTGCCCTTTCCCGGATTCCCAAAGAACATTTCTTCCCTTATCTTGAAGGAGCTTTTGAAATAATGTGCAAATTTTCCTTTTGTTTTTGTTTTCCTAAATTTGCACTTGTTAATTATAAATGACCTTCTTTTATTTAATTGTCTGTTTTAATTGATTTTCTCTTATTCCCTTCTTGTTATTCGACATTTCTTTTTCATTCCCTTTTTATTAGGCTCCAGAACCACATCTTAATCACTTATGATTGTTTCCCCAAATCATTTTACATGTTTATTAATTATTTTACTCTATTATTTAGGTATCCTCAACAAATAGAATTAAAGCTAACAATGATAGTTATACTAATATTTTGTGGAACGAAACTATGAGGTAAAACCAATCATGAAAAAAATTGCGAAGAAAATGTAGATTTTCACAAAAGGAAGCAAACATATGCAACGATAGAACGTTTCGGAGATCATAGTACCCATTATTTGATAGTTTTTACTGCATAACTTATCCTAGTAAACTTAATCGACACTTCAAATTTTGTTAAATTTAAATGATATTTAAATGAATTTTACAACGAAAATGAAAGATAGAATATTATCAAAAAAATCTCAAACCAAACCGAAGATTGTTTTTTTTCATTTATTTCATTAAAAAGGAATCAAAATCACACACCTGCGAAAAAAAAATCCATATAATAGTTTCAAACCAATATCCAAAATCACTATAACAAATAAAATCCATAGAATAATTTCGAATCAATATCCAAAATCACAATAGCGAATCAATAATCCATTGAATATGATGTCAAAATTTGCTACCCAAGTGAATAGTCACCATGGGGCGAGTAAAATTATGAAATTATATCCTCAAAAGTTTGACAGTTTTATATAAAAATAGAAGTTGTCACATTTTTTATTTAGAAATGACCATGATTATATTAAATAGGAAAATAATGAATAAAAATAAAGATAACATTAATCAAAATACTTTTATTTTTGCATGTTTCACTTGCAATTATTAAATCATAATCTGAAAGGAGAATTAATTAATTAATTAATGGAACTAAAGAAATCACATTATGATATTTCTCTATTATTTCACTATTCAAGACATTTCCCAAAGATTTCCCAAATTTATGTGAAAAGAATTTGATAATGGTAAAAACTCATGATTAAGAGGAAAATGCACTTTGGAGTAAAGGATAAATTAATTAGGATTTATTCACTTCTTCATTATGTGAACACTTGTTGATAATGTTTCTTTCTTACCAGGAAATTTATCCCAATGGATTTAATTAATTAATTAATTTTAATTATTATTATTATTATTATTATTATTATTGTTGGGCCAGCACACAAATAGCCTTGAGAATTGTTTAAATGCATCAGTAATACAGCACGAAAACCCAGCACCAAGATAACTTAAAATACAATATACAACACCAACTAAACACTATAAAATCTGAGAGAATATAAATAAATATAAAATCAAAAACATAAAAGTAAAATAAATACAAAATGCATCAAGAACCGCACGAAATTTACATAAAAAATAATGAATTAAATGAATAAAAATAAAATATTTTTTGGTTGAATAAATTTATTTAAAAAATTTTAAAAATAAATTACTAATTTAAATTAAGAAATAAATAAAAATTTAATTTAGATAACACAAATAATTTCAAAGTCGAATTTTGTTTAATCGCAATAAAACTAACACGCAAGGTTAAGGCCAAATTATAGGTATAAATACTGATGTGTTTTCCCAAATTTTCAACTACTACTTTGTAGTATTAATTTCAACCAAATTTAAGATGCACATTTTTTATAAATCTTACTTTTTTGTGTGATTTTTTTTCAGATATTTTCAGATCATTAATCTACAGTTATGTTTTGTAGCAATATTTTCAGGTTATTAATCTACAGTTATGTTTTGCAGCAATATTTTCAGGTTATTAATCTACAGTTATGTTTTGTAGCAATATTTTCAGGTTATTAATATACAGTTATGTTTTGCAGCAATATTTTCAGATTGTTAATCTACAGTTATGTTATTTTGGTTTATGTACATCGATGCCCGATTTAAAATTTGTTTATATGAATGCCAAATATACAGTTTATGCTTCGAGACTTTTGCCTAATTCATGTGGTAATTTATTTTTTCTATTATTTTATTTTTGGTGGCCCACAGCCAAAACATAACGCAAGATAGAAAAATAAAACACACTATAGAACTGTGTAAGTGCGTGTAAAATCGCCAATAGTTCGTGCCCGTGAAGGCTCCGGTGTGCGGAACGCAGGAGCTGGAACGTCCATAATATCCGTACATGGGGGAAATTGGAGGGTAAATGAGTAGTCCATTGGCTGCTCCTTCATCATCCGTTTCCTAAAAAATTGACATGAATTTTAACAACAATCGGCTCAAAATCTCTAACACCGAGTAGTTCAGTGGGCACTCATTAAATATAATATGAACATACATAGATCTTAAGGACAAAGAGAGGGAACGGGTAGTGGGGAAAATTGTGAAATCGTTGCAACAGTTAAAATGAATAGCCATCGGAAAAAGATTAATCCGAACGACCAAAATCATGAAAAATAATGTTTTTAAATAAGAATTAAATAAATTAATTTGAGTTGAGGCGGAAACTATGGGCGGGACGCTGCTCAAATTTTTCGAGTCAATGAAAATACTTTGTCGAAAACCGTAGAATAGGGATAAACCGTAAAATAAGGGCGGAACGCTGCTAAAATTTTCGAATTTACAAAAAAAAACTTTATCGAAAAACGAAAAATACAGATGGACTACGGCTAATGTTGTATATCAATAAAAAAATTTTAACGCTGAGGAATAAGGACGGATCCCTACAAAATCTTAATAATAATAACGATAATGATAAGGGTAATGGTGATTATAATAATAATAATAATAATAATAATTATAATAATAATAATAATAATAATAATAATAATAATAATAATAATAATAATAATGATAATAGTAATAATAATCATGGTATTTGTAGTAATGATGGTAATAATTATGATAATAATAATAGTAGTAATCATCATAATAGTAATAACAATAAATATAATGGTAGTTATAGTAATAAAAATAATAATAAAGGTAATAGTAGTAACAATTAAGAAAGGTAATATATATAATAGTAACAATGATGATGCTAGTAATAATAATAAGGAACATTGTAGTTATAATAGGGATAAGGGTAAGAGATGTACTGTGTTTCTTTAACCTAACAAAGGGTGTACAGGCCAAAGAATAATCATCAACACGGACAACGATAAGAAGGACTATGGGAATGGACATAACAATGAATGATATGAGAATATAGGTTAACATTTGAAAGAGATAGGAGAATAATGGGACCTAAGAATCAAAAGCGAGCACAGGTCTTCTATCGACAGCTCGTTGGACCCATGGATCGTTCGGTCAATTATAGCATTAGCAATAGCGCTCACTTTTTGCGGACGATCTACCCACTCGAACACAGTTCCAACGTTGCTCAGCAACGGGTGCCGAGTGGTAAGCAAAGGAAATATTTGTATGGGGTTGTCTGGGTAACAACCATATAGTTTCAAAATATCAAAACCCAGAAACCCACAATTATTATTATTGTTACCATTAGGATTATTATTAAAAATTACCCTTGTTATCAGTATTTAGCATTATTTTCAATTTTCATTAGAATGGTTACTCTTATCGTTATTGGTATGATTATTGTTTCAATCACATTTATTATTAACATTATTATTATTACAATTATTACGATGGTTATTATTATTATTGCAGTTATTATGATCATTCTTATTGTTGTTGTTATAACAATTATTATGGATAATATTTTTGATTATTACTATTACCCTTGTTATGAGCCCAGTTAACATTACGGTTGTTATGACTGCGATTAGTATTGTTAATTTACATTTTAATGATAAAACTATTATCGTAATCCCGTTAGTAAGGTTACCTTTCTATCCAATTATATATATATTTTTTTAAATTTTATTCAATAGATTTAACGAATCCAAATGACCAAAAACGAACTTCGTCATTACCACATGCTATCCTACGATTTCATTATGACCCTTAATCTTTTGAGCGAGAGAGCAACCGGGTGGATAGGTTTACGTTCAAGCGAATTGACAACCAGTTGTATACGAGTGTTGTTGTGACTCTACGAAAAAATGAATTATACATTAGTGATAATAGTGTCCCTTGTTCACTTTTAATTACGCGTCATCAGGGGCTTCAGGATCTTTCAAATGTAACAAGAGAAAGCCACTGAGGGTGCTGATGATGTCTATTGTGGTTGTGCAACAGTGGAAATAGTGAAACATAGACGCCATCGTAAACTCTTTCGATCCCGAAGAACGAAATAAACCAATAAGTAGATAAACTTTTAATATTATTATCCTATGATAATTCTTTGAATGGTCATTTTCCACGTAATTAGAATATATATTATATAAAATAGTGCAATGTACCAAGGCAGACTTCGAGAAGTTTTGGAATAACGTAGCCAAGTACCATGAGCAGGCTATGAACAAATCCCAACGCGCAGAGTCCCACGTTCGGCGCTGTAGACGCATGGAGGAAACCTGGATCCGCCCGGGTGAGGCAAAGAAATTACACCAACAGATTGCCCAAATGAAGCGGTTATACGAAGAGGAGCTTACTCTGTCAAGAGTCCTGAAAATAAAAATCCGCCACAGGCTTGCGGGATAGCAACGCTCAAACCCAATTACAAATAAAGAATGAACTCACCCGAATCCAACATACATGGAAACCGAGCTGTTCCCAGTCGAGGGCACCTTCGTTGTAGTAGTAAGGGCCTCAATATCCGCACCACCACCGGAACCGACGAATGTAGTGACCGCACCGGTTCGAAAACTGCCACCTCCGTCAAATCCGAGACCTGGTAAGCACTATTTGGATGTAACCAAGACAGTTACATATAAATATTTGACCATTTTTGACAATTTGGAATCTCATATAGAAACCATTGCATTCGTGGAACGTAAGTTCCTAGAAGTGGATTGGATTTTAGGTTGTCCAATATGGTGATAAGAAATGTAGATTTGAAAACGTCACCTGTTCTCGAAAGACGAATTCAAAGAAAATAGAAATGTGCGAATCTAAAGCAAGAAAGTACAAATAGCAAGTAAAGAAACGTTTTGCCACAAGATGCAGATTCCAGTGAATGGAAAAAAGATTGTTTGGAATGTTAAATCTTGGTAGAAGAATCAGATAGTTCAGACTTTGAAAGGTGCCATGTCTACAACAAGTAGCAATATCTTTCTCTTTCTGAAATGATGGGACAAACCGGGATAGGTAACTGAGACGCTTGTAAAGTAATTAATTCTTGCTTACAGGATATGAATCTCAATACAACAGAAAATCTACTGATGCCATCAAAATTACAAAGATGGCGTATTCTTTATACTAATCACTATATTTCTAATCAAGATGGACGCACCGTTTATTCAGACCATGAAATATTAGAGCCAAAAATTCATTGATGAACCATTAGGATTCTGGAACACAGTGTAGACCAAAATAATTATGTGATTATATAATAAATTATTAATACGGATTAAATTACATCAACAGGGGAAAGGTGGTTCATGTGTACAGTGCGGAAGGATGGTAAAATATCAGTGTTATAATACAACGAGACCCAAACTATGGTCAAAAATTATTTCTAATAAAATTCACTGCAAAGATTAATAACACAAAAATTTATAAAAAATTCATTGATTAAATTAAAAATTAAATAATAAAAATTTCATATTAATTAATTTTAAAAACGCTATCATGTAATTTTATTGACGCTAACTTATATATTAAAAATTTTAATTCATGTAACCTAACTGCTGACTTGATATTTACTTTTTAAAATTATTGCTTAATGTAATTTGAAGACGCTGACTTTGCTATACATTATTTCAGACACTTTAAGCATTTTAATTAACTCCAGACACTTTATTTCACTTTACTTTAATTTACTACAGCTGTTTTAATTTACATACCTTTTTTATTGTGAGTCAAAGATACCCGACTATAGTGTGACTATTTTAGGCTTTTTATCGGTGGGCGATTCAAGCAATTTTTAATTTTAGGCCATTTTATCGAGAGTTATTTGCCATAAAAAAATTGTTTGAAAATAATGGACGTTACGTAATTTTTCAATCAAGATTAAAATACATCATTATGTAACTAATCCGGTTGCTCCCGCAGGCCGATATCTACACAGTTAAATGATCCATTGTTTTGAATGATAAAGAAAACAACAAGGCAAAAAGGATATATTGAAAGGTATAAACGTCAAACATTATTTACACTTCAAAGTACCATTTAAGAAGTAAGCGCAGTCATTAATTATTTTTAAAGAAAATTAAAATTTCAGCGATTTATTTGTAAGTAAAACTTAGTTTAATTGAAAATTTACTTGAATATTGAAAATTCAACTAAAATTTCGAGTTTAATAAATTAAGATTTTATGAGTTAAAAATTTTAATTTAAAAATTTTACAATCATTCATAATTTTCAGATTAAAAAATTAGAAAATTTATTAGAAAATATTTTTAAAAATAAAATCTGATTGAGTCTCTATAATCCAATTTCTCTGTAGTAATTATCTAAAATACATAATAATAATAATAATAATAAATAATAATAATAATAATAATAATAATAATAATAATAATAATAATAATAATAATATAATAATAATAATAATAATAATAATAATAATAATAATAATAATAATAATAATAATAATAATAATAATAATAGTAATAATAATAATAATTATTATAAGTGGCCAGGCACCTTAAAAATTGCAATTAATTTAATATGATGAATTAGTAATTAATTATTTGTCAAAATACTACCGAAATTTAAAATTGTAGTAATTGGGAACATATTTGGATAACCATTTTAATATGGCATGGATGATGTTAGTAACATGTTGTTACTGAGTTCGAATTTACTCCATAAAGTGAAAAGTTAGCGAAGGGAAAGTAAAATCACTGTTGTTTCTGATGGTGAAACTTCATCATTGCACATAAAACAAATATAAAATGATAGTTCACTATCCGTAACGCGGCTGATCGGATGTATGAAATTCGAGGCCTTTATGTTGCTTTGATTATATACAAATTGCCTAACTAGTATAAAAAATTAATTACGATTATGATTGAAATGCTATTTCGTCGTTTTACTATGCTTCAAGGGAATTTGACTCCACCAGTTTTGAATTCGCTAGATCCTTATGTGACTGATAAAAAACAAATTCCAAAACCTCATACGATTCTAATGAAAGATGTTCTATCTATTAGTGATGCAAAAATGAATATTGACTGTGGAAATCGTCGAAAACATCTCATAAGTTCGTGAACCTACTGAAAGATTTTCTACCCTGAGGGGCTATTCATTATCTTGCAGAGGAGGGAAATATAAAAAAATTGGAAAAAGATGTGGAAAACCGAAATATCGATCAAGGAAATGTTGGTGCCGAAGGCATGCTGTTTACAGCAATGATAACTATTCTTGATAGATATAATCTACTTCCTCTTAGTCCAGATCCAACAGATAGACTGTGATAGACACCAGAAAGACTGTCACTATTTTGAAAGTAATGGCGACAAAATTCAAAAAAAACTATTAATAATATTAATAATAATAATAATAATAATAATAATAATAATAATGAAAATTAATAAAAAGAATTACAGAAAATTGGCTTTGAATTAAATAAAAAGAAAGCACCAATCCAATATATATATATATATATATATATTCTACTACAATATATTTCGACAGCCTCACTGTCATTGTCAGGTAGTTTTGCATTTAAAACTATATTGATTTAAAATCCTTTATTCAAACAAATGTTTTCATTTGATTTTAAAAGTTATCCCCTATTAAAAATATCAAACTCTGTTTTAAAAATTCTAATTCTTTTAAAAATTAAATTTAATAAATTTTATAAAATTGAAATTTAACATAATTTCAATAAACTTTTAATAAAATATTTTCAAACTTTTAAACAAAAACATTTTACATATATTTTCATCTTGCAGCACAAAATTGAGTTTACTAATATCAATCAATTTCATAAGTTGACTGTGATCGAAAACTTGATAGCGGAACTGATGAGCAGTCATTCTAATGTATGTGCATCCATGACATATATATTTATAACCAAGATCTAAATACCATCTAAGAAAGACTTGAAGTCTAACAAAAAATACGATAATGATCCTCAAATGAAATATCCAAACCCAAAAACAAACTTCACCAACGATATCACACAAAGCTAATTCAATCGTTGATAGTTTTTCATTCATTGAATTTCTACATCTCTTCCTCAATTTCAAAATCAATCTCTTGAATACTGGAACGAACGACATATTCAAGTTGCTTAATTTTTCTTCTTCTTAAAATGTAATAGCAGAAAACACAAGGCATTCAAAGTCATATCCTCAAGTGATGGTAATAACTTCGAGACAATGTTTCCACTCACTGAAAATACAGTTTTCAAGTATTCGTAGGAGTTTCGAAGATATATTTCACATGTTCCTTCTTCTCCAAAAATTGCCATTGTTCGACTTTGGCTTATTATTGTATTAAAATTTACCATGTCAAGCCTTTCTTTCCATGACTAGTTTGTAAAACTATCAATAAATTCACTATCAAAAAGAATGTTAGTAGTAAGAAGAACTTATTTTGGTTTCTGGTTGAGTATTTCATTATACTATCGCTGATGACTCTTGTCAAAATAGTGTTGCGAGCAGGACGAAGTTTTTCATCGTTTTTTACTCGTCGCACCAAAGCAGATTTCAATTTAAGAGCTACATCCGTGACCCCAAGGTGGTTTACAATGAATGATATGGTGGTATCGGCTGACAACAATTATACTGCAATTTACTCTGCCCAGAAATAGCACTAATAAGTTTTATTAGAATAGGCCTCCACAATTATTTTTGAAATATTTTATTTTAATTTAAAAGTATTTTAAAATATTATCATTAATAAATTATAATTAATTAAATTTTTAAATAGATTTATAAATTTAAATTAGAAAGATTAATAGTTTACTTTTTTTCTTCTTGACATTCCAAAGCTTTAGGAAACATTGTGAAAACATCTTAAAAAAGTAATCTCACAGATGCCCAACCATATAATGAATCTTTAGTGGAAGGGCGCTGAACAGCTCTTTTAAATATGACCATTCGAAGAGAGGTTTCGTAAAACTCTAAATTCGACACCAATTATAACGATATGAAAATTAATTTAAAGAAAATAAATTAATTTATTTTAAATATTTTTTTTGACATAATTTTTAATGACAAAGTTTTACCAATTTTTTATTTGAATGTTGTGAAGAATTTTTTGATATTTTTTCTTTTAAAGTTTTTAATTTAATACTATTAATGGTAGATTGATTGAAATTTAGTTTGATGATGACTATAGTGGCCTGCCTCGAGGTTTTTTCCTGGCTCTGTTGGAGCTTGATCTAGTTGGTATTCCAAAGGTGTATGAGCAAGGTTTGGACGACCTCTTTTTCGCTTCTCAACAATTGGAACAAGCTTGACCAAAGATGGAATGGTAACAGAGTTGAGACGCGCTGCAATTCCTATTACGTGTTAGCAAATATAATTCTTTTGATGTGACGGACATGAGCACTTTGCATTCTTCCAATTTTTTTCATCTGAATTCGCCTCAAACACCACTGTTATCCAACATTTGATTAAATTAGCTGCAATTTGCAATCAATAAAAAAAATTGCAATCAATTAAATTAATTAATAAACCAAACAATTAAATAAGTAATACAACTTATATAATTAAACAATCACATCATAATTATTGGAAAGTAATTAAATTAGCTGCAATTAAAATTAATTTAGATGAACAAATAAGTATTAGACATTTAAGTCTGATTTATTTAGGCGAACATGAAATAATACCCATAATTTATTTATTTTCTATAAATTATTAATTAAATCAGACCTAAATTGACAGTATAAATTTAATAAAAATAATCTTACCATTATATTTTCAATTCAATTTCTTTTTCTTTAAGATGTTTTAAAAATATATATATAAATTAAAATAAATTTACTTTTATATTTTAAGGGAGATCATATTGATGACTTCGTAACCGTGGATCCTAAGTTAAATCTTATTATGAATAATTCACTAAATATAGTGAGTAGAGATAAAAAATATTTAAAAAATTTCTAAAATAATCATATCAGCTATCCTCAAACTTTTATTTATCGGTGAATAATTTTAATAATCTAAAAACGTTTTTATTTCAATATTGTTATTATTTATTATGCTTTGCATTGGTAGTTAGACATTCATTGGCAAAATCTGATTCAATACTACAAAGCGTGTCATAGCACGATAGTTGAGAATATCTGATATGAATATATTTTGTTATTAAATATTTATTGTTACAGATATTGTTTAGAAAAAAATAAATACAAATATTTTAATAAAAATAATAAAAATAAGTTGGATAATAAAATCTTACAGTAAAATCAATTTCTTTAAATTTCATTAGCTAATAATTACATTTAAAATACTAAATTTCAATTATTAACAAATACTTTTAAATCAAGCGATTTATTATATTTTGGCTCTCGAAATTCTTTCATCTAAAGTATTTAAGGAAATATAATTAATTTTTTTATAAATAATTTTTATGAGTATTCCAATTAATATTTATGTTATTATATTATTATCTGAGTTTTATCATTTTATAGACTAATGACTTCAAAGATTATATTTCTGGACCCGTGGAAAATCTGTTTGATTTCACAACGACACATTTAAGTAGAAGATGTCAAAAACGAAGTCAGTGAAACTTTGTGCTTCTCTTTTATCATATGTTTGGTTAAAGATTATGTTCCACTATGTCCCTAAAAATCAAGATTGGAAGAAGGTCTGCAGTTATTTTTCCGACCATGTACTCCATCAGTTAACAATCGTAATGAATCGACACCTTCATACGCTCACTTCAAAAAACTTTTAAATAGACTCTTAAATCAAAAAGAGGTAGAATAAAATATTTGCAGAATTTCTTTCTCATAGAAAAGAATCGCACAAATCCTAAGTTCAAATCCGTTGAATGGATGAGTTTTAACTAAAAACAACATTAATGAATGCTTGATTTCGAAATTTCTCGAAGGTCCTCTTTGCTAATTTCGCTACATGGCTATAGTGCTGATATATATTTTATATTATTTAAACAAATTATACAAATTTTCTTATTTTATAAAAACTATTTTATAATTCATTATAATTAAAAGCTTTTAAATTTTAGTTTAAATAATTTATAGTGTAAATTTAAGTCTACAGATCTGGGTATCAAACAATGCATCTTACATCCTACCTTTCACCATGTGTTGTCAGTGTATAGTTTTATTAAAGAAAAATTTATTTTCCAATCATATCCCTTTTAAAAACCGTTCCATATCCGATCACTATATAAAACTATATATTTAGAAATTTAAAAGAAAACGATTTTAAATCCACATTTTTTGATATCACTAATTCACTAATATTTTTGAGCAAATAAAATATTTATTAACCCAACAAAAAAGTCAACTGTGTTTTAATAGTTAAAGTTCTATATTTATATTAAAGGGTTAACAAAAACATACTATTTCGGTATATATATATATATATATATAAATAAAGAAACCGATTTTAAGGTTTTTATTTGCTAAAATTCAAATAAATGAAATGCGCTTTATAACACATATTTAAACAGAAAATAACCAATATTTAATATATAATTGATTTATGAAGCCACATTTAGTACAGTTAAAAATTATAAATTCATAGTTTCGTTATAACGGATTAGCTACTGATATTTTAATTTGATTAATAAAAATTAAATATAACTAAAAACTCCTGTCAAGCCAATCTTTGAAAAAGTCTCTGAGAATCAAATTTTCAAATGGTTTGTTTTAATTTCGTCAAATATTAGATAAGTTTAAAATTCAACAGAAATTTAATGAAACAACCTCAAAATAAATAGGTCTTATTAAAAGGAAGAAGAAGAGGGAGGAAGGATAGAACAAATGTTCAACGATACATAATTGGTTTTCTATCAATATTGCATTATGACGAATTGCAAAGGATTCTAACAACATTTCACTTGCTCAAGTCAAAGTTTTAGTCATCAAAGATACTTTCACAATATTTACACCGAAAAAAGTTTCGTATTGTACAAGAATTGTTTGGGTTTGAAACAATATAATTTTCTAGAAAAAAATTTAGTGTGTGATATTTTTAGTTGTGAAACCAAAAATATACGCAAACTAATAATAGTCGTTATAAATGCTGATCCAACTATTGCGACATCTGATGTTGGGATCAAAAGCTTTGTTCTTGTTTTATTTTATGAAAGTCAAAATCCATTTTGAAAACAATAAAAGAGCTATAACCAGTTGAGTACCGAAAGCACCAATTGGTGCTTGGTTCATAACTTTTGAACCATAAAGGATTTTTTAATTTTGTTTTTATTATTAAAAGCGCAGATCAAAGATCTTTCAAATAACATTGATTTTGACGATCTACGATGCATAGTTTTTATGTAATTTAATTTTTTTAAAATTGCAAGTCGTCATTTATTGATGGTATCTTTTATTTGTTTTTTATTGTTTTTAATTCATTAGTAGTTATTTTTTTATTTTGTGCACTTCATTTTTCTTGTGTTTGTGCATTGGATAGCACATTTCCACTTAGAATAAATAAAAATTGTAAATAATAATATTTCAGAATTAATAATAACTTTTTATGATATATCCTCTTTTCCTTTGGTTTCAGAAATAATTTTTCTTGAAAGAATTAGTTTAGAATGAATTAATCTATAGAATGAGTCCTTTTTCATTCATAAATTCGAATTTTTCAATTTTTGTTTGTTTAGGTAAGAATTATGTAATAAGTTTGAAATTATGTTTTTAATTTGTCAATTCCTTTTATTTACGTTGTATTATTTAAAAAATACTTGAAATCACACCAAAAAACATTCGGTACTCAAAGGGTTAAGAACTATGAGAAAAATTCAAAGTTTTTTTTATTTGTATGAGATTTATTATGGAAATCTTTCTTAGTGTTTATTTGCAGCATTTAATATATAATAAATAAATCCATAAACTTACATTTGGCTTAAAATGAACCATATGCAACTAAAATGAAATTAATTATTGTTTTATCAGTGTAATCAAATTCAATTAACTTACACGACTCATTTGTTGAAAATGCTCCTAAATAATGTAGCAATTAATTAAGAAATATCAACAATTATTACTGTAACAATTATGCAGTCGTAGTAATTATTTCTATATTCGTCCCATGGATAACCAAAGTCATAATCATAATAATTCCCATAATAATAATCTATGGGATAAACACACACAAACATTTCGTTCTACACTAGCCTTCATAAATTACCATCAGAAATGACAAATATTATGAACAAATGACAAGTTTAAATTTATATTTATATGAATTCATGTTCATTTATTCTTATTTTTAGAAAATGTCAGATTTATTAAATTTTTATTTAAATATAGATTTTAAGCTTCATAAAATGTTTTCATTCAACATTACATTTTTTATGTTATTACATTAACTTTTCCCTGTAACATGAATTCGATCAATTTTTTTATCAATTTCTGAATACATACAAATATTTTATTTTAAAATTATTATTTCACTTATAAGTCATGCTTGATAATGCTTTTTTTCTATATTTTTGATAATTTCTGGTAATATGTCATTATTTTTCGAACTCCTAAAAAGATTTTAAATTTGCTTCTATCTTAATTGTGGGAAGGCGGAATGTGATAAAGCTCTTGAAATATTCTCGAATTTCATATTTTTATAATTAAAAATGCCCATAATAAATTATTGCTATCCATATTTTTTGTCTCCTTATGTTTATTTTTATTTGTGTTATTGTGTGTGGCGCATATGTGTTTTTTATGTGCTTTCACCATTAGAAATATTTTTTTGTTCTTCTATGATAAATTCACTTAATTTAAACAGGGACCTATAATTACATATATAATAAAATTTATTGATGTTTTAATATATTTTTGTAATAATATATATTTTCTTAAACTTATACTTGCTTTATTTTAATATTTTTAATCTTTTAATGTCAATAATATTTTTTAAAAATAAAGTTTCGTATTTATTGTGATTCATTGGTCGTTCATGGTTTTTTTAAAAAGGTAAGATTTATTTAATTTTCATTTAAATCTTTTCTAAAATGTTTTCATTCACAAATAATTTTTTAAATGTTATTATAATAACTTTTTCCCTGTTACATCAATCTTTGTCTTTAAAATTTTTAATACCTAAGAGTATTTGTGACCATCGATGTAAATAAAGTGAATTTACACTAAAGTAACAGAAAAACATTTTGAAATAAGACAAAGAAAACACAAAACACATGAATTTCACACAATAACCTTTTAAGAAAAAATCCACACAGGTGAACAGAAATTATGAGCAGAATTCATTTATTACGGTAATTTTAATTATCACATCCACTTTTCCATGAGTAGAAGAGCGGCAAAAAGGAGTAATGTATGTAAGAGGATTATTTATATTTTCATTTAATTATTAATCATATTCAATTTGTATATTTAGCTTATCAATGTATGATTGCAATTTGTGATGAATGAATAAGTTACAGTTTTAGAGTCATTCAATGGAACTGAAGCAGTGGTGTACTAAGATGATATTTATATATTTTTATCTACATCATAAAATTGCTTTAAAAGACTTTAATAAATGTCATAATAAATTTTTAGGTTATATTATTTATGCAGAGGACATTAGAACAGATGATAGTAAAATTGAAGCCATAAAGACTATGAAAGACCTAATTGCGTAAA
Source organism: Schmidtea mediterranea (assembly GCA_022537955.1). Lineage (NCBI taxonomy): Eukaryota > Metazoa > Platyhelminthes > Tricladida > Dugesiidae > Schmidtea > Schmidtea mediterranea. Next base: position 19,003,278 of record CM039681.1, read on the forward strand.
AAATCATAGGTTTTCTAGGATTGAAAAACTATTGCAGAAACTATTATAATAATTATGGGAACGTAATCCATAAAAGCTTCTTTGAACAAACGAATGTCAAAGGTCATTTAAAAATTTATTTAGTTTATGGAATGAAAATTAACAAAAATATAGTATCTAATATTCACCGAAAATTCAAGTACAGGCAATTATACTAAACAAGAAGTTTAGAATAGAAAAGGCGGTAAAACAAATCTTGGTGAAAAAAAAATCAAAATAGCCGAAATTTTAAAGTGGGTGACCAGATTCTTGTTAGGAAAGACAAAATGTAATAAAGGAATGGATCACTATGAAGACCAATATAAAATAATTAGAAAGATAATTTATGGGAGTTATATATTAGAAACTAAAAATGGGAAAGAGATTGTACGAAATACTAAATAGGTGAGATCTGTTTAAGTGTGATAAATTGTTTAAATTAGGAAAAGATTATTTCTCATAAAAATTCATACATAATTTCATGCATGAATCAAAAAGATTGAGCATAATAATCATAATAATAAAAAAATTAAATCAACAGTATTAACAGTAAAACTTAACGTTAAAAACAAATAAAAGTTCATATGGTAAATTTAAAATTTTTTATTTTTATAAAGATCTTACTCGTTTTAATCGATTTATGGCATTCTTAATAAATATAAAAAAATAATTTAAAATTTCTAATTAAATATTTCTGCTTCTTATAAATTTCAGTGAAATATAAAGATAATATATTTTTATCAACAATATTAACCACATTCAACTTTAAATGCTTCTTCCTAGGTGTTTAATCAATATAAAATATACAACATGTATAAAGCACAATATTTATAACACAAACTTTCGATATTTTATTAAAAATTTTGTTCATAATTTCATTTTAATTTTATATAAAAAAATTTTAAAATTGATAAAAAATGTATAATAAAAAAACTACTTCTCTGTTTTTTAAAAGATTTTCTTGAAATGTTTCCAAATCAAAATGAACATTTGTCTCTGACCAACGATCTTTTGAAATTTCAGAAGACTAAATGAAATTATTATTTTAATGCTTTTTAATCTTTGATATAGCTTACGATTTTTGTAGGGGAATTCTTTGAACGAAATTTAATCCTTGACATAATTCTCGAAGATTCAATTTTCCAATGACGACTTAGCTTCTTAAAAGAATATTTTTATAAATGTAATAAAATTAAATAAAATATGCAAATTATTTATAATTTACATTGAATTGTAGAAACAATATTTCTTACGATTCATTTTTTTCTTCTTTTCTTTAAATCTATTTTAATTGATGATTTTATTTATCTTCATTTAGTTTTCAACTGTAAATCAATGTTTTTCTATGTAACACATATTTTCAGTAGTGTTTTATTCATGTGCTATAAGTAAAATAATACGTAAAAAGAGCAATGCCGAAAATTTGTAATAAATAGAAACATTGATCTAAAGTCGAAAACTAAATAAAGATAAATAGAATCTTTTAAAATTATTTTATTGTTTTATTTATGAAAACAAATACTAAACATATTTAAGGAATATATTGTTTTAAAGTAAGTGTCAGCTATCGAAATAATTAATACAAACAGGGGAAATTTTTTCACAATTGTTTGTATTAAAATTTTCATTTTAAAATTAGTCAATATGATAAGAATTATTGTAACTGGTGACACATTTACGCACAGATGATGGAAACGGTCGCCTGGAGCCCAGGGGATAATTAAAAATTATATGTATTAATTTGTAGCTTGTAACCCATATTATGTCACACACCACATTAAAAAATGGATTAATATGAAAAATATTTTATTACTGATATAGTATCAGTTGATATCGCTTATAAATAATAAAATCAAAGTGAAGTAGCAAACTCTTGAATAAATATATAGAAATAAATGTTAACTACTATGTTTCTAAAAAAATTTAACTTTCTGATAATAAATTTATAATTAATTACAATGAGTAACAAATTAAAATCATGTCAAAAAACATAAGTTGTATACCATGAGCGCATAGTCACACTACTCTTTCCAATGACAATTATTTTATAGTTCAACATAACAAAGTCTGGTCGAATTCGTTTTATCCATTTATTTAAATATATGTGGCTGTAATCTAGCTAGTTGGATGCCTATGTGAATATTTAATTTTAGAGACAAAATTTAATTAATTTGAACATAGTCTTAATAATGCTTTGTCGTGTCAGTGTTATTGTGTAATCTGTGGCTAGATGACTACCCTGACAAGCTTGATTTAATATGTGCTATGATTTACAGGTACTGATTTAGAGGCCTGGCTATATATTAAATATATTTACTTAATTTCTTTTTATTGTAATTTATATATATATATATATATATATATATGGCTTTTTATTCGTTCAACCCTAATAATAAAAATATGTATTGTGTTATTTGGTGCCAACTTTGTATAGAAGTTATTTTAATCATGCTTGTCTCTAATTTAGCCTATTAAAATAATCAAAATTATTTTGACGATCATTTGGTCATGTACTTATGTATTGTCCTACATAGACACCTACATATAGCTCCATTAAATTTTTAACTATTAAAAATTGACCTCAGTAGTTTTTGAAGAGTTGCGAGACAGTGCACTTATGGTTTACAACTAACATAAACGTTCTATCGAATAATTTACTCCAAATTTGGCGTTATAAAAAGATTATCAATAACTAATAGGACACAAGCCCCATTGGCCAGACCTGTGTTGGAACTCGTCGTGTCAAATGACATGGCTCTCACCCGGTCGGCAATCCCCCATTCATTTAGAGCAGCATACACGGCTTCAGCTTGTGCTTTTCCAGTTAACGATTGAAGCTTGGCTGCAACCAACAACTGAGAAATACCTTTTCCAGAGACTAGGATGGGTAGTCGATCTATGGTCTCCTTGCCCGTTAGGTCACGAAGCATTTTGCCGTCCCAATGCACAACCAGTGGGACGTCAACATCAGCTCGGAACTCCTCTCTTAGACGGCCTGATATCATCTTCCGATGATCTTGTCGCTGTTGACGTATTGTACTCCTGTTCAAGGCAAGATCTTTCACATCTTGACCAAGACCTTTTGCCGTTTCTGCCACTAGGTACACAGCCTTACGGTCAGACACATTCGTTCTGTACAGCATTGCAGCTAACCCAGGGCTAACCACTTCCAACCTCCCTCTCTTGCGTTGAGATCGAACAGGTGTGTGAACTCCGCCAATAGCACCCTGCATTTCATCACCTGATTCGTCAGATTCAGATGTGGAGCTGTTGCTGTGGCTGTCCAGTTCACTAAGTTCAGCCTTCGCATCCAACTGCTGCTGGTCACACACTGCTCGATGCCGTCTAGCCGCAAGCTTGTCCCTAACTTTAGATGCTCTTTGCTCTTTATTGGTAAGAGTTACATCAAGCCCCAGCATACTTCCTCTCCGTCCCTTCTCCCTCTGAGCTATAAGAAATTATCTGTCTTCTTCTATCTTTATATTCTTGAGTGCATCGGCATGGGCGATGTCAAATAAATCATCCAGCCTAGAACAAAATGCCGCTTCCTTAGCCTTCTGTGTCTCAGCTTTCCTTGATGCATTTTTCTTTAGTAGACGCCATACATCGAATTCACTCTCTAGCTTAAATTGGCAATGCTGAACTGCCCTTGTTGGTATTCTTGCCTTTTGCCAAAACTTAGCAGTACTTTCAATGGCAATCGTTGATGCCTCTCGTATTGTTTTGCCATTCTCTTTGTGTTCATGAAGGAAAAGACCGAGTACCTGCCGTAATGAAGGCAACTTTCCACCAGTCAAAACCTTTGTATAACTCTCCAGCAGATACACCTTTGTCTTAGACCTGGTACTGTTCATTATAAAAGTAAGTGATTTACAGTGAGAAATTATTTATTAATTACTGCTAGCAATCCACTAAGTCCAGTAAAACTGCAACTACAATTCACAGTCAGGTTGCCACTATTGCAGTAACAGAAAAACTATTACAATATTTTCAACCAGAAGCTACACAAAAATGTAAACAATAAGTTAGCAGATAATCAGTACATACCTTTAAATAATTACAGTAATAAATACTATTCATAGCTTTTCTTAAACGTAAATAACAATTCACTATAACTTCACCAGACAGTTAGTTGCACAAAATATTGAAGAAGTAGAACAAGAACACCAAAGGCTGGTTCCCACACACTGAGTAGTAAGTAACAAAATCAGGGATGATTTAAATGATAATCTATTGCTAAATGTTAAACTCAGCAGTAGTGGGGGTTATGTATTTCACTATTTTTGATAATGCGGTCTATTATAAAACTTTGACTTCATTGAGCTACCTCTAAATGTTGTTCAATCGAGCTCATATTTCGCCTAAATTTTTTTCTTATATATAAGAACAAAATAAAAGGGTGAGACAGGCACTTTTTGAAAGTTGAAAAATAAGGACCACCCTAATAACTATTAATCTAACAACCAAAGTTCAAGAATAAACAATATGGTTTTCTAAAATATAGCTAAGAAAACGACTCAAAATTGGTATAGGTTTTAGGCCCTTTAGGAAGTATATTGCCACCCGAAAAGAAAAAAAATCCCCAAGCTCCATTTTGAAATATTTTCGTTAACTAACATTGTTAAAGTTTGTTGTGTATCTCGCGCAAAGTACATCAGAATTGCTACAATTCAAAAGCCTATCAAGATTAGTAACACCTATGTAATGATTAGTATCGGTACCTTCTACTTTTCTATGCTTTAAAAAGGGTTAAACGTTAAATCCGACATTCATTGCAACTTATATTGTTAAAGTATTTATCTATTCCCAATCCAAAAATAACATCTTTTGCGAGTATACATTACATAAAATTATTCCCATACAGTAGACTTTATTTGGTGACATTGGGATATCCAAACTGATTTCTATATCATATCGCTTCATACTTCTTTGAATATAAAGAAATTTACAAATTGAAATTGAACTGAATGAAAATATTCAGAAAAACTATTTGTTACAATTGGAAAAAATAATTAAAATAAAAAAGAAATGAAAATGAAATATTTTAATTTATTCACTTTTGATCTGTTATTTACGATTCCATTAATCTGCATTCTTTCAGACTAGAGATTAAAAAAAGAAATAACAAACAATAAATTGAAATATTGTTTGAAAAAATGAAGATCACAAAATGAAATGGTAATAAACATATTATTATAGTCTTTTTATAAAGCAATTTTAGTGCCATGAAAACTTCAACACGAGATACTCAAGAGCAACAAAATCGCATTAAATCAAAATGATTATTTTTAACAATTTTATAAATAATAAAATTACTCTAGATTTTCGCATTTTTCTATATTTTCGGATAGCAGCTTTCTGCATTTCCTAAACAATAATGAGGAGGATAAAAGCTTTACCTGGCGTTAAATATGTATTTCATTCAAGTTATCTTATTAAATGTGATATTATTAAATATATATATGTATTTAGTAAAAAAGATATGAACCAGAAATCTTTTTAAAGAAAACCTTCATTTTATATATTTATAAAGTGAGACCCAGTCAAATTCACATTTCAGTAATGAACTCAAGTTCAAATGAAATTTGTGGCTTTAATTGAAGTCCTGTCCACGTTTTGGGAATCACTGATCGAATGTTTGACAACTAAATATTTGAATATTTCGCTGATGATTGTAGTTATTCCATAAACTAGTGCTAACGTTTCATTTTTAGTAACACATTCAAAGATTGTGCCACTGCGAGATGTTTTTAATGAATTTTCAATAATAACTAGCTAATACTAGAAATGGCCGAATTTGATTTACATCTTTAGAAATCTGATTTTATTGATTAATAAAGTGAAACCTTGTTAAATTCAAGTTTCAGTGATAAACTCAAGTTTACATGAGATTTATGGCCTTAATTGAAACCATGTTCACGTTTTGGGAATCACTAATCCAATTTATGACAACTAAATATTTTAATGTTACGCTGTGAAGGAAATAAAAGTATTCTGGGAGCTAAGCAAATAGGGCAAAAGACCCAATTGTAATTGTTTGATTTAATTCTGAATCATCTTTGGAATATGAGGTTATGATGTAAATATAATAAAACATTTTCACTAACAAAAACTGAACTTAGTTTCTGAAATTTTTCTTTGACTCAATTAACCTATGCAAAGCACATTCCAAAATTCATGATTTCTTTCATGACAAAAAACGCTTCGATAGTTTTACAATACATGGTACACCCAAAACGTTTCCTACCCCAGTTAAAAATTGTAAACTATCAGACAATGTTTTTATTAGTATAAAATGACTACTTTTCAAACCAATCGATATTGGAATCCAACACCTCTTTCAGGGTACTTTTTAGGGTCTCAAATCGACGATATTAATATGAGGATGAGAAACCTTCAAAGGTATTCTCGACTTCATCCAGGAAATTTTGTTCAGCGAGCCTTTTTTTTCAATTCACTTAACAGGTAATAATCAAAAGGATACAAATGCAGTATATAAGGCGAATGATAAATGACCTCAAATAAATTCAAGTTAATCTTCTTTTGAGAAATTTGACTGGTGTACATCGGTAGATTGTCGTGCATTCTCAATGCAAATGAAAGTTGTGAAGGAAATGGAGTATCGATAGGTTCATTTGATTTTGCCTTATTTTGGTCAAGGCACCTGGGAAATTATAAATGTTTGGCATAATCATATAATAGGAAACGTCAAAATGTGAATGCTGAAGAAGGAAAAGAGCTTCCTGCGTAATCGAAAAATGGAATGAATAAAGAAAATTATTTTGTGTTACACCTAAAATAAAAGGTAAAATTCAATGATATATTATCCGCCATACAGTCAATAATTTGTGTATAAATGATGATTAAAAAGTCCATTTCTAACTTCAATAGGCTTAAAACGTTTTGGGAGCACCACATGTGTATAAAATCTCCTTTTTTATTACGTTTTTTTAGGTAAAATGAACCTATTTTTGACATTTTTAGAGTTAAAAACTATAATCCTAGATAATTTATTATTTTCAAATAATTTACACTGCATGTCATTTTGCCAAATTTGAAATAGCACTGTAATATGAGTATTTCAGTTATTTTGTATTGATAAAAAATTTACAGCCACGCCTAACCCCTTCTCGGCAACCTTTCTAGATATCGGAACTTCTGGAATCAAATCTTGCATATCCTTATATTGACCGAATCTTGTCCACAAACCGAAAATATATCATGATCTTCATCAATCATTCTTCAACTTTTCTTAAAACTTTTCTTACACTTTAAACGGGAATGAACCTTTCTTCGGGCACATTAAAAATTTTTAGACCTCAGTTTAGTCCTTTTGAGTAAAAAAAATAAATGTGGATAAACTTAAAAAACGAACTAGAATATTTAAACAAAATTTAAATTGTTATTTAATTTAATAATGCATTTTTAGTTTAATTATTAAGTTAATTTATGTGTTAAATCGAAATGTCTGGGGAACTACAATAACCCTCGCTAAAGTACAAGGAGTGTATTGGTAAGATGAAAAGAAATTTTGAAGGTTGTATGAAGTTTTTTTTTGAAAGGCATTATAACTTTCGACGTGTCTGGGAGTGTTGTCAGTTATTCCGTGTCTTCTAGAATTATTTCGTCTATGTCATACTCATTTGTCATGTAATTATTTGGTAGTTCATCATATTAAAGAGTGCCAATGGACTTCGTATCTAGGTTTGAGGTTAAAAAAGTGGATTGATCTCATTCATACAAGGGTTGCTGAGGAAAAACACTGTGGTATATATGGTTTGTACGACGGATTTGTGTCTAAACTCAAAAAATGTCTGCGTGAGATTGATCGCGTCTAATTGCAAGTCATTGTATAGGTTGATGAGATCGTTGGCCATGAAAGTGTAGAATCCAAACAAAGATTTTGAAAGAGACACGCCACTTAAGCAATTAGGAATGTTGTGCCATCATAGTAAAACAAATGGTAATGCTTATGGGGATATGTAGATTTAATTCCAAGGTAGTGTAGGTTGTGAATCGCAAAGAATGCATCTTTCCTGGGCAACGAGTGTAAAATCGGTCTGAGAATTTTTATAAATTGTATTTTAATATATACCGTTTATTACATCTTCAGAGGTTGGTGAAGTTGAACCTCGAATATCTTGAATAAAGACCGCGATAGATAGATGTAATAGATGCTAAAATGTTTTGAGAAAGATAGTCGACAACTACGTTATTATTGCCGGAGACGTGTATATAAGCTATATTAAAAGTTGATAGATATATTATTTGCAGAAGGAAAGGCAGTGAATTAGAGATTTGTGGTGGGTGAAAACTGAATTGCCTCCTTTCTAAAATGAGACGGAGGTGTTTGACAGCTAGAAAAATGGCGAGTAATTTTCTTAAAACAGATGACTTACTTTTGTAGGAAATCATTTAATACAAAAAGACTACATGAACTTATATATTCCACAATAATTTAACGACATATTCTATTGAAATAATTTCTATTTTAGAGATTGATTTTTATTCTAAAATATAATGCTGGTACAAATGATGCTATAAATGAAATGAATTTAGATAAAAAATGAAATGAAATATGTTCCGATAATGAGACAGTAAAGAAATTTCACAATAGCTGTTAATAAGACGGCGCGCCAACTTTACCGCCGGTGACAATACCGCCGCTGATATAAGCGCTGCTGTTAAACGCCGACAATGCCGTCGCCTACATAAGCACCAGAAACCAAAACAAATTAAAAAAATGTTTTGTACAGTTTGTAGGAATGCTGATTACTGCGATTTTAATTTATTTATTTGAAAAGTAATATAAACATGTCATTTAGAACAACTTGACTAAACCAGAGAAAGTTGTCGTGGAATTGATATATATCATATATAATTTCTACCATTAAGAATGTGAATCATAAATTGATGAATCACAAAATGCACTTTCCAAAAATGCATTGATGTTTCATAAACTGTAAACGATACTCGAGTATTTTGAAAAATGCCTCGGTATATAAATTATGCCAACAATTTATTATAGAACAAGACCACATAGAAATTTTTGTGCGAAAGTATGATGAAGGCTTCAGACAACCAAGTGCTTCAAAGTGTAAATACGTTAAGTTATATGAAAGGCTACGAGTTTTAATGCTTTTATATGATAGTGATAATATAAGTAAAATAGAATATTTAAGAAGGGTGTCACGTAATATCGAAATTTAAATTGTATATATTTTTAATTGTTTTTAAAGAAAAATATTGTCTGTATTATTTTATAGCATAATTACACATTTTTTGTATTACGTACATTTCTTTGAATATTGTAGTTTTTCAAATACATTTTTGGTTGAAAACCTATTTTTTAAATTTTCTATAATATAACTATTTAAATTTTTGTCTGCCACGGTTTTATAGGCGGCGGTATTGTCGATCCAGCAACAAGACATATCATAGAAGAATTAATTAACCTAAATCTTCTAGTATTTTTGACATAATGAGATGCGAAATTCAACAAAAATACTTGAATTAATTTAGAGCTTGGTTTAGTAAAAAAAAATTAAAATTTTTATTTTTATTTAATTTAATAATGCATTTTGTAATTGAACACATTGGGTCGTTACTGACCCAAGTGTTTTTAAAGAGATTTTATTGTTTTTAAATTTTGGAAAGCCTACTCTATTATTTTAATTGTTCTGAATAATAATTTAAATAGTGGAGTGCACATTAGATTTTCAAAAGTAAATAACAAGGCCAGCAATAAAAATAAAGACATTTTATAAATGTAAGTATTACCGTTATAAGGTATAAATATAATTATATTTTTATGTATTTTGTTAGAATAGAGTAAATTGAAAGCAAAATAGTAAAACTATCCTAATATATACGCGTTTGCATTTTAGCAACAACATTTTCTCACTGGGTCACGTACGTAGTGCATAGTTTGGATTTTTGTAACCTGGGCAATTTTAATGTTTTTTAGTATACCATTTTGGCGTATTCAAATTGCATGAGTACTTTCTAGTTATTAGAAGACTTCCTAAAAACCTACTCTTGTTTTTCTACTTATAAGTAACGTTTATCCAAAAAAATATTAATTTTGGATTAAATACATAATTGTGAGCATATATGAGTTAATTATTAAATTAATGTTTTAAATTGGAATGTCAACAGTTTTCATTTAAAACAAAACAAATAAATTCAATTTTGTATATAAAAATAAAACTAATGAAACTTATGCCATTCATTGCATAATTCGTTAAAACTACAAATGGCTATATTTAATATAGTATATTATTCCAAGTGAATTTAATTAAATGATATTTAACTAACTATTATTTTAAGTGACAATAATTATTTAAATGATGATATTCTATAATCATTTTGAGGCTATCCTTTAAAAATAATTCTCTAAACATAAAACTTACTATTCCTCTCAAGTCTATAGAAAATGATTTGATAATCTGCATCATAGAATTAGGGTCATATATCATATAATAATCTCCAAGTATGTTTTTCTATGTGGAAATAATTAAAACAATTTTAAAAAAATTATTACGCTATTTAAAATTTTATGTCTGTGTTTTCCGATGAAAAACTTTATCTGGTTTTCCAAGATTGCCATAGAAAAAAAATACGTCTGTGTAATAGACATTATCGAAAACGTAAGCATTATTACAGCAACCCATAGAGAAATTATTATGAAAACGTACATACGGAGGACTCCGGGAAAGTTTTTACCAGTAATTGAAAATTCCAATCCTTGACAATAAACAAATTTTGTTAATCTTAACTTTAATGAGAATAATTTTAATATATTATTTGTAATATATTAATTTTAAAATTATATTTGTAATTCATAAAAAAAGAATGACACAAAAATGTTTTTATTTATATAAAGCGTAAATGTTATAAGAAGATATTATTTATTTCAAACTAGAATATCAAATTGTTATAATATTATGGACGTCTGCAGAAATATGTCCATAGTACAAAAATCACTCCCCCCCCAATGGGAAAGATTAATCGTTTGCAGAATGAGATTATAAGATGTAAAACAAAGACCATAGAGTTATAACGAAGAATGTGACACATCATTTTGTAGCCTGACTCATGCCTAATCAAATCAAAAAATAAGTGAAAGTACTTGCTCGAATCGAAATCACCTTCTGATGGATGTATCTATGATCATATATATTCACACAACAGAGCGTAAATCATGCTATAAAATGATATATAATTGTTTCTATACACCAAGTGGTAGTGACTGGCAACGAACGAAAAATGTCAAAGTCATGAAGATTTTGAAAATTTCTAAAGGTTTTTACCTAGAACTCCTCTTTACAGCAAGAACCAAAAGTTCTATTAAAAAATATATTTTTAGTAATTTAGATTCAGAAAAATTCTCGAAAACTTTTATTCCTATTATTTCCTGACCTTTTCAAAAATTATGGTATAATGCACCATATCCCAAAGATAGATCCAAGAAAACCATAAAGTTGCTTTCTTGGAACTAAAAATAATAAAATAAGACAATCTTCCTCATTTCTGTGTGCACAACTGCATATTACTCATCAGAAAACCAACAAAATAACAATCATCACATATTAGAGTTAATCTTTAGTTCTCAACCGACACAGTATAGGGGCTACACTAGAAATACCAGATAACTTTAACATAAATAAATCGTTATTTCATTGTCCTCTCATAAACAGGGTTTATTTTAATATAATAAAACATATTTCTGTTTTATGTTATTTTAGACTTAAATGTGATTCTGCGTTTATTGCAGATAAAAATTAGCATTTATATATCTTGGTTATTGTCCTCTTAGACCGTTTTAATACATCTTGATGCATTGAAGTGAAAAAATTTCCTCTACAAATTCATCAATTTCCCCACAAACGTTGAACTTCATCATCTAGACGACTTTCTAAAAACAAAACTTCCTTATAAAATTCGTTTGATTCGTCCAGCTCCACTCAACCCAACTCTACCAATTCAAGTTCAACCTAAAAGTTAATCTTGCCATAGGCTTACCTTCTTTTTCTTTTATCTCTCCCAAAGCTTCATGTAATACTTGTAGGTCTGCTTCTATCAGCATCTCAATCTTTCTATTACTTTGCATTTTCCGAAACTTTATATCTTTTAAATGTTGACATTCTTTTGCCATTCTTTTTTCAATTCACCTGTAATATTTCTTACATTCTGAAATTGCCAGATTATTTTGATCTTTTTGTCCACACTACTTAGTCCCATAGTTACCAGTTGCATCTCTAATTTTGCATTAACTCAACCAACTACTACAACTTGAATGTTTCTTGCTATTCCCTTTAACTCAAATGTATTGGCAACTCTAATACTCACATAGCTGGTATTAGAGACATCATCCAAAAGTGCGATTACTTATATCTCCTTTACGGACTTACCAAACTTTGATTTGTGCCTTGATTCGTTTCGAAGTTTAGATACTTTGGCATTATTCGGACTTCGGCAATGAACCTTGTACGGTCCAAATAATAAATAATTCGAGTCCTGTACAACAGCGCGTGTGCAACCTCGAAAACTTGTATTATTTTATAATTATTTTATGACACATCGTATAATAAAATCCAAATAATCTGTCTTTGTTGTATTTCTTGAGATTGCTAACTCGTCTATCCACAGTGAAGTAGTCTATAATTGGTGTGATAAGCAATTAAAAGGCAATTACAATTTTTATTGTTACTTCCAGTACTGATCTTGTTATTTTAGCGTCTTTATTGATTTTATATCAGTAATGATGAAAACACATTTAATAGCAATATTAATAAAATTTTTAACGAATCTTATTACAAATTAGTTATTTCGATATTATTATTATTTTTGTTAGTTTGTTTCTTTTCTTGGTATTTGGATAGGATTGATTGATCACCGTAATTTATCCCCAGAAATCGGATAAATATTACTTATCCTTCATTCTTGAAGGGGCTATAAAACCAAAAAAAGTTAAATCATTTTCGTGGTCCGAGTATTTTATTCGACTTTGGATTCGGCAAATAGTAATTTTAAATATTCGAAATTTGGACTTCAGTAGAAACGTCACTTTTGCAGGCCCTAATTTCTTTCTCGTTGTTCATAAGTATCACTAATGCTTATCTTAAGATCACATATTCAGATTTTCCAAAGTTTTTATCAAAGTGTTATTCGTTTTATTATTTTTGTTCTCGGTAATAAAATCTTGTAACCAGAAGCTGTACTTTTTATCACAATCTTTTACAAAACAAAACTTCTGCTTCTGGCATTTTCTTACTCAATATCCAGGATTTAAGCAATTATAGCTCAATCTTTTATAATTTACCAGCTTCTTACTCTCAGTTACTTTCATTTTCTTAAATTCGTCGTATTAATTTAAGAAATGGGTTTTGCAACATTTTTGACAAACTTTTATGATTTTATTTTTTCCTGTAAAATGATATAGTTAATTTTCTTCTCCTAAGCCAAAAATTACTTTGCCTCTCTGCAGTTATTGCTACTGAACCCTTGGTGACTTCTCTGTTCAGTGAAATCTAATGGAATATGTTTTCCTAAAAACTTAACAGGTTTTTGATCTTGTTTTCTTCAATATATCATTTTAAATTTCCCACTTTTTTCTGTGATATCCCTTTTAAAATTATTTCTTTATTATATTCTCGCAATATTTTCTACAGAAGCATCTAAACTAACTTGAGGAATATCCATTTTTAAAATCTCTTTGACATCCATTTTCACTGCGTTTTCGCTAGGATTTAGCAGCTCAGTCCAGCTTTCGATCACTTTATAAAACTCTTCCTCATGTTCTTCCGCTAACTCCAAAGTTTCACTAGCACCAAACCAACTTTTTCTGTTTCGCAAAAAATAATTTGAAGTTTTTTATAATATATTTCCGAATCAGAATAATAGCGATGAAAATTCAAAATCCCAGAAAAACCAAAATTTTATATTCAAAACACAATTAGCAAAATTTAAACAAACGGTCCAAAAAAGTTTAAATCATAAAATTTTTATTGTTTACAAAATTAAAATACTACTCAATTTAAAATATAAAAATAAAAAGTAAAAATTAAAAAATTAAAAATTAATATTTTTTAAAAGTTTTTTATACACATCAATTAAACAAAAATTACTTATTTTTTTGTTAGCAGGCACTTTAATTCGGTTGGCGCCCCTAAAAACAGCAAAAAAGTGTTATTTAAGAATCCGATATTATTTTAATTTTATTGAAAATATTACTTCTTTAATATTAAAACATGAAGCATAAATAGAAGATATAAAAGCAATAAAATAAAACATACTTTCTATTTTAAAAGTAAACATCCTGGATAAATTAAAAGAACCCTCTGGTCCATATGAATTTATTAAACATCTACAATGATAAAAACCTGCTTCCAGCAAATACTCGAATCTAACAGTTTGAGAATCTTCAAGTTTAAAATTATCCGCAAAATTTAAATAATCTTTAAGAATTTTCAATCCGTATTCACTCACATTTGACAAAAGACTAATATTGTAATTATCAACATTGCAAACCCAATTGTAAATAAATAACGTATCAATCGAATTAGAAACGCATGAGACCGAATACCCTTTTTTGATAATATTAGGATTTAGAATTAAAAAAATATCCTCTCCTAGTAAAAAATTATGAATTTTTTAAAATTTTTAAATCTTTAAAATATTTTTTTTTATTTTAACAAAATGAAATATTCATGTTAAAAATAGTAATAGAGATAAGTTTACTGAAATTTTTAAAAATCCACAAAAAAACAGAGATATTGAAAAATTAAAAAATCCTTTTTTGACAAATAAATGTGGTAACTCACTTTTTTTATTTACAAATAAAATACATTCAACTAGAATTTTTTCTTATTTTAATCCTTTTAGTATGAAGTCATTATTTATATAAAATATCTTTCTCAGATATGACTGTTGAAATCAGCTATTTTAGCATAACTAAATTCAGATTCCTAAGTTAGGAATCTTAGGAAAGGTTTAGGAATCCTAACCCTATAAAGTGCACAAAAGCATACATCATACACCATGTGGTTGGCGCGTGATTCATTAGCAGATATTCAAAAAGAAAAATGAATAATTTGAAATTAAATAAGATTTGGGAATTTTGTTAATATTCTTTCAATAAGTTTTATAAATTAGTTATTAACTATGTGCCACAAGAAAAGTTTTAATGTAAAGTTTTTTTCTTTATTTGTGAGTTGACATATTTTTTCAGTATTTTGTGTGCTACAAGCTAAAATTCTTGCGTACTATTGGACTAATTTAAGTCAAATAACTTCATCTCTCAAAACCTTAGAAGTATTCTCTAAATATCTGACTAGATGTAATCAAACGCTACCGTTAAAAGACCGAATACCTGTATTGTCAATTTAGTTTGTCGCGTCTATATGCGTGATTATAGTTTATTTGGATTTATTTTGAGTGCACACACAGACGCAAAGCAGTATTGTAATTTAATTTTTTTTCGTTTGTCGCGTTCGTCAGCGCTATTATAGTTTTTTTGGTTATTTTTTGGCGCGCACGTAGACGCTAATCAATATTGTAATTGTTGATATTCGAAAATGCTTTGATTTTTAAAAACTTTGTGGAATTTTCTTAAGTTAAATTTATTCGTTTATGTAAATCAAAGTGCTAGATTTCTTTTGGTTAAAATTGAATTTATCGGTGAATAATAGAATTTTGTCTGCTTGAGACATTGAATTGTATTTTTTGAATTATAGAATCGGATTATTATTGATTTTCAAAATCTATTGAAATTTTGACTGGAATATATATATTTGATTTATTTGACTTCTTATTAACGGCTCTATGTCAAGCTATTTGACACGTTAAATGGTTAGGCTCAATGTATGGATACGGATACATAACTGTTAACAATGAACACAATGGTAAGGATGTCTTTCTTCAAATTAAATATATTGTTTTAACAAACGAAACTCTGTTAGATGATAGGGAAGAAATGGTCTTCGATATAGTCAAAGGTGTTAAGAGTCTTGAAGCAAGAAATGTTACTGGCCCAGGTGGAGGCGATGTCGTTGGCAATGCGTAACATGATCACAGAGAAGACAGATTTAACAATAGAGGAGGTAACAGAGATAATTGCAGATCCTATGTACTTCGCACAATTTTCCGAAAAGACTTGTAACTAAAAGACATTGCGAATTTTTCATTTACACTAGGCTTGTATATGCCTCCACAAAGTGGATCAAAAAGTACCTGGCACATTACACAACCTTCATTTGAACGCATGCTCACAACAAGCATCATCGGTACTTTGACTAAATCAATTTGTGTTTTTGAAAGAAAAATAAATATTTTTAGAAATCTACGACCAGCTAGGTTAAAGCCGCACAAAACAACGACCAACCTCCAAAAAATATTTAAATAAAGAAATAAAACAGATCCACTCAAACCCATAATAATACATTAACTTCAATGATATCCATGTTATCGTTGTTAATAGATCACTATCATCATTTAACATCATCATCGTCGTCATCAAAATCTATCCGTTTATATCTGTTTATCAAAAATATTTCCATCAATA
This sequence comes from Schmidtea mediterranea, assembly GCA_022537955.1. Classification (NCBI taxonomy): domain Eukaryota; kingdom Metazoa; phylum Platyhelminthes; order Tricladida; family Dugesiidae; genus Schmidtea; species Schmidtea mediterranea. Next base: position 19,019,860 of record CM039681.1, read on the forward strand.
AAAATGTATTTGATTTTCTTCAATAAATCTTTCTAAGTCATCACCAATTTCAAATGTTTCAGGTTGTCAAATAAATTGCAGCGCCGGCATAGTCACAATATTAAAATAGGATTAAACTTTATTTATGTAGATTCAAATTATATATTATTTAAACAAAAACAATTTTTCAATCTAATAAATGTGGAGAATTTTCTAAATATAAATAATATTCTGAGCAATGCGATTATAAAATTTCACCTTACCAAAAACATACAAATATATAATAATATTATTAAATACACCTTACAATGGATATATTGTTTTTATTTTGTATTTTTCTATAAAAAAATATCAAAATTTGGTAATAGATTTTAGATAATTCGAAAAATTAAATTTCGTTTTATTTTAATGAAAGATTTTCAATAATATTTTGTAGAAAATATGATGAATTTTTTACAATAAAACTAATATATTTATTTGATAAAGTATGTACAACTCTTTTCAATAACTAAATATTTTTATGTATGAAATGTTGTTTTGTTTCTATTAGTTTTACAAAACAAGCTTTTCTAACATTATTTTTGGGCAAAGATAAATTTTAAATAAAAATTCAAATATTTTTATGGTCTTTTCATATAGAATAATAATTTAGGTACCACATTGCAATTAAGCACTGTGCAAACTGATATCCCGGTGACATTTATAATTGTCTAAATTTTGTTTTAATTGAATCAAAATTTTAAAAAAATTCCCAAACTTTAAGTTTTATATTTATGATAAAAATAAAATTACTGTAAATCCCGCTGTTCAATAATTTAATTATTTTAGTCTGATAAGGTTCAATAAGATATTTTATAAAAATTTGGAACAGACCATCAAATTTATTAGGCAGAGGTTGAATAAATGTATAAAATGCAGGAATTTCAGATTGATTTACAAAATCTAACGAAAATAGTGTAACGGGGTTCCAAGTAATGACAGACAATGAAACATTTATTGGATCACCAGTTTCTATATAAACTTCAATTGTATCGTTGCTCTTCATCAACCGATACAAAGAGACATTGAAAAATCTGTAATCTATAAATAAAACAAATAAAATTAATTATGAACGCATAAAATATCTTTTTTTTAAATAATAAATAAATAAAATATTTAAATAGGGTTAACTCAATTTTTGAAACGAAACCTTTAGTGTCCTCGTACCCTGATATGTAACACCAAAATTTTAATTATATTTTTACATTTTGTTTATAATATCTATTTGTTTGTACATTTTAAATAAATAAAATTATTAAGCTATTAACTCCTTTACCGTGTACCACGAGTAAACTCGTCATAAAAAATGTTGGACTTAACTAGGACTTAACTAGTTAAAAAAGTACGAAAATTCAGGTTATTCTTATTTTCCTCACAATTTCTAAAGGACAATTCATTTTCACTTAAAAACATTTTATTTTGCCAGGACATGAAAGAAAAAAATACACGATTTGCATAACAAATTTTTTTTTCCCATGGTAAAAGGGTTAAAGAATAAAAGTAAAATCTTTAATGTGAGTTTACAAAATTAATAACAGATAAGACGATTAGGGATGAAGAATGTTATTTAATTAATTAAAAACAAATTAAGGGTAAATTGAATCAAATAAGATTTTAAAACATGAATTATAGTTTACACGAGCAATTTCTGTCATACCCCAAACCTTTGATTTATAAGATTTGTTCATGACGAAGACCAAAGAGTTGAAATAAGACATAAAAAAATTTAACCTTATTTTAAGATATGTAGACAATTCTTCAAAAAATGTTTTAACAAGTTTTGGAGAATAATAGACCTTTTTAATATATATCTTTAATATATATTGCAGTGAGTTATCAATTATCGTAAATAATTTGAACTAAAAAACAATAAAAAAATTGACATTCAAACAACAATTATTTCAAATAAATTAAAATAGCACAATATAAAATTTGAAATGCACACAACTAAAAGAAAATTTAACACTATTAAATTTCAAGGTCAAACTAATAGATGAGAAAAGCTAAAATTTGGTGAATTTATAGAAAAATAAATCACAAATTATAAATATACAATTTGATTGATATTTGTAAAAATAGTTTTATTTTCAAAAAAATATTAATAAATTAATTACAAATGTTTACAATTAATAATGATGCGTTTTGAATTAGTCGCAAGATTGTAAGATGAGCACCAAGCCTTTGAAATATTTGTGAAAATATAAAACATACAATTTACTATTATTTCATAGTTTACAAGAAATTTCAGCCTCAGAGATTCGTTAACCATGAAAAAGTTGTCCATGAATTTATTCGGTATTACTGTAAATATCTTATACACTTTCACATTTGGACCTTGGTATGATATCAATTGACAATTAAATTGTAATGTAAATGAAACAAATAAGTTCATCGTATAATAGTTTGTGATAATTACTTCTTCTTCCGTTTGATCTAACGGGTTAAATAAAAATATAAATCTTTCGAAGATTTTTAATTTGTATGTTTATTATCAATATAAAATTATCTGACATAAGCCAAACCCTTAGGCCAGGGATTCTTAACATATGCCATGTGGCACTCTGGTGTGTCATTAGGTTTTGCAAGTGTACCGTAAGGGTTTTAAGAATTTTATATTAACTATTTTTATATAATAACAATACAATTGGATATTTACAGAATTCTCTTTATATGGTGCTCCGTATGTTTCTTGGTGAGTATAATTCAAAATCATTTTACAGAGAAAGGACTGCTTAGTTGAGGCTCCTTTGGTTGACCAAAATTGGAGAAAACATTCAAATTGATTATTAGCATTGTAATTTAAGTTGAAATGAAGGTGACGAGGTACTTTTTAATTTGTGGTAGTATATATGATTGTGTCTATTTTCTCATCAAAATTACTTTTCTGGTATTCTCTAGTAAACACACACGATCTTTCATAAATTATCAGCAATAATGAAAAATATTTTAGACAGACGATATGTTAAGTTAAAAAAATTTTTTAAATTTATATTTATATTTTTAATTTTATAAATTTCGTTTTATAAATTGAACTGTCATGTTTATAATGAATTTCAGGTCATCGATGCTTTATTTTTCAAAAAGTAAGATTTAATAAATTTTCACTTAAATATAGATACTTTAAACTGTTTTTATAAAAAATTATCTTCGAGAAATTCTTTTATCTGATTGCAGTAATTTCTCCCCTTTTGTGACTTTGAACAATCTATTTCTATCAATTTCTGATAGTTTTCAAGAGATTGCCCTTGGGATTTATTGTTATTCATAGCGAATGAAAGCCAAATAGAAAATTGTAAAGGTTGAAATAAAAACGGCAAATCTTTTGAAATTAATGGAATACTTGGTAGAACGTACTAGCCTTCATAAAGTACGTTTAAAATTATCCCTTCAATGACATAGTTATTTAGTGCTTTGACAGTCAATCTTGATCTATTGTATAAATTAGGTGAATCTTAATTCCTCAGAAATGTGTCTGGAGATCCGACTTTCAATACTAATTTGAGTGGCGGAATCACACTTGGATTTAACTTATTCAAAAATTCTAGAGAGTAGCTTGTTACTTAGTCTTCATTAACACATTTATCTATTGATGACAATTTTCAAGAATTGGTTTGAATCTTTTGTTGTATAGAACAGTTAGTTCAACTTTGATGGTCAGTGGTGCCAAAATTGGACATTGAAGCAATTTTCGACCGAAAATATTTGTATCAACATTCAGATACACACATTTAATCATATCGTTTGAATTTTGACAAATATTTCAGAATATTTTGAAAATTTCGATTTTTTAACTTTCAGTAGATTTTTCTTTGCCATTACCAATATTCAACAAATATTCACAAAATCTTTTAAAATCATAGCTATCAGCTTGTTGAACTCTCATGTTGATTGTAAGTTTCATTTTTATAACGTTTGTCCAAAGCAGTAATTATTTATTATTTATTCTTATTTGTCGATATTAAACAAGACATAAATAAACTATTGATAAATTGTCAAATAGACTTATAATTAATATATAAGGTGGCAAACACACATATTTAGAGTTTTATATGTTAGATTAATATTATTAGTTACGTCTGATTTCAAGATAATAAAACGAAAATTATTGGGAACGAATAACTTGTGAGGCATTATTGATAAAATCTTTATATTCTACAATTAATGTTTAAAATGCTCATTCTACAGGTATTTTGAATATATTTAAATAATTAAATGTGAATTGTGTATATTATGTATTAGAAGCAATTTGTTTTGGATATTAAAATGATTTTATTATATAAAATAATTTTTAATTTTATTTAAAAGGAATGATTATTTCTGTGTTTTAAAAAAATTATTTTACATGTTTATTTTTTTAAATTAAAATAATTTATATTTTGTGGTACAATTTCATTACAATAATTAATGGTTAATTTGTTTAAATTTGTTTATTTTCATTTAGATTTTGTTAATGTGATTTCGATCCTGAAACCGACAGATGAACGGTCGAAATATATAGTGAAATTTTATATAGAGATTTTATATATAGTTGGTGTTTTTCAATTATTAAAACTTTGCATTCTTTCTTTGACTAATTATTATTATTATTATTTTTATTATTATTATTATTATTATTATTATTATTATTATTATTAATATTATTATTATTATTATTATTGTTAATTATTATTATTATTATTATTATTATTATTATTATTATTATTATTATTATTATTATTATTATTATTGTTTATTATTATTATTATTTATGTTATTATTATTATTTTTATTATTATTATTATTATTATTATTATTATTAATATTATTATTATTATTATTATTATTATTATTATTATTATTATTATTATTATTATTATTATTATTATTATTATTATTATTATTATTATTATCATTATTACTGTATAACATTATGAACCATTTTCCAATTACCAAACTTTCATTAGAATCTTTCCAAATCACATTCCAAATAATAGAATGACATTTAATTATTGTTTGGTTAGATATCACAGCATAAAAATAATTGAAATTAAACCGTTGAAATTCGTGAGATATTCCTAGATCAAATGAGAAAATGTGTAATTTGATGAATGGCAAAATGGTTCGAAAATTAATATCAGAATTCTGAACGAAAACCTGATTTGTAAAAATATTGTATCTGCATGGTTCGGAACAGTTTACTTGAATTCTTTTAAATAATTCAACTTAAAATAAAAGTCAGAGAAAATAAAGGAAAAACAAATTTACTAGTTTTTGGAATCGTTATGTCTAGGTTTTTGTGAAAATTAAAATTTAACTCCGAAAAGTTAACAAAGCACCGACATGTAATATTTGATTTCACCCAGAAATCTTTCACCAGCATAAACCTTGAATTGACTCGAAAATGACTTAAAATATAGTGAAGTTTGTCACTAACATTTCTCATCGGCTTCGATTCATTGAAAATGAACCAGGTACCGGTAAAATTACATTTCCATTGAATTGTAAACTTCAAAAACGAAGAAATGCATTCTATTACAGTGTTAAATGAAAATTGTTCCGGCTGTATACTCAACTCCGGATAGTCTTATTTCGAAATTCAATAAAACAAAATAAAAATAATATTATAATTAAAATTTTACTATAAAAATAACTCTTATTATATATCATCAGAAATAGCATTTTTTTTGTACAGAACATTTTAAAAAATTTGTAATTCTAGAAATATTTTTAATCTGATTTTAATGCGATTTTAGTTCAAGAATAACGGATTGAAAAGTTTACATCTTTTTACTTTTGGTGTTTTCCCCCAATCTTTGCTGTGTTATATTGGCTCAACTGTCTTTAAAATAATTGCTATTTTTGTTTAAAAAAATTTGATCATTAATTCGAAAATGTATAATTTTGAAAGCTGTAGTATGGGAACCGGATTTAATTAAAAGTTTCTCCTTTATTCGCCTTATTCGTTAAATATGGTACCTTAGGAATACATCAGTTCTCGAAACTAAAGGAACTCTATGGTAATAAGAGATTTCTCTATTAAGAGCTAGAAGTGACGGTAATCGCACTTGCATGATAAGAAAAAACAATTGAACGATAGCTGGGCAAAGTTCGTTAAAGCCCAGGGAGATTATATTGTGAAATAGAAAAAATTTCGGCTATAATATACGTTCCTTCACTATTAAGCCACAAAGTTCCGAATGACACCTTTAATAAATAAGATGTATTTCAGAATTCTAGTAACATTTGGTAAAATATTCGTCTCGCTCAACTGATTACTACACCAAGCTCGACGGAGATACACTCTCTATAACATTAGGCTGATACACCAAAATGCCTTTTATCAATGCTTTTTATTTATTTTATTTCATAAAATCTTTTAGTTGTAATTTATTTATAAAAAATTATTTTAAAAATATTTCTTTGGTTAAATTTAATAATTTTAATTCAAAAAACAATTGCGTTTCCAACTCGCCAATATCAATCGCGCTTGCGTGGAATTGAGCGATTGGATTTGCGTCCGTGAGTTTCTGAAACAATTCTTTATAGCTCCAAAATTCAGTATTGAATTCCTCGACAAAATTAGAAAGACACGCAGAATAAGTTACAGCGAAATGAAGTAAATACTGAACAAATCCAATAGACTGCTCATAATAATTAGCAACTTCATAAATGTATTTCTGATTTCAGAGATCATAAAGAATTAAAGTCAAATGAAATCGTCTCAAAGAATAATCATCGAGCATAAACATAATTTCTCCACTAACTCCAATTAATTGGAGCAATTTTTTTTCACAGAGCAATAATTTTCCCATTCGTCTTGAAAAAGAAGCCCAACAAGGATTTAAAGATGCAATCATATCATGGGGAGTTACAATATAGACTCTATATTATAGAGTATGTGCAAATACGTTGCCAAATTCAATGAATTTTCAGCTGATTTTAAATTGTTGTAAATTTCCTTAACTCGAATGACATCGACTGAGCCTCTCACTACGGCTCTACCTAATTCATCAAGTTCAACGGCAAATAATTCACCAGGTTCAATAAAACATAAACATTAAACTTTTAAATTTTTCTAATTTACACTCCAATCACCAAAACACAATTTTCTTTACAAATGTTTTACATTTCAATTTTACATTTTGAACAACATCAAATTTCCTTTCAAATTTTTAACATAAAACTTTTCAATATTTTTAAGGAAAAAATACAAAAATTATGCTAAATAAATTCAAGAAACACTGGAACAAGATGCGCTTCAGAAGTAGAACTTTGAATGGGGTTATGTATTTAAGTCTTTGTAAATTCGAAAGATGTTGATGGAGTGGCAGTGCGTTGTTGATAAAGTTAGCTGAGACCGATTTTGCTGATTTGGCGCTTAACGATCGCCTTAACTGCTGTAGCCATTGCCTAAAAGGGATTAATTTTATTTATAAGACCCGCTGGCCTGACCTCTAACAAATAATTAATTATTTTAATTATAATTAAAACGTTGTCCGAACAATATTAATATATAATTTAAAATATGTAATTTTTAATCAAAAAATAAAAATAGGTTAAGTTACCAGTTAGTGGTAAATTGAAAGACTTTTCAATATAAGGGAAACATTTTGAATTATAAAATGCTTTACATGAGCAGGATGTATTTCTTAAAAGAAGACTGAAGTTAATGTGCATTCTATTTAAGGAATCTATGGTGATTTTCGAGAATATATAGAATGAATAAGGGGTCAAATTTAGGATTTGTGTTCGATTATTTATTAAAAGAGTCATATTATCTAACAGGCAATACCATTTGAAATATAAATATTTATTGTTGTCCGTCCGACACTGTATTATATCAACAAATTTAATATCCTTTGGTGTTATGTACATATTGTCTAAATAAATATTTATTCTAAAGGTTTAACGAAACTATTATACCAACCGGATTGAGGTAATTTCACTGTAATTTCTGGTGAAACTTGAGAGTTATTAAAATAAAAATATTTTAATCTACAAGTACAAAACATTTCTGTACCCAATGTACCATAATTGAAGTATAAAGTGTTTTTTGATTTCCAAATTTCTTTAATAAATTCTTTATTCTTTATTTCAGGTAAAGTTGATTTGCAAGTCCAGTCGTAGACCATGTCACCTATTGGTACTTGAGTAATGCAAGATAAGTTTTCGAAATTTTTTGGAGAAATTGGTACCAATGAGAGTACTATGGGCTCTGCAAATATGAATAAAAATAAATTTAGTTTAAATTTTATAATGTTTGATAGTTGTTATGTTATTGTGTCTGAAAGTGTTCTCTGTCTAAATTAGTAAACAAATAAACTCCATTTTTAGATACTACACACTGAAGAGCTATATAAGAGTGTGTTGGAGATTTGTTGTTAAAATAAATACTGTACACATGTTTCTTTTTAATAATTAATATTATTATTATTATTAGTAATTATTATTATTATTATTATTATTATTACTAATATTATTATTTCCGCTCTCAGGTCCAAGTTAACATTAGACTTATGGAACTGATTGATATTATTAAACGCATTTTGTGCTGCATGATGAAAATAAATGTAAAATGTTTTTGTTTAAAAATTTAAAAATGTTTTGTTAATTTTGATTTTTTAAAAGTTAATAAAATGAATTATTAAAAATTGAGATTTAGATTTTATAATTTCTAATTTAATATATTTTTTAAATATAAAAGATCAGTGAAGAAATTTGTTTGAATAAAGCAGTTTAAATCGATATGTTAACAAGTTTGAGTCTGATGATTACAGTGAGTCTGTCGGAATATATTGTAGTATAATATATGTTGGGTTGGCGCTTTCTTTTATTTAATTTAATGTCAATGTTTTGTGATTCTTTTAATTATTATTATTAGTAGTAGTAATTACTATTATTAATATTATTATTATCATTATTATTATTAATAATAACATTAATTTAAACATATTAATAAAATGCAATCTAATATAAAACATTGAAACATCTAGAAAGCAAATTAGTTTTTTTTATTATTACAAATAAAATTTCTAACAATAACGGATCTTGACTCAAACATTGAACATTACTAAATTAATTAATAGTAACATGTATTAATTCATGTAATATTATTATATTTTTTATAAAAAGAAAGCATCATTCAAACACTCGTTTTAAGATATTTATCGATTGATTAACTGTCATCTTCAAGTAAAAAACCAATAAAAATAGTAATATTTAAACTAATTATTATTTTTAATTAAATATTTTAATAAATCAATATTTAAATACTTCTACACTAATTTTAAAATTTTATATAAGTCTAAAACAATTTTCTATAATAAAAATTTTAAATTAATATTAAAAATTAAAATATCAAATTATTTTACTTAATATAATAAAAAAATAATATAACAAATTAAGAAATCTTTAAACACAAAAAAATCAATTAATCACAATTTTACATAATCGAATTATTAAAAAAAATTTAAAACATTTGGAGTTACAGAACTTTGACCATATCAACAATGCTTCACATATAACTAGTTCTCAATATATATTAAAACTCTGCAAAAAAAATTGAAAATTAAACATGCCTTTTTTACTTTTACAGCCTCTTATTGTGCTCATTAATATTAGTCAATCCATTTAATCGTCAATGCTCTAGAACTCGATTATAATATTTGCATATTTAAAGTAGTATTCATATACATATATTTGTTTAAATAAATGACATTTTGCATTATTTTATTAGCACAAAACTTAAGAAAAAAGAACTTACTAGATTTTGGTAATTTCATTTGAATGCTTTTTGGTTTTGGGAAATCGCGAATAAAAATGGAACAATTACAAAAAATATCTATATCATTTTGATAATAATACAATGAAAGAGTATCATTTACTGACGTCAGAGAATGATAAAGATTAGATTGAACTTTGTTGGGAAATGAAATATTTAATTGTCCCAATTTTCTATCTATTCCTCCAAAATTACATGTCCAAGAATATGTGACGGTCAGTTTAATTATAATCCCACAAGTAACATTACTAAAAGGTATTATAGGATCTGGTTGAAGTTTAAGATGTATATCTTCTGCAAATATTAGAAAACATATTTCAACAAAGATATATTATTTAAAATATAAAATATTATGGTAATTATGTTAAAAAATTTTGGCTTTATGGTAAATTTGAGAAAGCTTTTTTCTACCGTTTCTAATTCTTTCACTTGTCAAATAAATTTACCAAATAAAATAGGAACAAATACAAAATATGAAACATAGATTTTTAAACACATTCTGATCACTTGGATCATTTATAACAAACTTGTATAAATATTTACATTTTTAATATGTAAACATTAAACTAGTTTTTTATCCTAAACATTAAACTTGTAAACGCTTTTTCAATAAAGCCATTTTCTTCATATTCGTTGATTTATAATACTTACGTTGTAAAAATGAGTATAAATTATATAAATATCTGGGTAAAATATAATTTGAGAATATTTAAAATTTAGCATATTTTTTGTCGATAATTTAAAAAATGGTATCCAATAAAACAAATTTTGAAAAATATTATTAAATCGTAAAAATTATAAAAAATATGAGGATCGGGAGTAGTTTGTGTGCACAGTGTCAGACAGCACATATAGATTGCCTCGAATTGAATTGAGCATAAATGCAACTTATCAAAGTGCTACGAAATATTCACCATTTGAGATAGTATATGGACAGAAAGTAATATTACATGCTAATTCTGGACTCCAAAATCAAGCACGAGATATTTATGTGAAAACTCAAATGAATTCCAAGCCAGCTTTTCAAAAGATGAGGGAATTATAGGAAGACAACAAAAATAAACGAAATTTTGAAGTTGGAAAGTTAGTACTAGTACACCGGTTGAAAAAGAAACATGGAAACCCGTAAAAAATGAAAATATTCCTTGTTCACAATTCAGATACGAACAAAACGACATTGACAAAACGCTAATCTCTGAAAGAAATTTCTGTTGTAGTTTTCCTAGTTATAAACTTTTATTTAAAAAAAGCTAAATCTCAAACTCTATTTTTTCTCTCTTTTTTTACATAATTAAAACACAAAATTAATCAAAGTTATTTACAAAAGTTTTAAAAAAATAAAAAAATACCCTTGTTGTCATACATTTCCTTAGAAGGTGAAAAGAACATTTACAATGACATAAAAAGTTCAAAGCATTTATAAACTTATCATAATGACTTTGTCGTCCGATGATGATATTTTAATAATAAAAATAAGTTATTATATATTATATGGGAAAAACACTTCAAACGCCGCAGAGTTAATGAATTCAGCCATCAAAAAATTCATTAAGCAAGATATAACAAACATTATTATATCTCTGAATAACTATTCCATGAAAATATTTAGCCAACGAAGAGATTAAATTTCGCATCTTTCGGTCATTAGCTTGCAAAGAGATAACACTCTACCACCGGAAGCGAGAAGATCTTGTGGAAGACCGAGAGTTTCAAGAATACGGTCAACGAGAGAGAATTAAATAGCCACTTTTAACTTTGCCTAGAAAAAATATATTAGACATAAAAAGCAATACAATGTTTTTTATGATGCTATTTTTTAAATTTTATTTTTAAGATGTCATTTTTTAAATTAGCGAAATTGATATGCTATTTTTTAAATTTATCAAATTGATATGCCATTTTTTAAATTACCGACAAAAAATATGCTATTTTTTATAATGCCCCATATAATTTATAATGAAATTGAGAAAGTGGTAGAAAAAATAAGTTGAACACACAAACACAATAAAGATACACGCAGATTATAGATATCTACATCGATGCTTGAAATAATCTTTTAATTTTTTGAAAATAAAATTTAATAATATATGACCACCATATTAAATTTTACTACTCTTTTCGAGAAAATAAAATAGTTATGAATATTGTTGGGCTATAAGCCATCATTAAAACAAAATAAAATGACAATGTAAAGTCATGTTTAAAAATTATGAGAATGGCTATTATAACACAAGCACGCACCGCACACAGAAATCAAAAATATAATAAAAACATTAAATAAAACAAAATAAAAAATAACATAATTAATTAAAACAAATAATTAATAAATTTCGCACGCAATATACATAGAAAAATAAAGTAAAAATACAAAACCGCCTATAACCTTGCAAAATAAGGTTTAGAAAATACACTGGCGGAAGAGGCGACCAGAACAAAAATAAAAATCAGGAAAGATAAAAAATGTAAATTTAATAAAATTAATATTAAAAAATTAAGAAAAATAAATGGAAAAAGAGAAAAATTAAAAATTAAATAAAAGACCTTAAAAACCCCGAAAAAATGGCCAAAAAAGATTCAAAATTAGCTGATTGGTCGCACACACGCACGAAAACAGTATAAATATAACAGCCATTTTCATAATATTTAACCTTAAAAACTAAATTTTAAATTTAAAAAAAATTTGTTTAATACATTTTTATGTAATGTTTATAGTTTTCAATGTAAAAAATTTTTTATCATCGATGGCCGCGATACTTTTCAGTATCTGCGACAGGTCCCCCTAATTTAAATTATTTATATATATACCTTAATTTCGTGGAAGGTGGCTTGGCAGGATTCAATTTCCTCAGTTAATTTTGAGGAATGTTGATGTGCTGCCTTGTCGCCAACAACTCTTCGGTGTCTACCTAGTCCGGTCAGGTCTCGTTACACTGATCGTGGGTAGGGACTCCGTCGTGCTTCACCGTGGCGGCCATTTCAATGTTGGTCGGAGCGGTAGTAATTAAAATTCGGGAAGATCGTTATAGTTAAGGGAACCACATTCGAGTGAATGTTTAAGTAGGGATATTAAATGTTTTAAATCCTGTCGAATTTTTTATATTGACGGGAACGACTAGGGTTAAGCATAGGAAACGATCATTGAATTAGTCTTTTTTGTTGTGACCAAATCGAATGAATGATAATTTTATCGATAATACGCACCTAAACTAGATTTTAAACAAATAAGCGACCGGGGCATCAGGATTTTTCATTTTCCCAACGGATTTCGTATTTCGACCATTTTTAACGTTTAACAATACATCGCAGTATTTAATATTAATTTATGAATGAATGAGGATGAGTATGATTGAGAATTGTGTAATTATTAATTTTATTATATTCATAAATCTTTATTATATTTAAATTATTTCTATCCCCCCATGTTATGATAAGAAATTTTTCGTCATTTAGCTACTGGAAATCGTGAGAAAAACTACCCAGTAAATCCTTATTTTCAAAATTTCCAAGACTTATCCAAATGCAGCCAGGATATAAAATTCCCAAGTTATCGTCAAAACCTAGTGTTATTGATACCCAGATGGATCATAGTTCATGCCAGCAGAAATTTAATAAACTATTTGCGGAGCACGAACGCACGCTTGGCACGTGGTTCGCTCCCGAAGCAGTAAAAATACTCCAAGACAAAATACACCGGCTGTCTAGATGCCGAGAAGATTTAATAGCTGAAAACCGGGCTCAACGGATCGTCATCAACGATCAGAGCGCCATCCTAGTAGCTTCATTCACTGAAGTCGAACTGACAAAACGGCTAGTGGGTCGGGATTTGGCGGTGAAATTGAACCTGATCCCCGCGAACCATCTTCCCGAAGCAAATCAAGCTGGTCCAGCTCAAACACCCAGGACCAGCAAAAAGCATCATCCCAGTAAAAATCGTCGCCGCCGGGAACGACGCCGTGCCGAGGGGTTGACGCTGCTAAGCAATGCGGCACAGGTGCTAGAAGAAGCCGCAGCACTGGTCGCCGAGCAGCATCCCGAGTTTGTGAAAAGCGACGAAAGTAGAGCAGATCCGAAGAAATCAGAAAAATCCACTCCGCAGATCCGTACGGACGAATCGGACGAGATGCATATGAGCATGAACATCTCGCCCGCCCCCAATTCTTTGACTAGGACGAAGGAGAAATCACCGACTCCCACAATTTACTGGGTGGACGATTTCGGAGATGAGCTACGCCACTCCATCCCCCAGGTCGGATCCACACAATTTAAACCCCCTCGAAAACGGAAACTTCCTGTGGATATCGACGAATGAAAGCCTGATTTTGTTGAAAACCGCATTTTATTTTTGTTATAGTAATTCAAAATCAATATATGACTTGATTATAGTTTCTTTTATTTTATTGTTTTCCTTTTGTAAATTTTGTAATTGAAAAATAGAATTTTTATAATTGTGGTTAATTTTCTAATAAATTTTGAAATTTCTATAAATAAATGAGGAAGGGATGTATGTAGTCTTGCCTGAGTATAAAGTAAGATTGGTGAAGCTTGATGCATGCGAGAAGTATGATTGGAAGAGTTTATTTAACTTAAAATATTGAAAAATGAAACAATTATAATTATCGTAAAAGTAGCTTTTAAGACTTTATAAAGAGTATTTTGGGTAATTAAAGAATAAGTATAAATAAAAGGAAAAATACAAATCTTAAGGAGACTTTATTTTCCCTTAAAAACAACCAGGAGACCTTATTGAACTTAAAAACAGCTGATTTAACAGCGATTAAAATTATTTACATAAAAAAGTTTGAATTTGCGCATGTTATTTAAAGAAAAGATTTTCCCATTTAAAACAAAACTCTAGGTTAATAATACTAATTTTAAATTTTAGTAAATTAGGGAATTAAATCTAACGCTTAGAAAATTAGAGAAATTAGATTTTCCTTCAGAAATTTCTTAAATTACACCGTTTAAGTTTTATTAATGAATTAGTTAAAATAAGGTTGTTTTAAATTGATTTAGTAAATAACGAAAAGGGAACCAATGCCATTTCAGTATGTTTTTCAACTGCAGTGAGCGTTAACATTTACGGATGAATTAAATGAGACCTTAGGAGAACTCCACTCCGGACGCATATAAAAGATCGACAGTAACGGATGGGGAAGTGCGTGTCAATATTGAGAAAAGTAGAGGAGTGAAATAGACGTAAGTCCTTCTATCGGCCGTCAGGAACCCGAAATCGAGATTATCACAAGGAGTAGTCGTGGAAACGGGGCTCACCTGTTTGTGGACTCTCGGCTGCTGTATACAGTACCAACATGGGCTACGCTCATGAGTATACAGTGGTAAGGTCAAAATTGTGGGGCGTCTAGATGAGAAAGGAACTACCCTAGAAAGGCAAGAACGGTTGAGGAAGTAGATTTAAATAAATGAGCATAGATTAAAACAAAAATTAATTCTACCCAGTACGCCAACAATATCATAAAGTTCGTTTATCTACATAATTTACAAATTTGATTTTCAAAACTTTAAAACCTTTTATATGAATGTTCGGTAATTTTCAACAAGAATACGTAATATAAAATACAATTAATTTAAATTAAAGTTTTGAAAAGAAAAGTTATTGGTTAGAAATTGTAAGTCATCTATTAGATTGTACACCAACTTATATTACACAAAGCTCAATTGATAGCACTTATTAAGACATGAAATAATACCTTTAATTAATAAATCAAAAAACTAAACTATGAAAAAGTATGTTTGTCATCACCGAAATCTAGATTAAATAAGACCTATGACATCAAATAGAACTCTATAATATAAGAGAATAGATGATGTAATTCTATAAAACCAGGTTTAAAATATTTCAACTAAAATAAAAATATTCTATAGTATAATTACGTCCGTCCACCAATGAACATAATTTTCTAATTACAAAATTGTCATTATAGTAGTATTTCTATTTAAGATTCCTTTTTCATTTAGTAAATAATGTTTCGCCAATTATGAAGAATCTTTAATTAGTTGTCAAGGGTGAACCTTGGATATCAGTTACATTATTAAAGTGGTAGATGTGTGAGTGTGAAAAGGAGTCGGCGTCAGTGTTTAAATCATATATAATATTGAAATTTACGAATTTGATAATTAGGGATCATCCATTAAGGACGTTCCAATAAAATAAGCAATTTTTGATCCCTCTCAACCTTGTTTCTTTCTGTCCCCTTTGATGAGAAACTCCCTTGGTGGACATCCATCCAAAAGTAGGTATCCTTTATTTGAAGAAATTTAAATAATTTATTAGTATATAGGCTAAATTTAATTTCAACATTTGTAGATATACCCAATATTGGTTGAAAAATAGAAAAAAGCATTCATACATAATTTAAATGATCAAATGGAAAAAAATGGGGCATAAAACATGCCGCTTACTTACTTACATTATATAGTATATAAAAAATAGAACAATTTAAAAAAATCATTAATTCATTATATATAATATTTAAACTACCAATGCTGCTGGGAATGTCATAAGCACTTGAAGCCCCCATTCTCTAGTGTCTCTTTTGCGAAGACCCCTCCCTCCTGGTTCTTAGGGAACGTCCTTAATGGAGGAAATTCAAAAACATTCACATGAAATGTTGTGATTAAAGAGCTTTTGAATTTAATTAAAATTTAATTTAAAAAATATAAAAAAAATTATGATTTCCTTCTGACACTTAATAAGTTAAAGTATCAAAATAACTATATAAAAAACAGAAAAACTTAATTACTTTTAGGTACTTGTAAATGAATGTGAGTATATCGTGGATAGAATTTGTTTATCATACAAATACAAGTGCAATATAAATTGTCCATATATTGAAATATAAGATCAAAATAAATAGAGTTAATTGAGGTACTTATAGAAGAACAAACGTATTGGATATAAGCTTTTAAATTTATCGGGTAATTTTTGCAAAATCCACATTCCCATTGAGCACTGTATATTTTATTTTTTAAAACCAGATTACAGTATATATCAGTTTTCAGAAGTTGAGGAGACGAGAGAATGAGAACCGGTTCGGCTGGAAAAGTGAATACATAAAATTCCCACAATTAGTATTATGGAATCAAAGTTTGAACTAACTGAATTTGTACAAAATAACCAATACACCAACACACCCATTCACACATATAATGCCTTTTGGATTTTTAATACTTTATAAAAAATATTATTTTTAAACTTAAGTTATCGGAAAACTTATGTTTTCCGTTTTTTATAAACTCCTCATTTGAAGGTTCTGGTTCCACTCCTCCTGGTAAATTGCAAATAAGGTAAAAAATGAATTTATTTTAAGTAAAAGTTAAATATTACTTTGTTATTTCTTCATCTCCTCAGAAACCTAGAGTTTCGATGGATATTTTTGAAATATCTGAAATGTTGTAAAAATATTAAATTGATTGAATTTCATGAAAAATCTTACGAAATTATTTCTTAATTTTCTCTACAACTCAAAGTAGAGTTATTGGTATTTTTTTCAAAAATTTTCAGCTTTAATTTTGAAAAAAAATTGTTTAAAAAGTTACTAGAATAGTTTTATATAGAGTTTTTATTGAACTGAACATTTCTACATTTTTGAAATTTTGCATGCATTATTTACTATGTATTGTGTTTATGTTTAAAAAAATTTTCTTCAATTTCCTTCTTTCCTATAATATAAGTTTTTATTCAGTTGAACAAATTAAATGCAGACAGGGGTAAGTATGTATGTCCCTATATTATAACATTATTGATTTTTTCATTTTATTATAGGAGTTTTTAATGAACTGAAACAGGTGTAAAGTAGAAATCTAATGTTGACAGACCATCCAAAAAATGATTGTGTAGTTCATTGGCTAGTGTTTCAAATTTATTTTTTGCTGTGTTAGTAATAAATATATAGTAACCAAATTTTAAAATTTAAATCTCTACGTAAATATGTATTGATTGTATAAGTATTATTATTGAGATATTCGCCGTCTTGTTTCTTTATTTAAAACAGTGACAGATTTTGAATTTAAAAATCTTTTACATTAACAAACATGATTTTATTTTTATACAATTATCATTTAGCACTAGACTGATTGCAAGATTTGATTTTAAATTAATTTTATTAAATTTTAATTAAATTATAAATGTGTTATTAAAATTAACACATTTAATTTTTTGTTTAAATATTGGCACTTTTATCAATTTCTCATTATTCAAAATTCGGAAACTACAAACACAAATTCATATGGTGAGCAAAATTACAATTTCCAATAACTACGATCATGTCTTTTTATTGAATAAACAAATCCAGTCTCCGTTGTATCAAATCATCTTCAAAACATTTTTAGATTCTACTGATATTTTCTTTGGAATATTTTCCTATATCAAGCTATTCTGCCCGATTTTCTCGTCTTCAAAGTATTCATATTTCTCAAAGTGCTTAGAACTCAATTCAATATTTAATCGAGCATCAGGTACAACAAGTTTACTTACATCAAAGATTGGTCAAAATTTATACAATTACCAAAAAAACTTTTGGGATTTTTATTGTTCGTCAACTGTTTCAACTGCATTACTTTATTCTTGGACTTTTATCATAATCGCAAGTTCCTACAAGCACTTTATGTATGCCATTTTTTATAATAAAGATTATAAATTGACATAATTATTTATCAAATTGTTTAAACTAAAGAATTAAAAGCTTACATTTTAGAGGCATGTAGAACATGCTACTGATGATTTCAAATTGAAATAAATTTGTTTTGCAATAACAAGGTATTGTTAGATTTAAAAACAAAAAATCAAAAGAAATCGTGTTTTTATAAACATTAGAGGTTTCATAAATATAAGCCATCCGATCGTTTAAAATAATTGGTGGAATTGTGTTTCCCATTTCTATTTTATTTTGAGTGAAGAAGCATATATATTTCGCCTGTATTGTCAAATGATAAAATGCACAATCGTAGAGAAACTTGTTAATTTTCTTTATTTGAAGTGAAGCAAAAGCTAAATTATCAGATAAATGAAAAATTTGTTTAAATGTTAAATTAATAAAAAAAGTTCAACAAATTGTTTTTATAATTGTTTCATTATTTCAAAATATATTAATTAATCTTTACACTTTAATTCTCAATTTTACAACTATTTTCGTATTTTTTTGATAAAATGTAAGAATATAAATATAATAGAGCGCCACTTAAACACAGGTTGAACGAATTATATTTTTCCTTGGCATCATCAGACAGGATTGAGAAAAAACAATAGATAGTATAGATTTAATATACAAGTTGTATAAAATTTATAAATTTTTAAAAAATTTTTTGGATTTAATTTAAACAATTATTTAGTTTTCAACTTTGGCTAATTTTATAAATATCCTTAAAGTTTATTATAATTTTTAAATTTAAATTTAAACGAACAATCTTGTAAAAATAAATCTTTAAAAATTAAATATTTTTTATAATTTAAAAAATTACATATGAGATCATACCAAAAATCTATATATTCATCCAAACTATTAATAAAATAATTTTTAAAATTTAAAATTAAAAAATTATCTAGTCATAAATTGATGTTAAATAAAATTATAAAATTTTTAAAAATAGCCCAAATTTAAATTTAATAAAATCTATAATATCAGTAGATAAATTGTTTTCAGTAGCGCTTTACATAATAAAATCAATGCGATGTTTATTTAATTGAAAATACGTAAGAAATTAATCTAGCTTAAATACTATACAGAAAGTAGATACTTTATTAAAAAAATAAAAATATAAAGAAAGCAGCATATTCATTATCATTTGGAATATGGCAGAAATCAGAAAATTATATATTTATAATATTTAAATTTTTTAATAAAATTTATTTAAATATACAAATTTTTGTCATAAAATTGAAATATTAAAACAATTTTGTATATTTAATTAAAATGTTATCAAAAAGCTGTAATACAAATTTATGCATATAAATATCGCAAACTATTTTAAAAAAAAATTTCCAAAGAATTCTTAATTTGAAATTTAGTATTTTTATCTTTAAATTTTAACTCTCAAGCATTTTTCATTAAACTTTTACAGTTTTTAATAATTGATTACTTCAATTAGATTTGTCATATTTACAATTTTATATATTTTACTTATTCACACTTTTACTTTTTTAACTTTCTATTAATTAAATCTTCAAATTTATTACGAAAAATAAACACCTAATGCTAGGTCATGGTAACCGAGGCTTGAAATCAAAAATCCTTTTTCAATATTTTCTGGAATAAATGTATTAAATTGAATCCAGTTTAGAAAAAAAAATAATTTCTCTCCAATTTTCATCACATAAAATGATTTTTTCCAAAAATACTACAAATTGTTTGTTAAAATTGTAATATTGTTGGAGTTCTGACTTATGTTAAAGCATTGTTAAACTTCCACTACATTTAAAATATAGTGAATATATATTTTTAATTTTTTGAATTATGTAATGTTACAATTTTGAAATAATTTCAAAAATGTTTTTTTCGGTTTTTTCAAAAAACAGAATAAAAAATATTTTAACTCAAAAAATAGAATGAAAAATATTTTTATTCATAAAATAGAATGAAAAATATTTAAATTCTAATTCAGTCGTAACAATGAATTCGGCATTGAAGAAATTTGTTACAAGTGATATTTGTAGATTGATCTCCTCGATAGATAACTATAACATGAAGGTGTTTAGCAATTATATTTTTTGAAATAAAATATTTTTTATTTTATTTTTTGAATAAACCGAAAAAATCATTCTATTTTTAGAAATGCCCCTATAATTATATATGTATATTCGTTAATCAAAATCATTTTTTTCAATTTTCAATTTTTGTAACATTTGATTTTTTAGACTTCAAATGAAAATATGAGGACAATAACTTTGTACTATCCAAAATAGGTTTTTTTTAATAACTATTGAAACGTTGTGAAATTATGCAACTTGTGATAGATAAGACCATAATTTGTACTTACAATAAGGAACCGATATTGTTACATTACTCGCTTTGGGATAGTAATTCATCATTTTACAATTGCAAGTGCAAAATAAATTTCGGTCAAGCTGAAAATCCAAATCAAAATATATGTTGTTCAAAGTTATCGTAATATTTGCACATACAAAATTTTCGTAAGTACTGCTATTCAGAGCACAAAATAGACATGACCACAAACAGTTATAGTGTACACTTGGATTGGACAAGCTACAATAAATATTCTCTTTCAATGACAAAGGAGTTGATACAGATATAAGGACAGGTTCTATATAAAAACTAATCATTTATTATTGGATATTTATAATAAATATTTATAATAAATATTTATAAAAATATATAATAAATTTAGTTCAAACAAAAAAATAATACATTGTATTAATAACTATTTGAAAAGCCTGTTGAATCAAATAAATGCATACTTTTATTTTTTTCCAAACAGATGTAGGTTCGTAAGAGGGTAACAGATGCAAAAATTGATGTGGTAACATTGCCACCTGGACTCATTCATAATGCCACTACTATATATTAAATAAACAACTTAAAATATGTATCCATTCCTGCCGTTAAATCGCCAAGCGAATATACCGTTGTTACAATTTTAAAAAATAGTTGGTTATTAAAATGTGGTGCTCCAGAGGTTATACATTGTGATAGAGAGAAATCGTTGAAAAGTAAAGGTATTAAAAATCAAATTAAAGCTCATAATATTAAAGTAATTTATTCAAGTTCTTACCGTCATTCGGTATAAGGACAAATCAAAAGATTATCTAGGACAATTAGGGAAGCAATTCATGTTTCATTAAAGGATAAAAACTATAAAAACTGGACTGAGTTGTTCCCAAAAATTGATTTTGGGATAAACTCCGCCTACCAAATAACAATTGGTTAAGAACCTTGTGAAAGAGTATATGAAAGCGTATTTATTTTGGATATTGAATATGCCAGAGAGAAACAAGACAATTTATTCAATTACGAAAAGGAAATTTGAAATAGGAGATTGCGTTTTAATTAAAAGCAATAAGAATAACAAAGAAGATTAGAGAGAGTTTGGACTTACAGAAGTCGTGAAACATATGCATAAAAGGAGCTATGAAACAAAGCTTGATAATGGAAACTGATTGATAGGAAACATTGAGTGGCTAAAGCCATTTAAGAGAATGGGTGTGAGAATATAATGAAATAAATTAATTGAATAATAACTAAATAAATATCAATTAAATAAATAATTAAAAAAATGATTAAATGAATGTATGTTGTAAATTGATGTGATAAGTAAATTCCTAATGCTTACATTACTTTACGTTGAATAAAATTTCTCAAGAGATTTCTTTGAATATTAGAAACAAATTGACTTGTATTTGAATTTAATAAATATTTCGTTAATTATAGATGTTATAAATACAAAAGATGACGACCACACAATTCCCCTGATTCGGGAAGGGTTCACTGAACAGGAATAATAGAAGGCAGTAAATATATGAGATGAAACCGATTGTCGCTATTTATTATATGGAAATACACATGAAGTCTGATGGATATTTACTGCCTGATGTTTTCCGACAATTTCGAGCAAGATTTTGTTGGCGATAATAACCTTGAGCTACTAAAAATCTTTGGCATTCCCGGAGTGAGTTGGGTAAAAATACTCATGGCGCTCAAAGAACCCATTGAACCTTTAATTGACATCGAAATGTATAATAATTTCTATGGTGGTGTACGTGGTGGACTTACATTTGTCAAAATAAAACACCGTGCAGTATCCTCTCACAATTATGAGCTATCGTATATTATTGATATCAATAACTTATACAGTTGAGTTTTAACATAAATTTTTCAAAAATCCAAAGAATTAAATTTACTTTTTTCCGGTAAAAGAAAATATGTTTTCTTAGTGGTAATATATGGCAAAATTCCTTTGCACGAACAATTTACAACGATATCTAAATAATCATACAGAAAAAGTATAATTGTATTGTGCACCGAAATTTTATCATAAAGATATCTATAATCGAGAGGTAAGGACCTTATAAGATTTGGATTATCCATTATGATTTCATCTGGTAATACTCGGGAGAAAAAGCAATAAAATGAAATACGGTAAATTTCGGGTTTACTGGAGCATTCGAGTTCAGTAGCTGACAGCCAATTCAAATCTAAGACCGGGATTGCTAAATGTTTCATAATTATTAATATAGAAAGATATTATTTAAACAAAAATCCTTCATCCTATTGATCTATTAGTATTCCGATTACAGTTTAAATTTCCTATTAAATAATAGGTTTACAAATACAGTCAATTCCTTTTTATGCGTTTATGAAGTTATGCGGTTTTCCTTCTAAGTCCAGAAAAAGAATTATCTTAGTCAAACCTAACCCAAACAGACATCTTTGAATAGCAAATCATTCAAACCATAATATTTCGTTTTATATTCTTAAAAATATTAAAAGGAAAAAATATTATTAAACTTTATATTTATTATTATGTAATTTTATGTTTTTTTCATTTCTCCGCCAACTCTTAATGATTTTGTGTGCTTTTTGTATCTATATTTATACAACGTAAGTTGTGTCTTTTTTATGCGGTTTTCTGAGGAACGTATGTATAAAAAAAGAATTGACTGTACATAATAGCCAAAAACACTTATATTTACAGGCTTGTTGTATATATTTATTATATATACTTTATTTTGAAAGTTTATAATACTATTTCAAACATCATTTCTAATATCATTAATATATCAGATAAGTGAGTAACAAAATAAGCCCTTGCTGCGAAGTAATAATTATATTGTTGAAATAAGTTTCGATTATTAAATTATCCTCTTCAGGTTTTTGCAGAATTGTTATATTCAATGAAAAAGTACCAAAATACGTTCTGATTTTCCATTAAAATTTACTTTTTTGTTTTTCGATTGGTTTAATTAAAATTTTTTTTAATTAAACATTTCCAAATCATTTTTATTGTCGAATTTAATATTTTTATTAATTTTAATTTTTAAAACTTTAAAATTTTTTGAATATTTTCTTTTCTTTAATAACTTTTTTTCTTTCTTAAAATCTCTTTTTTTCTTTATTTCTGTTTTATGTTATAAAATAAAACATAAGTTATAGAAAAACAATTTAAAAGTTTTAAAAAATTAAAGTTTATAAAGATTAAATTAATAAATGTTAAATTCAATTAAAAAAAGAGGAAAAAATAAAAAGGAATTTTGGCTCTGTCTCATTGTTTCAGGTAGTTACAAAAGAAACTGAAGAGGATTGTTTAATAATCGAAACTTTATTCAAAAATATAATTATCACTTCGCAGCAAGAAATTATTTTGTTATTCTATTATTATTTTAAAATTTTGAGATCTCACTAATTTCAATCTAGCAACATTTTTATCTATTATTATTATTATTATTTATTATTATTATTATTATTATTATTATTATTATTATTATTATTATTATTATTATTATTATTATTATTATTATTATTATTATTATTATTATTATTATTATTATTATTATTATTATTATTATTATTATTATTATTATTATTATTATTATTATTATTATTATTATTATTATTATTATTTTTTTTTTTTTTTTTTTTTTTTTTATTATTATTATTATTATTATTATTATTATTATTATTATTATTATTATTATTATTATTATTATTATTATTATTATTATTATTATTATTATTATTATTATTATTATTATTATTATTATTATTATTATTATTATTATTATTATTATTATTATTATTATTATATTATTATTATTATTATTATTATTATTATTATTATTATTATATTATTATTATTATTATTATTATTATTATTATTATTATTATTATTATTATTATTATTATTATTATTATTTTTTTTATTATTATTATTATTATTATTATTATTATTATTATTATTATTATTATTATTATTATTATTATTATTATTATTATTATTATTATTATTATTATTATTATTATTATTATTATTATTATTATTATTATTATTATTATTATTATTATTATTATTATTATTATTATTATTATACCTATTTTAAATATCATTAATAATGTAATTTATATATTAAGTGAATAACAAAATAAGCCCTTGCTGCGAAAAACCAATTATATGTTTGAAAAAAGTTTCGATTATTAAATAATCCCTTTCAGTTTCTGTCGGAAATGTTATATTCGATGAGAAAGTACCAAAATACGTTCTGATTTTCCATTAAAATTAACTTTTTTGTTTTTTTATTGATTTAAATTTAGATTTTTTTTCTTTTAAAAATGTTTAAATTAAACATTTTATAGTCGAATTTAATATGTTTTATTAATTTTAATTTTTAAAACTTTAAAATTTTTCCATGATTTTGTTTTGCTTTATAACTGGATTTCTTTCTAAAAATCTCTTTTTTTTCTTTATTAAATAATCGAAACAATATTAACAAATTCGGATTATCATAAATTTCTACAGAATCTAATTTTCTTTATAAAAAGTAAATTTTTGTTAATTACTATTAGAATGACAATTGATCAATATTTTATTATAATTAACAACAAATTTTATAAATTATTTAAATATTTTTTTACTATGTCTTTTATTAATTACCTTTAGCCTTAATGACTTCGGAGTCAGTATAAAGAGCTCCTCTAATGTTCACAGAGCATGCCACAATAATATCTTTGGGAGAAAATTTCAAATCAATTTTCAATAGCCAAGGTTTACGGATGTCAATGGTAAAGTAAGGCAGAAGGAAGATATTATCATACTGTGTAAGATTCGGGTTGAAATTACTGGGTAGAATTGTGGTAACATTGTCAATAATGTTTGAGAAAATATAAGTAATGTTCTTCTGAGTCGTCTGGGCATCACATTCTGCTACCGAGTCATAATTTACATTGCGAATCATGACTTGTGAAACTAGGAAATAAATTTTGATTTCAAAGTTGACAAATAAACAAAAGAAAAAATCACCTGATTTTGTAACAAGATTAGCGAGAAATGACAAATAAAATATATAATGCAACTCGTTATAACTTTCCACTGATGAAAGGAAAACAATTTTAACTTTTATTAAGCAGCAAATAAATAGCTTACTTTTTAGAAAAATAATAAATTGCACTTTTATGTTATTTAAATCTAAGCATTTATTTAGATTTTAAATGAAATTTGAAATTTAAATTTTGCTATTTTTGCATGATAAATAATCTACTGCATTAAAAGAAATTTATTATTATTTTTATGAAATTATTATAATTTGAATTGTAACTTTTAAAATAGATTTTTTTCAATTTATATTGTAAATTACTTTATTGTTTAAAAATGTTTTTATTGCATATTATTTAAATGCATTTATTGTTTTTTTACATTTTAAAAAAAATGTAATCGATTTATACCGTTGATATCCGTTGGTAAGCAACGTCAATAAGGTACCACATAGATAGATGCCAACCAAAGGTGAGCTAATCCAATTTATATTGCAGAGGTCTTGATATGCATATGAGTTCATGGATTACTGAAATAAAGCATATATTTTTGTGGGTTACTGGATTTTGCTAATTGTTTGAAACGTCCTCGTGTTTAACCCAGCAACGCCATATAAATATTTTCTATCCACCACTCGGCACCCGTTGCTAGGCAACGTTGGAAATGTGTTCGAGTGGGCGGATTGTCCGCAAAAAGTGAGCGCTATTACTAATGCTGTAATTGCTCTGACAACCCTCGGGTTCAACGAGCCGTCGTTAGAAGACACATGCTCGCTTTGTAAGTCCCTTGTGTGTGAGAGGTTTCGAGATCAAAATCATGTTGGTGAGTGTTAGCTGCGGTGATGGTGTGCCTAGAGATGGAAAGACGTTTACCTGACGAAGTGTGAATACTCATGAATTTACTGTAGGGTTTTTAATGTTCTCAAAATATCACTTTTAAATAATTGAACAATCTTTATAATCTAATTGAATTCACAAACGAAACAAGATAAATTAATTAAGTTTATTTGCCAGGCGAGCGGCTCTACGTCTGGCGCGCTCTTTGCGCCCCGGCCTGTAACTGCTTGATGGTGTTGTAGAAGGAGTCATAGCGGGCGTTGGATTGTTTATTGAGTCTCGATAAGCCAATTGGGATGGGGCAAAGACAAGAGGGTAGGTTACTGCCTCTCCCTCCCGACTGGCGGACAAGGCAACTTTCAATCCTCTTATCTGCGTCCGGAAGTTTTGATTTAATTGCCGCTCATCGGCCCAGCCTTTTTGAGCGGCGGTGAGCCGGTGGCGTAGGGGCTTAAGCTTGGCTGGATCCACCCATGTGGCTTTCACTTGTTGAATCTCTTTCGTGAGCTGTATGATTTGCTCATATAGGGCTTTGTTAGCTTGCTGGGCACGAGTCAATTCCTTCTGCAATAGTTGGATAGGTTCCATTACTAGTAATATAAATATTTAAAGATTTGATATTTTCCAATAGACTATATTCGTATAAGTTATATTAAACAAATAAGGAATTTTTCCATTAGGATTAAGATAAAGCAGTTAACAAAATGACAACCAGTTTATTTACTGTAAACATTTACTAAACAATCAAATCCTAGAACAGTTTATCATGAAGAGGTGGTTTAGAAGGAGGGAAAACCCCTTTCCACCCACTCTTCCGGCGAATAACCAGTTACGGTCATTACTGGCCGCTTGATGTCGCGGATCCATGTAGTTTTCGGTCGGGTGACTCGCGCGACCGTGCCTCGCTGCGGGTGTTGATAATTGCTGGCAATTCGACCAGCCAGTATGTCTTCCTCGACATTCGCCAGGTATTGGCGTGCTCGGACCACTTGCACATCCACCTGTCGTTGGTGGGCTTCCAGTTGTTTGAGGAGATGCTGGGCTTGCGCGTGGATTTCCCCGGCCGGGCTCCACTCTTCCCATGGTTGTTCGGCCAGCCATCGGTCGTGGTCATTTTCTGTTGCGTCCGTTAGTTGAGGCTCCGGTGGGGGGAACTCAGGGCATCTATCCTGCCGGAAACGTTCCCACACCCATCTCCATCTGTCTGCGAGCCGGATTGAAATGTAGGCCATCGAACTGGGTTTATCTGCATTATGAACCTTCATTAATACTATTATACATTTATATTTAATTTCAATAGCGTTTATAGTGAAAATAATAAGTAATAAAGCTACAGTATACTTCATAACAGGGCCATATAATAAAAGATGCGCGCAGAAAACCAAAATATTATAAATAGCCAATATTCATCACTGAAATCTGCAGGTTATAAAACAGTGCGGGTTGAGGGTATTTCGAAGGTGAGGCAAACATTTCTTTCTTTAAGCATATCCTAAGTTAAATATATTTAACGATCCTACAATTATTAGACAATCTGCCAGGTAAATATACAATGGATACATTGAAACGTTACTGCTATTGAGCTTTTACCTCCGATTTCAAAAAAAAACGACTGTATTAACGATCGAGATTCACTTTAAGGGGACTCTTAAAGCTCATATTTGAACGATAATTTGATAGACCTTTCGTTTCCCAAAATGATTATAGTGGTTTAATCGTAGATAATTATTAAAACTTAAGAACATTTCAAAAACCAATAGTTAAATAAAATGTAGTTATAATCGGTTACCTAAACAAAACAAAAGAAAAATTTAAAAATAGTTCAAGCTATTTATAGCCTCTGTCATCAATACCTACGAATCCTGACGACGCTATTTGAGTTATAGTCAATGGCATTAATTTCTCAGAAACTTCTGCGAAAATCATCAAAGTATTAAATAATATCCATTTTTATGAATCGTTTAATTGGGTTATCATAAATGGTTCACCCAAAAACTCCTAGACAACTTAGGGTTAGGTTCTTGTTGAATTTTTTCTCAATTAAAATTTCTGGGTTAAAGGGGCTGGCAAACTTGCATGAGGCGGTTTAAAAAAAAGTTCGATGGACTTATCCATTTCTGATTTATCGAAAATTATCGGGTAAGGAAATCCTAATTGAATTATCAGTTTATTATTGATCAAATTAGGACATAAATGATTTAATAATTTATTTAAGAAAATATCGTTTAGTATGAATTAATTTAAATTGCTATAACCTGTCCTTTTCAGGGTAGATCCCACGATTTCCACTTGGGGTAACGGGAATCCATTGACATTAAGGGAGTGATCACACATTTGGTAAATGGATATAAAATTCCAAGTATCGATTATAAGATGACCGGACGTGCGTTACACACTGTCTGTCGGTGTGCGGGACGATGGGTGTTGATCGCCAGTCAGATGTCAGAAAATCGACATTTGGACAAACCTATTCTAATTTGTCGATTTCCTGTTTATACAAATGGGTTCAACATCCGCTTGGATTTTATCGTGATGTTACGTTCTGGAATGGATTTTTTTTGTTTATTTGTAAGGATAATTCGAATTGGAAATCAGGTAAGTTTTGCTTTTGGATGTTAACATCGGAAAACCCGCACCGTGATATTGTCAACTTCACAATCTCACTGCGGGTGTTCTCGTGTTACTTCCAATTTTCGACAATTCATTTTATTTTATTAATATTTAATTAATTCCTTCTTTGGAGTAGACATTTCGTGAGGTTATAATTCTGGAAAGATCATGAGCATCCTCTTGTCCGCAAGTACTGGATTTTATTTTATGGGGTTATATTCCTATTTAATGGGTCCTTATGGTGTTACGAGTTTACTTCCTTCATTTATTTATCTATCGTTCTCTTTTCGGTAATGTTGAACAGTTATATTTTATACAAGATCATCGGCGATATTCCACTCACTTACACGAATCTGAATAATATGTGGATTTTACTAACTTGTGATGTGTCTTGGCTGTGGGCCGGAAAAATTTCGACAATAAAATAATTAATGAAAAATAAACTGAGTTTAGGTTTTATAAATATTTATTAATATATTAAAGAACAATATAACAAATTACTTGCATACATCATACCAAATAAAATTACATCTCCCCCCACGTCGACATCCAAGCAGAGCTCTACCGAGGTTGCGAGAACGGGACGTGGAGAGATAGTTCCAAATAAAGCTCTCACTCACCTAAAATAAGTTCAAAATGGTTTAAAAATGATTCAAAGTGGTTTTAAAAGTGGTTCAAAACTTTGTTTTAAAATTGGTTAAATTTTATGTGAAAATGCATCGGTATATATACCTATTTTCTGTCCCTAACCTCTCGTGTTCTTTTTGATTTAGTAAAACAAAATTCGACTTTGATATTTTCTAGTGTATTCTAATCTTAATTTTTATTATTTTCTAATTTATTTTGATAATTTTTTATTTGAAATTTTTATTGAATTATTTCTAATTCAAATTCTTTGATTTAAATTTCATTTTCATGAAATTTTCCATTTTTATCAAATTTCGATCGAATTTGTTGGGTTTTCATGTTATGTTTATATTTGTATCGTGCGGATCTTGTTGCATTTTGTTATTATTTTAATTTATTTTTTTGTTTATTATTTTATATGTAGTTGCTTTTCTCTCATATTTTGCTAGGTTTAATTGATGTTTTCATGGGTTTGATTTTAAAGTTGTAGGTTATATTTGCATGTGTGTTACCGATTCATTTAACATTTTTCAAGGCCGTTTGTGTTCTGGCCCAACAATTTAGTGAATTTTACAATTTAAGTCACTATTAAGACTTGGAATCCCAGCTGCCACTCGTTGTTAGATAAAGTTTGTACAAAAACAGGCGGGTGAAATTCTGCCAAAACTGAGCGTTGTTGCTTGTACCGGATTAACCAATAAGCACACTAAGCACATGTTTAGAGCACCCCATAAAAAGGGGCACAACAACAAGCTACTACAATTTGACTTTTACGATGTAATCAGTGATTTTGCACTTTCAAAGTCTAAGAAATAAAACGTCTGAGTTATAAAAACTATAACAGTTAATAGTAGTTTCGTACCTGTTTACATCATACTCATACATGTTAGAACTTACAACATCATAGTTACATGAGGTGTGGTGTATAGATTATAGTAATGTTTATAATATTGTACTAAATATTAATTTTGTACAACTTGCAATTAACTAGATTTGGTTGGCTGTTCGGGCACCATACTTGGTATGTGCTTAGGGCTCCTGAATATGGTAATCCGGCCGTGGTTGTTGCTAAAACTATGCTGGCCCGGTGTTACCCGGTTGAAAGAGATACCAATGAAAGTGCTGTGCTGGCTCCTTCATTTTAGAGTGTCAAATTTATTCATCTCAAAATTCAGATAAGTTAACATGAACAGATATTATTTAATTCAAATAGAATTTATGCACACTGTTAGTGTGACACGTTCACAAAAAATTCCAACACCTTTTAAGACTATTAACCTATTATTTTAAGCTATCATTCATCGGGATATATTCATGTGCTCCGAGTTTGCGGTTTAGGGCTCTCTCCACTTTACCATACTTCATTCTTTAGCGGACTGATTCGCGGTGTTTAATGAGCATAGTACGTGAGTTGTGCCGACGAGAAAAATAAGTGTAGGTTAGGTGTTTCCTTCTGGATTTTCCATTATAGTTGTTTCAAGCTAGAGAATTTAAATTTTTAGCCCCTAATAGCGCACTTGCTCTTGTCTAAAAGTTTCCATGGACATTTTTTGAAAACATGTGTCATTTAGTCTAGCTAGAAGCTCGTTGTAACTCTTGTAATTTCTTGCTTGCATATATGTTAGCTCCAAAACCATGTTTTTGGAAAATAGGAAAAAAGACAATGATATTGAATGCTATCGTGTTAGGAAAAAGGGCCATGTTAGCAGAAACTGTTTTTCAAGGACCAGGTCACCAGCGGCATCTCACACACATTTCTCCTACCTAAAAAAAGTAAAGAAATTTCAACTAATTTTGGTGGCTCACTGTCTAAATATTAAAATAAATTATACTTTTTAAGTAGTGAGCGAAGACCCATAAATTTGTAATTCAAAATGATAACCGAATGGCGAAGAAAAATGGCTAAAACAAATTAAAAGCCCTTAATTATAAATAAAATAGTTAAGAAATAAATTAACTTAACAAAGAGAGAACCTTGTCAAGAAAATAATGTAAATTAAAATTAAATTAAAAACATGAAAAATTGGCAAATGTAAGCCCCCAAAAATATGATTGGTAGCACACATGCATGTAACCACTACATAAACATCGTTTCAAATCATAACTTAGTTTGTTCTCTCCAGTTAGCACTGATTGAAATTCAATGAACGATTATAAATTGCGCAGAATAGGGGAAGTAAGGTAATTTGAGAATGTTAATTGCCGTGAACATTGCACTCAACACGCAATGTTTTTTGTTAAACATTTTTACACTTTGCCACTACTTTAACTGTGTGTAGGTAGACCCGTAACCCAATTGATAATTATGTAACGATGATAATCGAATCAAATAAATTTTGAAACTGAGAATGTTTGAGACTGAATATTTAAACGATACAAAATAAATTATTATACAAAATTAATAACGAAATTTCACAATTCTAATATAAATCGAACAACTCTGCTAAAATTCTTATCCAATCGAAATTTGGAAAGAATCATGCAATTTTCCCGAGCCCAAATCAACCATGAATCATCCAAGTTCGTTCGGCTACAACCATAACTCAAGTGAACGAGGAGTGCCTTTTAAATCTGAGGCTTCTATTATTTTTCCTTATATTTTTTATTATATTTTTCCTTACATCGTATATTTATAGTTATATTTGATTGATTTAATTTTATTTTGTCTTTTGATTCGACTATATGTTACCAAGGAGTAACTGAATCCAAATGGTTATATGAGATTGTTTTCATTACTTTTTTAAACTCATATTGCAATAAACTTGACAAGTTAAGATTGGAAATCGATGTAAAGATTAGTGGAGGCATTAATTTATATTTTATCAAGGTAAGGAGTTGAAAGCGTAATTCTTTAAATCGGCAGCTAGTAAGAAAGAAGATGTGCATCGGAATTATCACTTCGTGAGATCACCTCCTCAGATGCATCCACTTATATCATAAAATATCAACGGCGAGTGCTGAGCACCTCAAACTCATGGGTATGATGGTAACAATAGTTCTGCTTGGCATCTAGGCATTAAGAACACTAGGGTTGAGTAAATGTAACCTATCAGTAATGACCTATGTGCCAAAATTTATTTCGATTTAACAATCCTTGTCAAAAAACCGGATACTGTTCATATTATTTGTTTCATATTTCTTCTACAGACAATGACAATTTTTTATTTAAAATATCTATTATAACTCGTAAATCAGGCATGGCAAACTAACGGCCTTCAACCGATTTTTTTGCGGCCCAGTCAATTAATGTGTTGGACCAGGACTGGATTTTGTTTAAATGAATTGGAAATAGCACGCAAATATAGCAATGCGGATTTAAAGTCGGACCTATAAACATCAAATAAACAACCTTAAAATATGAGAAAAATGTAATTAAATATAAAATCAAAAACATAAAAATAAATAAAAATAATAACAGACATGCATCAAGATCAGCACGAAAGATTTGATACTGGATACAATCATAAGGGATCTTAGGTGAAGTTTTATTTCTATCATTACTTATTCGTGATTAGGGGCAGATCCTGTGGCAGCGAAGCTCGCCTCACTACGAACACTTCAATCCACGGTCGGGGTCGATGGGATCGGATCTGGACTTCCTTAATGACTTTTCCGCACTGGACCTGACAGATGGGGTTCGTGATTGAGTTACCTGATGCTCTTCATTCCTTTATGAATTGATTTATTATTCGTCTTATTATTTATGATTGTTTCTATGTATGCGTGATATAATGTAATAATTGTTATTACTTGGGGTTATATATTTAAGGTTGTCGCTGATTTTACCAGTTTGATTTGAATTTGGTTGATTCTTTCTTTTGTATTTTAGCACGTCAAGGTTCTGAAGTTTTATGGATATTGTCTTTCCTATGTATCTAGCTCGACTGACGCCCCAATGTGTGGTGGTACTCAGATGTTATTCTTACGGGTTTTGATTGTTTATTCCTATATTACATGGTTTGATGGGTATTAGTTTTAACTAGATAATCCAAAGGATTAACTCGGATTCCCTTAGTGTGATTTTAGGAGGGTTTTAAATATATACCTTGGGTTCTACTATTACCAATTAGTTGGCTTAACTTACCTGTGATGTCATTTATTTATTCTTGGTATACTAGGTTTTACTTTCACCCTTTCATTAGCATCTTTTTCTTTTAGTCGGAGTTAAAAATTCAAATTTTATTTGTACCAGTGGGTACCGTCTTATGCGCATTTAGGATTTTGCTTTTAATTTAATTAACATAACCGTCCTAATCATTACATCGATTTCCGCAAGCCCACTTCACTTTAACCAAAAGTTGACC
The DNA here is from genome assembly GCA_022537955.1 of Schmidtea mediterranea. Classification (NCBI taxonomy): domain Eukaryota; kingdom Metazoa; phylum Platyhelminthes; order Tricladida; family Dugesiidae; genus Schmidtea; species Schmidtea mediterranea. Next base: position 19,054,011 of record CM039681.1, read on the forward strand.
CTAAGATGTTTATATGTTCATGTTAGATTTTAAAAGTGCCCACTGGACTACTCGGTGTGATGATTTTGGCTGATATGTCTCAAATTTTAGGTCGAATTTCTGGGATTGGAGTGAAAAGGAGTTAGCCAAAAGACTGGTTTCCGATCTCCCCACTGCCCTTATAAGCGAAAATAATTTGACATTCGAGCCCGTCGTTATACCCAGCGAGGTCTCTCACGGCACGAGCTATTGGCGGATGAACCGCACTTACTCCACTCTATAGGGATGTCTGATTTTAATTACTTGCTGTTGTGTGGCTGTGAGCCGGAAAAATTTCAACAGAAAAACAACATTAATACTCATATAATTGTATTCATAATATATTGGCATAGCATAGTTAAATCACTTCCATCATACGTGCATAATATTCACTTAGGTTCACTTTGAGAGTTTTCTCCAATAATGCTTGATAATAGTTCGAGACAATTGTTCCAGTACTTTGTGATACTATGCTGTTTTTTCTGATAAAAAACCTTAGAGATTTTTACAAGAAAAAGTGATCCCTCACAAGTGATTGAATTTATACGAAAATGAATTGGTATATATACCTGTTTTGTGACCCTAACTTCGCGTGTTAATTTTAATGCGATAAAACTAAATTTGACCTTGAAATTATTTGTAAAATTCATCTTTAATTTTTATTATTTTCTTGATTTAAATTGACAATTTCTTTCTTATATTTTTACTTGAATTTTTTCTTTCTAAAATTATTTTATTTTAATTCAATTTTTTCATTAATCCTTTAGCTTTACGTAAATTGTCGATTTTCGGTCAAATCTTTATGTTATTTTATTATTTTTGTGTTGGTTTCGTGCGAATTTTGATGCCTTTTGTTATTATTTTAATTAATTTTTATGTTTATGATTTTATATTTTATCATATCTTTCTCGTATTTTAAGGTGTTTATTTGATGTTTTATGGGTCTGATTTTAAATCTGCATGTTATGTTTGCGTGTTATTTCCAATTCATTTAAACAAAACTCAGTGTTGGCCCAACAATGCAAATATGTCTAACCTTAGGATCAAATAAAGGAGGTGAGTGTGGGGAAACGAGCGGAAAATCGTTGCAACGATAAAGTTAATTATCTAAGTAAATAAAACAATTGAATAAAAGCCTAAATAAATAACGATAAAATTATAGAGTACTAGATCAGATAAATTGAAATCAAAGATAACTAAAACTTCTCAATACTAGAAATTATTCGGTAAATAATGAGTTGAGTACCCCGTAAAGTTATAAAAAATGGCTCTATTGAATAAAAGTCTTAGCAAACCTGAAACCGCATAGTACGGAAGAATAGAAATAATATCGATGATATTTATAAGTAGCTAGGGATGATAAATGAGTACTGAAGTAAAGTACTTTCACCTAGTAGAGAAGCCTCGTAAGCGACTCCGCAAATCGAATTTTAAATACGACATCATAATATCATCCCTTCTGCACGTACATATAGAAACGAATTATAAACGATGCAATCACAAGAAATTGAATTAAGGCACCCATAATGATAAGTCATCTTTAGTTGCCACATTCAACACAACCTGATTATTTCTATCGATAAATGAATTTAGAAAAAATTCTAAATGTCAATTCATCAGAAAGAGAGAAAAATTCTAAAGAAAAACCATCGATTTAATGCCAATAAATATCACATCCGCACCCATGAACTAAATAGCTATAAATTGCTGACAATAGAGTCGATTGGATCTGGTAAATGCGGACATCGCCGCGGGTCGAATTCCAAGTACCAATGGGTACGCACCAGAGTACGGGTTTCGTATGAGCTCGACGACCGGCTCTAGAAGAGATGGATGCTCCCATGGACGTAGTAGTGCCAAGACGGTTAATTCCATCAACTACCCTGGATCGTACCAGGAGATCGCATCAACACCAGGAGCACTCATATTCTCGCTATAGATCGACGAATCCATCAAATTATCGTAGTTTCAACAGACAAAGAAGGTGAAATCCGCTGAAGAAGCCATAGTGTGTTAGAAATATTAGAATTGTCAAATTTTTGAATTTTAGCAATAGAGCACTTATAATAAACACCTAATAATTAACATGTTAAAAAACAGTCGTATCAGTCAAAACACATTAATTTAATCGAGACCCGATAGATTTTGAGAGCCAGTAAGCCTCTATGTAGCCGACGAAAATAAATAATACAAATTTGTTTTATTGAATAATTTTGATTTTACGTAAATTCGTTAATAAATAGTTTTGTTTATAGACATGAATTCGCTCAGAACTTTAAGTAATGAATTAGTAAAACCCCTCAGAGAAAACGCGGAGCTAAACACTCAGCTGATCCAAATGAGTCGCGAAATACAAAATTCCGGGTGACATGGATTGAGCATTCTCTAGCCAAAACAACTTACCAGAGACTGACCGCCACTCAAAGAGGATGGGCGGAAGAAAAAAAGCTGGTCCAAAACCAACGGACCCAAATCCGAAGCCTAAAGGTAGCACTGTCGGCTTTCCTGAAGGCTAACCAGTGACCTACCCGCTGGTATTCACTCCAGCCCAGATAGCCTACCAGGATGCAAGTCACACAACTAAACCGGCAACATCTAAGCGACCTCAACGACCGCCGGGAAGATGGAGCTGACAAAACGACGCTCGCAGCAGGAGATGGAACCAAACTCAAAGCCGTGAACTAACCGAGGACTGACTCACAATTTATATGTTCTATTATCTGAATAAAATATTTTCATGCCTGTCTTGAAATTTATTAACTCTACTTTGTAAAATTGATAAGTTAGAAATGAAGGAATAATCGAAACAGAATTCTTATTAATGTCAAGTTCATACTGAAAGGACCCAGGTTGTAAATCGCGCTTAGACCTTCTATCTGTAACGGGTTGAACCCACCATGAGGCCGGGCTTGAGAAGTTCTACAGTTAGAGCTCACCTTTGGCGGTTTCATAACCAATGGTTGCAGTTCCAACGTTGCCTATCAACGGGTAACCATTGGCGGGCAAGGAAAACTTGTATGTAAAGGGATCAAGGCCAGAAACCACTAACCCTACAAATGTAATGATTATTAAAATATTGAGTAAAACTAAATTCAAAAGAAATGTTCAATATAATTTAAGACACAACTTTTTTCTATATACATACGTAAACACATACATTTATTTATGTCAAGTGTCATGAATAAAAAAATTATAACACTCATTCATAAGCACAACAACAACAAGTAAAGATTGATAACTTCACAAGAAAATACATGTACATATATATATATATATATATATATATATATATATATATATATATATATATATATATATCAATTAATTTGTTAATGTATATATGTACTTTTAGCAATAATAAATGTTTTAAGCTTAGTAATTTTTTGGGGCCTTACACAAGTCTAAAATTGTTAATGCGGTCCAAGATATTGGTTGAGTTTGACAAGCCTGCTGTACATCACATTATTTTGAGTAAAAGATTTGTAAAAATTATAATTTTAAAGAGTGCAAATAGAATTGAACAGAATTTAGTAAAAAAATTAATTTATTTTCGATTATTATAAATTCCATATACATATATCTACAAATGTTTAAATAAACAATTTGGAAAAACTAGTCGGTTTGTTTGACGATTTTCTTTTATTTTGATTCTAAATATTTTATAATGATAATTAATAATAATAATTAATTTATATTGTTTATTATTAAAATTTATTAATTATTATTATTAAAAATTATATGATCATGTATGATTATTTGTAAAATATAAAAATTTTAAAATATATTTTAAAAATATATGTAGAAAGATCCAATTTCATTACTCGTACATAAAGCAATTTCAATGGAAAATATATTTCTAGGTTCCGGTAGAGCAGTGGTTCTCAACTGTTGTAGTGATCGGCACTTCATTGAATAAAAAAACAAGTTCACTTAACCAGTTAACTGAGTACTTTATTTTTAAAAACACATCACACAGTACGTAATTAAAATCAAGCAGTGACGGGTATTATACGTCAAACACAAGGTGAATGGTTTTATTATACATTTTAAAGTAAAAAAAACCTATGATGATTTACATTTTATTCGAAAAATGTAACACAGATAACTTGTTAAAGAATGTGTTTATATTTCTCTCTTTAATTTCTTAATTTCTTTTATTAAAAACAAGAATAAATTTGCATTTACATAAAAAACAGAATCTAAATATTTGTTGGCTACATAGGCTCCTTTTTGAAAAAGACACACTTGCATTTAAGTGATAGTTCATTAATGTGCCATACGCTATAGAGTTTCCATCAAATATTTATCTCGCACCCCAGCTATAAAAGCAACAGCTGTATGATCATCCCTGTATATGAGTTCAATAGCATAATATATCTCATAATTCTAAGATTTCAAAAGCTTTTTCGAAATTTTCATTTGTTAGGTCTTTATAGTAAAATCATTTCATACTAAAATAAATATACAAAATGCAATATCCTTGTATATTTAGTTTTTAATTAATTTTAATTAGTATTATTAAAATAGTACATAAAAAAAGTCAACTACATTTAAAAGTTTATTTTTATTATGAAAATGAAAAATAAATGAAAAAAATTTAAACAATTTTCTCTTTAGTTGCGAAAATAAGTACAGAATTGCAGTGATATTAGAAAAATTGTGAAATGCAACATCAACATTGAAATGATTGATATTTGTTATACCATACGCAGGCCTCAAAATATGTCCCGGTCTCCGGTTAAACACCCATTGATATAGAATATGATGAAATATAATTTACAAATTGGTGTTAATAATTTGTGATAATAAAATTATTATCGTATTTTAATGTTTCATTATTATTATTATTATTATTATTATTATTATTATTATTATTATTATTATTATTATTATTATTATTATTATAATTACTATCACTACTTTTCAATAAAGCTCGCTATTATAAAAAATCATTTACCTTGAACCTCGACAAAGAATATCTTTATTTGATTCTTCATCGCTCATCTAATAAAATAATTATGATATTAAAATTTATATATATATATATATATATATTGGAATTTATTAGAAAAGTTATAATGAAAAACTGAAATGTTTATGTTTTAAAGACCCAAATCATAATAATTATCCATTTAAGTAGGTAGATGTGTGCCACCTGGCCCACTTTTTGGTACCCCCCCTCCCCCTCTAACAAAAACAAACTAAAATATAATGTAAACACAAAAAATTACAAAATAATGAATAATAACAAGAACATATATAGGTATACATTTATTAATTCAATGAACAGTTGGCTGAGCTGTTGGATGATCTGTTTGATAGGCTGTTGGATGTACTGTTGAATGTGCTGTTGGATAATCACGTGGAAAATTATTATCTTTATTCATTGTCAGTCTCAATCATATAATGACCATATGCCAGGCTTACATTCTTTTCTACCCAAACCCTTTTATCCTCTTTGTTTGTTAGTGCAACCTTTGAAGTTTTAAAACTATAAAGTTGATGATTGTTTGTACCAATACGAAATTGAGGTACAGAAAAGGTGAAGTTTTTCTTATAACACTCTTTATAAGATTTATGAGTTAGATCGGTATCCTTTAACGATATACCCTTAGCTTTTAGACAAGAAGATTTACCTAACAAACTGTAACATTTGGGTCGAAGGAAAACCCATTCGTCATAACCTTCTCCCTTACTTTCGTCTTTAAATTTTCCAATGACTGAATCAAGTTTTTTAGAATAAAGTGGATGAGTAGAAGGGTAATTAGATGTATCCAAAAGGATATCCTTAACTATTTCAGACAAAAGAACATCTAGTTTACAATTTTTAATCTCCAAGAAGAAAGAGTCTGTATCTCCAGCAACTATATTAATATCACAATTAAATTGTTGTCGATATTTTTCCAAGTCCTTATACTGAAGCTCATACATTCGAAGTTTCGACAAGTCAAGCACTGATTGTCCTATATAACTTGGTCGATCTAAACATACTGAGTCAGGATTTAACAACGCAGCAATTAGATCATCAGCAATTTTGATACTTCTTTGAAAAGTTGGTTTAGAAGCATATGTAATCATCTTCTTTTCTGTATTACATAATCTTAAATTCATTCTTTTTTTCAGGTTTTCAACAGTCTTACCATACAAACTATTGTTTAACAACTTATAATAATTTTTATCTAGCGTGTTTGTACTTTTTGCTCTTAAATCTGTATTGGTATCAATGTAGTTTTTAAAAATAGGAGACTGTTTGAATCTTACAGCTCGATTCACATGAGTAACCTTAACACCAAGAGACAAGTATAATTTTAGTAAACGCCAATGAATCACATAACTCTTTTTTGGGTAATGAGTCAATAACAATTTTTCAACCTTAGATCCCTCAGATTTCATTTTCTCAGCAGCAATAGGAAAGTCGTCTAACTTATCGTGAAGATCAGAAGGAATTTCAAGATTTACTTCAAGAGTATACCCATACGACAAAGATTCAAGATTTAAAGAAAAACAATCTGACAATACTGAATCAAAACCATCAAGTATCCAACTGAATTTGCCACAAGGTAAAGGTTGGCTTAAAGCCCAACCGTATAAATTATTAATATCTATATAAAGCAACTCAGTGGTTTCATCAATTTTTACAAAGTGTTTATTAACAAAAGTAAGACCTCCACGAATACCACCCTCATAAAAATTATAAATTTCCATGTCTTGCAATAGTTCAATGGGTTTATCTAAAGTTATTAACGCAGAACTCCAAGACATTCCAGGAATACCAAAATAATTTAAAGGCTCTAAACTATTATGAGCTATAGATTTCGCCCGAAATTGTTGGAAAAAGTCAGCTAAAAGAAAGCAATCGAGTTTCAAGTATATCATCATATAGTCAAGTAAATTTACACATTTAGTTTCAGTCCAAATTAATTGAGCTTTCTCATATTCAACTTCACTCACTCCTTCCCAGATTGGAGGCAGTTCATAAGTATTTTCAAGGACCTCTAAACTAGTGGCAAAGTTGTACGGAAAAATACCTTTTTCATTAACAATGGTACCAGTAAAAACAGATTTTGTTAATGGTAAACTAGTCAAAGGACCATATGAAATAATGTACGTAAATGAGAACAACGCACGGGTTAAATTAGTGAACAACCCACTCACCAGACCTATATTTTTTATATTTTAATATTTTCCTGGGCTTCCCATACAACTCGATTGTGTACATGACTCAGATTTCACATTTATCAAAATAAATTAATTTTAATTAGAGAGTTTTTTCAATTTTAACTTTCTCTAAGGTTCTTCGCTAAAATTTTATTATTATATCAGTGTTAGTTTCAAGATTTATTGTTCAATTTTATACGTTTTCCCTGGAAATAATTTTATATTTTGATTAAGTTTCATTAATTTTACAATTCTATTATGTTTTTGTTTCGTTTTATTTTTCATTGATTTTACTAGTTTTACTGTTTATTTTATTGATTTCAGTTTGAATTATGTCAAGCTTTAATACTTAATATACGTGGAGTTTTTGTTAGTTTATTCAAATTTCGCATTTGACCGACTTTTGTTTGCTTGAGTTTATAAAATTTAATTTTAAATGTATTCAGTGTAAATTTATTTCTTAAAATTTTTCTTTCATTTTTATCTTTTCATAATTTAGTTTAAAAAAAAATTACATTTAAATTTCAAAGAAAATAAATGTATAGATATAAAATAAACTGATGAGTAGGTAGTTAGGAGCACACTGGAATACAAAAAAAATTATTTCATATGGTCCTTTGCCACTTCTTTGTAATTTTCTAGCTACTCCTGGAATGATTTCTGGTGTTGCTATTATAACCAAATCTCCAACTTGAAAGTTATGTTCGCGTACATCTCGTTTTTTATCGTGTAACTCCTTGTAGCTCTCTTGGTTAAATCGAATATTCATGCCTGTGGTTTTCCATATCTCTTGCATTCGTTCTTTGAATCCTGTTATGTAATCATCGATCTCCATATATTGTGATATCGGTGGTTGGTATTCCAAATCTATCCGCATGTTGCATTCTCTGCTGTACATTAATTTAAAAAGGCTCATTTTTGTTGCTGAATGTATTGACATTCTATATGCCATGAGAATAGGTTTATATACCTATCCCAATCCTTCTGATGCTTACTCACGTAGTTTGACATCATTTCTATTAGGATACCATTGAATCTCTCTGTTTGCCCGTTTGTTTGTGGGTGGTATGGCGAAGTCCTTAGTTTCGCAATTCTAAAGTAATTTTTTACTTCTTCTATAATTTCGCTCATGAAGTTTGTTCCTTGGTCGGTTAAGATCTGTTTTGGCGTTATTATCGACCAGATTTTTCCGATGACTGATACTGATTCTTTACTGCAGGTTATTAAGTCCATATTTGTTTCTTCGATACATGGCCATAATCTCCCAGGTATTTTGTCAACCTTCGTATAATTTATTTTTAGAACAGAATTATTAAAATTTGACAGACGTTTAACACCGGAAACTTTATTTTAAAGTAGATTTTTAAGACTTGACAATTAAATAATAACTTTTGAAAATGAAATTAAATCAATGACTTCTAAATTTAACATTTTTTTAATCAGAGTTTTAAGTATTAAAAATAAGGTAATAGATATAAGGTCAACAAATATAAATCTGATTTACTTAAGTCGTAAATTATTATTATTATTTATTGAAGCCATTAAGTGAACAAATACATGAATTATAGGGCAAAATTAAAAAATTTGATTGACATCGTGAAACAAAAAAATGTATCAGATTAAAATTAAACAGACATTTTCATGTAAATATAATTCTGCACAATGAAACAGTGTTTAACTTAAATAATTCTGTTAAGATTCTTAATAAAATTACCTAAAATTTACAATTAAAATAATTATTGTATATGATTGAAAATTTGAATTCTCGTAGTTGTACATAAGTGATTTATTTAATTCAATCAGTTGAATTCATCTTATTTTATTGTCAATGAAGAACTTTCTCAAATTAAAAAATTTTTATAAACAATTACGTAAGTAATATATTTACATTAGTACTTGTAGTTTCGAATTTTATTCTGTGTATAATAAGGTTATTTTTACTTAAGGTAATTATTCCAAATTATTTTCATTATAAATTGAAATATCAAATATAGTTATTTGACAGGATTTAATTATTAATTCTTTTTATAATAATATAGTAATTAAACTTCAAAATGATAATTGTTTATTTTACTTTTAACTTCTTTGTAACACAATTTTTAATTATTATTATTTTTCAAAGAAACTTTCAATTTATTTTATCAATTAATTTTTAGTGGTGATACAAATTATTAATATAATACTTAATTAAATATAAATTATAAATTCTTTACACAAAATTAATAGACAATAATTATATTTTTCATTTTGTAACTTACTCAAACTAATTTATTAAAAAAATAATAATAATAATAATAACTTTTATGATGTGACTATCATATTTTATTGATTTAACTTGATATGAATCTTTTCCACATAACTATAGCAACCTATGTTATTAAATTTGATTTTAAAATTTAGTTTTCAAATATCTTAGTTACATGTTATTCAATTAATTTCTTTGTAGGGAATCAACAAATAACTTATTGCATAAGTATGTATTTTTGAAAAATTAATCGATGAAAAATAAATCAATAAGTATTTTCATTTTGTACTTAACTCAAAATAATTTATTAAAAAGATAATTTCCCGATGTGACCATCAAATATTATTGATTTATCATGATATTAATCTTTTCCATGTAACTATAGCAACCTGTGTTATTAAATTTGGTTTTCAAACCTATTAGTTATATTTTATTTCTCTGTGAGGAATTAACTAATAATTTATTGCATAAATATATATATTTTTTTTTTGAAAAATTAATCGATGTGATATAAATCAATAAGTATTTTTCATTTTGTAATTTTCTTGATATTAATGATTTTCATGAAACTATAGAAACCTATGTTATTAAATTTCATTTTCAAACATCATATTTATAATTTATTCAATTTAAATTTATTAAAAATTTCAATTTGGATGTAATTTTTTAGTATAAACAATCGATTTTAATTAGTATAAACGAATGATTTTGAGGTATAAACAATCAATTATTAATTAAATTATTATTAAAATATTATCATAAGTAAGTTTACTTTTTATGTATATTTAAATAACTATTTGTTTTTTAGTGAATTTTTGCTATACATATAAATTTTGCGTAGCTATCAGTCACGAAGATGTTCACTACTGTGAACTTGTTACATCATAATATTTCAAGATAAATGATGCTGGTTTCCTTGGTTATGTGTGTCCAGAATGTCTCACAATAACATCTGGTAGATGGTCAATGTTTTTACAAAAACACGGGCATCACCTCAGACAATTCGGAGAATCGAAAAGTAGTATTGTTGCCAAAAGTACGTGTATGTATAATATAACTAACTATTAATTTTCTTTTTTAAGTATTGTCAAAGAGGAAAACCCTTCAAGACACTTTGCATATTGATAAATATGATACAAGTAATCTTTTGATAATTTTTAATGATTTTTAAATTATTAACTGTTAGATACTTTTAATATTCAAGATTCAAGATCGAGTAATGAAAGAAATGAATATAAAAATGGTAATTTTTTACTTTTATTTAAATTATTAATTATTTTTAATTTAGATGATTTAAATGTTCACATTGAAAACATAGATGATAGAATATTTTACGAAACAAATTTTGCCGAACTTGAAAATATCTCTACTGTAAATGTTAAATGTGAGTTTTTTGTTATTACAATCAGCATTATTTAACTTTTTCATGTTTCAGGTAATCTTTATCCGAAGTATTGTCAATCTACAAGCCATGATAACAACTGCCACAATAAAATGAATCGATATTATCAAGTGAATAATTATTATATATGTCCTGTATGCCAGACCCAAACCTCTGACCCATACCTTAAATTTTATAATGACCATAAAAATCACTTGACTCAATTTTATACGGATAAAAAATCATTGTTTAAACACAATTTGAAACGAAAAAGCACCATAAAATCTGAAATACTTGAAAAAATATTTATTAAAGATGATTTACAAATTGGATTAGGGTTAAGTGACATTATTGTTGAACCAGAAATTGAATATGATTTACTACGCTCACACCGAATTATAAAAGTGAATATCGGAAGATATAATGTTAAGAAAATAGTTCTTCCATCTTCTCTTTTGAAAATATTAAAAATTACATTAAATGAAATGAAACATTCAAAAGTTCAATTTGGAGTCCAAGTAGAATTTGAAAAAGATGGGGAACTCAAAGTAGTTAGTATATCAAATCGCGCTGCTTCAGTGACTACAACTTTCCTTGATGAGGGTATAAAGAAAATAAATGAAAAGATTGTTGAACGAACAGAATTAGGAAGTAGTTGGAAAATAAACCGAATACTAGAAGTAAATTTCAAGGTAACCAAAGTTTCGAATATATCTAGGTTATCTGGACATAGTTATATTCCAACACCTAAAGCCCTAATAGGTAAAAAGGCAATAGTTAACGTACAGAATACCGATAATTTATGTTTCATATATAGTGTTTTGGCTGTATTGAAATCTGATAAAATCAAGAAACATAGAGATAGACCAAGAAAATATTTACCGTATATGAATGACTTGGTATACGATCCTAACGATATGTCAATGAAACTGTGTGATATTTCAACTTTTGAAAAGAAAAATCCTGGTTTAGCAATTAATGTAATGATTTATAATAACGAAAATTTTGAGGATAGAGAAGAACTTATAATGAAGCATCCATATTTAAATATAATTCAAAGAACAAAAGTAACTGGAGTGGATCCAATTTATTTATTATTGATAAAAGAGGGTGAAAAATATCATTATACAGCAGTAACTAATTTACAATCCTTGATGAATTGTCATAAAAACAATGATTGTAATGTTCGAATTTGTTGCAAATGGTGTGAAAATTGTTTAAATGGATTTCGTAAGCCAAAATCCTTTGAAAAACACCAAGAGTTATGTAAGAAAAATCAGTTTGGTACTACGCTATATACATTACCAAAAGATAAAGATAAATATTTGGAGTTCAAAAACTGGTCAAAAACGATAACACCTCCTTTCGTTATCTATGCAGATTTTGAATCTATTTTACCAAAAGATGACATTTATTTTCAAAAACATTTGCCAATTTCTGCTGGACTCTTATTAATCAACAACTTCACTGGTATGACAAGTTACCATCATTTCATTGGTCAAAACTGCGTTTATGAATTTTTGAAGAAGGTTTCAGATATAGGAACAAACATTGTGCTACCATATTATAAAGAAAATGGGAAAAAGCTAATGTTACCACTTACTTTTGACGAAGAATATTCATTTGATAATTGTGAATATTGTTATTTGTGTAATAAGAACATAGTAGATAAGGTTAGAGACCATGACCATTTTACAGGAAAATATATTGGTCCAGCATGTAAAAGTTGTAATGTTAATAGGAGCATCAAAGAAATATTACCTGTAGTTTTTCATAATTTACGTGGGTATGACTTACATCATATCCTTAAGTATGGAATAAATCAATTTCCCAATTGGAACTTATCATGTATTCCAATTAGCAGTGAAAAATTCTTATCCCTTATGGTATATGTTGGTAAGCTTAGAATACGTTTTATCGACTCTTACCAGTTTGTTAATGACTCATTAGCTAGGGCTGTGAAAACTTTGACTAGTTTACCATTAACAAAATCTGTTTTTACTGGTACCATTGTTAATGAAAAAGGTATTTTTCCGTACAACTTTGCCACTAGTTTAGAGGTCCTTGAAAATACTTATGAACTGCCTCCAATCTGGGAAGGAGTGAGTGAAGTTGAATATGAGAAAGCTCAATTAATTTGGACTGAAACTAAATGTGTAAATTTACTTGACTATATGATGATATACTTGAAACTCGATTGCTTTCTTTTAGCTGACTTTTTCCAACAATTTCGGGCGAAATCTATAGCTCATAATAGTTTAGAGCCTTTAAATTATTTTGGTATTCCTGGAATGTCTTGGAGTTCTGCGTTAATAACTTTAGATAAACCCATTGAACTATTGCAAGACATGGAAATTTATAATTTTTATGAGGGTGGTATTCGTGGAGGTCTTACTTTTGTTAATAAACACTTTGTAAAAATTGATGAAACCACTGAGTTGCTTTATATAGATATTAATAATTTATACGGTTGGGCTTTAAGCCAACCTTTACCTTGTGGCAAATTCAGTTGGATACTTGATGGTTTTGATTCAGTATTGTCAGATTGTTTTTCTTTAAATCTTGAATCTTTGTCGTATGGGTATACTCTTGAAGTAAATCTTGAAATTCCTTCTGATCTTCACGATAAGTTAGACGACTTTCCTATTGCTGCTGAGAAAATGAAATCTGAGGGATCTAAGGTTGAAAAATTGTTATTGACTCATTACCCAAAAAAGAGTTATGTGATTCATTGGCGTTTACTAAAATTATACTTGTCTCTTGGTGTTAAGGTTACTCATGTGAATCGAGCTGTAAGATTCAAACAGTCTCCTATTTTTAAAAACTACATTGATACCAATACAGATTTAAGAGCAAAAAGTACAAACACGCTAGATAAAAATTATTATAAGTTGTTAAACAATAGTTTGTATGGTAAGACTGTTGAAAACCTGAAAAAAAGAATGAATTTAAGATTATGTAATACAGAAAAGAAGATGATTACATATGCTTCTAAACCAACTTTTCAAAGAAGTATCAAAATTGCTGATGATCTAATTGCTGCGTTGTTAAATCCTGACTCAGTATGTTTAGATCGACCAAGTTATATAGGACAATCAGTGCTTGACTTGTCGAAACTTCGAATGTATGAGCTTCAGTATAAGGACTTGGAAAAATATCGACAACAATTTAATTGTGATATTAATATAGTTGCTGGAGATACAGACTCTTTCTTCTTGGAGATTAAAAATTGTAAACTAGATGTTCTTTTGTCTGAAATAGTTAAGGATATCCTTTTGGATACATCTAATTACCCTTCTACTCATCCACTTTATTCTAAAAAACTTGATTCAGTCATTGGAAAATTTAAAGACGAAAGTAAGGGAGAAGGTTATGACGAATGGGTTTTCCTTCGACCCAAATGTTACAGTTTGTTAGGTAAATCTTCTTGTCTAAAAGCTAAGGGTATATCGTTAAAGGATACCGATCTAACTCATAAATCTTATAAAGAGTGTTATAAGAAAAACTTCACCTTTTCTGTACCTCAATTTCGTATTGGTACAAACAATCATCAACTTTATAGTTTTAAAACTTCAAAGGTTGCACTAACAAACAAAGAGGATAAAAGGGTTTGGGTAGAAAAGAATGTAAGCCTGGCATATGGTCATTATATGATTGAGACTGACAATGAATAAAGATAATAATTTTCCACGTGATTATCCAACAGCACATTCAACAGTACATCCAACAGCCTATCAAACAGATCATCCAACAGCTCAGCCAACTGTTCATTGAATTAATAAATGTATACCTATATATGTTCTTGTTATTATTCATTATTTTGTAATTTTTTGTGTTTACATTATATTTTAGTTTGTTTTTGTTAGAGGGGGAGGGGGGGTACCAAAAAGTGGGCCAGGTGGCACACATCTACCTACTCATTCACTATCTCTAGGTTATTTGCTTAATTTTAATAATACAAGTAAATAAAAACGGCAAGGCACTTGTTTATAATAAAAATTTAAAATTAAAAAAAACTTTTATGTAAAAGCCTAAGTATTCTTATTTATGAATTACTACATGAATTACTTTTCCCCAGAATATTTGTTTAAATAATATTTTCCAAAAACTAGAAAATTTAAAAATATAAAAATCTGCAAAATTGAAGGACCGAACAAAAGTAACATGCAATAAGTTTTCAGTTTGTTTTTATTTTTTTCGATTATATAAATACTGATTATAAAATATTTTTCAATAGATATAATTTTTTAATATAAACAAAATAATATAAAAATAAGTTTTAAATAGGATGATTTATATTAAAAACAATTACTTAAATTGTATCCCATTCTGGAGGTTTTTTACCAGATATTTATTCGTTCTAAAAAAGACTTTTTCTCATGGCTCGAACTATTTATGAAGACTAATATCGGAACCTCCTTCTTCTAGTATTTTCATAATCTGTGAAAACAAGGTTTCATTTTAGAACGACTTTTTTTTATTTAAATAATATTACTTTTTTTAAATGAACGTTTGTTTTCTTTCTTGGTATTTTTAAAATTCCCTGTAAATAAATTCCGTAATTTAATAAATAAAATGCATTAAATAATCTTATAAAACATAGGCAATAAAATGTTGTTTTTGTTTTACTTGACAAACTATAAAATATATTTGTAAATACATGAGAATAGTTACGAAATTATCATAAACTGTATTTTTTACAGTTTTATTTTCATTTAAATAATAATATTTACTCAAAGAAAAAGGGCAATGTTTGTATAATTGAAAAACGCCAACTGTATATTCTATAAAATAACATTTCACTATATATTCCGACATTTTACCAGTCTTCTTCAGGCTAAAAATCACATTAACGAAATCTAAATGAAAATAGGAAAATCTAAACAAATTAATCAATATAAATCGTATTCAACTCGTATTACAAATTTTAATTTATTTTAAAAAAATAAAAATCAAACATTCATTAAATTAAAATATTTAAAAAAAATTTAAATAAAAAATTAGTTAAATTTAAAACTTCAAAATAAAAGTTTAAATTTAAAAATTATTTTTACAAAACATCAAATCATATACACAATTTATATTCAATTACTTAAATACATTTAAAATACATGTAGACTGAACATTTTGAACATTAATTATAGGATTTAAAAATTTTATCAACAACGCCTCGCAAGTTATTATTGCGAAATAATAACTCAGATTTTTTGCAATTATCTTGGACTGAGAAATACAAACGTTTTTACCAATACATTTCTTAAAATGATCAGTAATGTGAGTCAATCCATTCGGTCTACAATGCTCAAGCACTCGAGTACAGAGATGACGGGCAGTCTCTCAATGCATATTGCATTACAACCATTACTTGAAAATTGATAAAAGAGCTCAGAACAAAGATCAACTTAATTACACATTATCGTCGATAAAAATAGGGAAATCCAAAATGTTGCATATGACCTAAAGTACTAAAATATACTAAAATTTGCTGAATACATTACTTTTAATTAATTGATAACTGGTTTCACCAACAAATATATTAAACTTTTATATTTTAGAAAAAGACGAAACTGAAGTTTTTGAAACCGAAAAAGATTTTATGCCATAAATATGAAGCAATATGATTGCAATTATGAATTCACTAATATTGTATTTAACTCATTCACTAACTCAATCAATAGTTGTGTGCAGTAAATCGCGATTAGAAAACTACTTACATCCTGTCATTTAATAAAGTATAACAATGAATATTTAGTTTAATTCCATAATTCGTCAACATTTGTGACTTTATCAGCAATAATATCAATTTATAATATAGTAATCTGAACTACGTTAACATATGAATCATTGAAGTCTATGGGGAGAATACGCTTTGCTACCAAGTTGAGTTTTTGTATACCTTTAACTTATATTACTCGAGATTTTGTTTCAAACATGAAGCTTCAATAGAAATGCTACACAATATTAAACTTCAAAAACGGCAAAATCCTTTTATATTGTAACTATAAATGTTATTCTAATTATAAATAATGTTAAAAATAAAACATAGTAATTTATTATAACATTAATTAATTAGAATATTATAACGTTATCGAAGCACAGGTAAACGGTTAGAAATCTATAAATTATCTATCTTAAGACAAAAGTTTCGACAGTTTTAATTAGTTTAAAAGTATAAAAACTTCAATAATAAGTAGGAAAGAAATCTATTTAATGCATTGGGGATTAAATTACAATCCCCGCAACGAATTTATTGAGACTATTTATTTAAATATATAAATCATAATTATCACATCACTATTGTTTCCGTAAATAGCATTTGACACAGATTATTGTGGCATACTTATGATGAAGATAATTTCCACGAAATATATTTCATTTATTTAGCTTCCTTGTGTTTTTATTAGAAATGGACCATCATATTAATTAAAAAAATATTTTAATCACAAACACATTACTTTAAAATATACATGATATGACACAATTTTGTAATGATAAACGTTTTCAGAGAATTTTTTTAAAATGATTATATTATACTTACTCGCTCATGTCGAATAATTGGATTCTTAAAGGTAAAAATAACAATTTATAATATAATAAATATTGTAAAAATAAACCTCAGGTCTTATAAACAGTCTTTCATTACCTAGACTTGACAATGATCTTGTATCAATTTCAGAAATCTATTTAATAATAAGATTTTTAGTAAAGATTTGTATTGTTTTTTTTACTTCAGATGAAGGAGAAGACAAAAAAGTATTCGATCTCGTAGTGAACTTGACTTTTTTATTTCTAATTGAAGAACTTGTCTAATTTTTAACAAAATAAATAAAGTATTAGTAATTTTTATCTGAAACAATTATCAAATCAGTTCAATTTTATATTTCATATTTATTTGTTAAGAGTTTCAAACTTTTTCAGATATTCATAATAATGATCTTGAACAGCAGTTCTTAACCTTTCTGGTGATGTGATCCCAACAAAAAAATTAATCGGTTTGCTACTCTTTTACTGCCTATTCGCAACTAACTATTATGTATTTGACTTCTAAAATATATGAATATTTAGTGGCACGATGTTCTTTAGTTCCAAATTTTACACATAATCGCTTCATAATAATTTATCAACACAACAATTTGTTACATTTTTCGGTCATTAATTTTTAAAATGAACTTGTAAAGGAATAAAATATTGGTGAATATTGTGAAATGTCCACTGTACAATTAAGAGTCATACGCAATCGAAGTTATTAGTTTTAATGTTGAAGCTTTATAAAACCGTATATTTAAAAAATTAATTTCCAGAAGGCAGCAGGCAGTTTAAGTCAATTTTGTACCGACCTTTGTTTGAGTCGTTACCTAAGGTTGGAAACCACTGTTCTAGAACATAGGTAAGTTGTTGAATTTTCTGACAGTTGTCAAAATTACTGTTTACCATTTTATCTGTTCAAAAAATATCACATCATGTAATTAAACGGGAAAAATATATTTTTATAATATATGTTGCGGGTAAGCTAAACCTTCTCTTAATTCATAAAATAATAATTAATTATTTAAAATTTAAATTTAAACAATTAGGTACAATACTTACACCGATAACTTGCTTCATGTTTTTCAATTAGTCATTATTTGTAATTTATTATTTTATTCCGAAAGCGCCAAATGCCCTTTCTTTATTCACAAAAATATTTGGTACATTTTATTTATTTTTAAACTAATTTAAAAATTCCACTGGCGAAATATACGTTGAAATCTTTTGAATTTTAACAAACAAATTTCAGAAGACCCAGGAAGGTTATGTTGAGGTTGACTCTGGTCTTACAACTAGTTCAAAATATAAGACAAATTTGGTAAGTAAGAATAAAAGTTAACTATAAAACCAAGTTACCAGTTGATTTTGAAATCGAATTTGAATAAATTAGCGCTTTTTGCATCTGCATACTGCCTAACCTTTGCAAGTAGCTAATACATCAAATATATCTTTGTCGATTTAAGAATAATGTTCATTTATTAATTATTTTTAAGCACTCTATATTAACTTCACTTTGTATGTTTGAAGTATTGAATAAGCCATGCAAATTTTACGACGGCAAATTAACTCACTTCTTTTGATCATATCGAGCAGATAAATTCGTCGTCATGAACAAATCATTCTTTTAAAATTTTAGATCAATCGAAGGTACTATAATTAACTTTTTTGAAAATTTTCAATTTGGTCACCTATAATAAAAAATATTAATTGCGTACTATTTAATATTTTATAGAATTGATCAAACACATTTAAGTTTTAATTCTGAGAATGTAAAAGAGTGATATATAGAGATTTTCAAAAACTAAGTTAAGTTTTTTTATTGTTCATTTTTAGTAATTATTATTAACTGGATTTTTTTATTTTAAAATTCTATTTATTATTATTTAGTATAATTATTTTTATTATTTTATTTCGTGTCTAAAACTTAATTATTATTTTTTTGTTTATTTTTGAAAGGATTTATTTTATAACAATAAATAATATATTTATTTTTTGTTGTAAAATTTGAATTTCCACTGTTAAAATGGGTTTATTAGGTTTTTAATAAAAGTATGTGATATAATTTTATTCTTCACAACGTACATAAAAAATATTATTAATTTACTGAAATAACTGCAATATTTGAAATATTTTATTACTTTGTTGCGATTCACTGAAATTATTTATTTATTTGATATAAATTTACTGTGGAATTGTGACTTACTACTCATCAAAAAAAAACTACTCATCAAATCAAATCATTTCTTGCAAAAATTGACAATATATAAATATACTTGTGATGATTGTATTGAATTAATAAAATGTTTATTATAATTATGTATGTTATTATTAATTATTTGATTATAATTACTTTCAAAAATTATTTTAGGTTATTAAAAATTTATAGTAATAATTATATTAAATAAATACTATAAAAGTAGTGTAGAAAAAATAAATAGAAGAAAAAATAATAAATTACATAAAAATAAAAATTATTAAAAATTAATTAATTAAAATAAAAAAAACTATTATTTTTAATAATTATTTCTAATAAAAAGTAACTATAAAAATAATTAGTAATTACATATTACTCTTCAATCCGTAAATATATTTTAATTAATATATATCTGTGAGTAAAAAAATGGTTATTAG
This sequence comes from Schmidtea mediterranea, assembly GCA_022537955.1. Taxonomy (NCBI): domain Eukaryota; kingdom Metazoa; phylum Platyhelminthes; order Tricladida; family Dugesiidae; genus Schmidtea; species Schmidtea mediterranea. The sequence goes on from CM039681.1 coordinate 19,073,972, forward strand.
CAAAAAAAAGTTATTTGTTAAGTTGTAAGAGGATCAGAAAGTTCGCTACTATCAGCTACTGAATTATATTTAATTCAACCAGTTATTAAAATGCTTAAAAATTTCTTATCTTTATTTTACACTGTAAATAAATAATATATATATTTATTAAATAATTTAAACAAAATAAGATTACTAAGAATAAACAATAATGTAAAAATTTACATTCAATTTCACTATTTGTTTCTTATTTAATTCTTTAAACATTCTGATGAAGCTATGACAATTTTGATTCTGAAAAATAAGAAAATAAATGATAACTTTTATTGTTATTATTATTACTATATATATACCAAATTTCAATCTTTAACATTTTCTTAAAAATAAAAAGCAGTTAACATATAACAAACTTATCTAAGTGTTGATTGTACACCAGTGTACAATGCATTACATTTTTCAATACTGGGATAAAAAAAATAAATTTTCTAATATACAATATGGACAAAGCTAAACACGAAAATTAACTACCTGGATATTTTTTTCTATTTCATTGGTAAATTTGATAATTATTTGATTTCTGGTTGGTAATGTGGTAGGTCTTACTTGTATACGTATTATTTCATCTATCAATTTTATTCAAAACTCTAGAATCTTTGTTAATAATTTTAAAAGTCTAATAATTTTAAACTCTGATATATTTTTAGGCGGAACATCTACAATACAGCATAAACCTTTTAAAAACCAAAAGAGCAATAAAAATCAGAATAATTTTCCCAAAAACACTCCATTATTATAGAGCGAAAAAAAATGAATCGTGTCGCAGCGTGCGATTGGCAACCACATGCTTCCAAGTGCTACTTTTAGAAAATAATATGTTAATATGATAACTGCAATAATATTTTATGTTTCCAAGAAGTAATTTTAACCCGAAAGATATTTTTATTCATACAAAGCCGAATGGTACATTGAATTGATTTTTAATTTCAAACAATTTTTAATTGAATTGTACGTTTGATTTTTTCGCGGAACAGTGAAAACTTTTTAGGCTGTTTTATCGATCGACGATTCACGTCATTTTTATCAAAATCCTATATTTATCTATGAAAATTGTGTGACCAAATCTAACATGTTTTTTTGTTGATCCCATAACATACACTTGACTATAGTGTGAACAGTTTAAGGCTTTTTTGTCGATAGGGGATTCAAGTCTTATTTCTATTTTAAGCTTTTTATATCGAGAAATTAAAACAGACTCTGACTAAAGTATGACCATTTTAATCTTTTTTATCGAAAGCATGTTTTTGTCTAAGAAATAAATTCTTTCAAAAATTTCGGCAAAATTTAAAAATTCATTAAAGAAAAGCGCAAAAAATATTTTAAAAAATCTTTGAAAAAATTATTTTTAATTAACTAATATATAATGATGCAATCAAGGTTTAAATACGTCATTATGTAATTAATCCTCCTTGAAGGAACGGATGATGTAGAAATTACGTTCCGATGCACGAGCTAGCTTTTACCTACTATTACTAGTAATTTTTAAGCTATTTAGTTAGTTATTTTCATGGGTTTGATAAAAAAACTTTTTTTTTAATTCTGATTTATTTAATAATAACATAAGTAAGTTAATTATTTGTGTTTGTAAATCTTCCAATTGTGTGTAATAAATTTTCATAGTAGATCTCAGCAATATTTTGGAAAAATTCTACCAAAACAAATCAACTATAGAAAATTTTACAAATTTAATTTTAATACCTTATTAACACTAGATTTACGGAACCCGTTATATTTGACGGGTTTTCGATTTTATGCTAAAAAATTCTTAACATGCAAATATTATTATTTAGATATTAAGTATTGGTTTTTAATTATATAATGTAGCGAATGTATATTTCTATTCATTTTCTCTGAAAACCCTTTATTTTATTAATACTAAATGTTGTATAGCTATTTTTACGAAAATCCGTCAATTTGACAGGTTAAATTAAATACGTATACAATGTCTAGTAATAATAAAAATGAAATAACAATGAATAAGAAACAAAGAAAATGCCATATATTTTCACATAAATAAATGAGCAGATATGTTTGAACTTGCTGTTTACAATTATAGTAAACCTTATCATATCACAAATAGTCACTTTAAAGGTGAACTTTGCAGAGAAAAGAAGTTACTTATGGAAGTGAATTTATTTTTATTATTTTATAAAACAAGTAGAGCAACGTGAGAGATTATTTCAACAGTGCATTGTGTATAAAAGAAAAGTTCTATTTGGAAGCTTAGCAAACATTTATTTTCGTACTTGAAGATCTGAATGTTATAAGGTATTTTCAAACCTAAAAAAAGAACGAACGAAGTCAGAGATTAAAAACAAATAAATTTGTTTTAATTTCTGTAATATGGAACAAATTTATCGAAAATAGTCAGGTTTGTTACAAGCCTGGCTCGAATCATACAAGTGATCAACAATTGTTCCCAAGCAAAGCGAGGTGGCGTTTTACACAGTGAATGCCAAACAAGCCAGATAAATTTGGAATAAAAGTTTAGCTAGCAAGCAAATATCTACTATAGTAAATGGCTTGTCGTATTTAGGGAAAAATGAAAAACAATCATCGGATATACCTTTGGGCGAATTTATTGTGCTCAAACTTGCTGAACCACATTTGTGTCGTGGCCGAAATATAACTACTGACATCTTTTTCACAAGTATTTTCCTTGCAAAAAAGTGAAAGCAGTATCCTGTAGATGGCCCCTTCATGTGTTTTCTAACATTTTAGATTTGGCAGCCATCAATGTCTGGATATTGTACAAAGAGACTACTGGAGTAAACACATCTCGGAAGAATTTTCATTTAAAATTAGCTGAAGCACTGTGTAGTGATTATTGCAATGAACAAAATAGTTTCAATTTATTACCTTATGCACAAAATCCAAATGTGCAAGGATCTTGCTAAATTGGATTATGTAGAAAAAATAGGTCTGACCACATTAGTATTAAATGTAACAATTATGTATGCGGAAAGTGTACACTGAATATAGAGATTACATGTAAAAATGTATTGAAAATAACAATGAATAAAAATCTATAGCTTTTTAATAAATAATTTACAAAAAAATTGATATTTTAATATATCCGTCAAATTGACGGATTTTAGTAAAAAAAGGTATACAGTAAGCGAGAGTAAATATAGTGTTAAATTTGAAATAAAGCCCTTACTTATTGTTAAGAGTCCGTTTTTGACTAAATGTGAGATTTTGATCATAAAACTTTTGTGCATCAGACTTGTGAATATGAATTTATTTTTCTTCTCGTAAAATTTCTCTCTTAACTATTGTCGAATTTGTAAATGACACACGCATATTTATTATTGGTTAGTTTTTTTTATATTATTGATGCACTTATTTATTGTTTCTAATTATTATCTTAAATATAGAATAGGTTATCATATTATTTTATTATTTTTAGTAGTTTTAAAATTATTATTATTTTTAATAATAGATTCAAATATAACTAAATAAATCTTACTATCAATATTATTTCTTTAGCAGCTTCTTTAACTTTAGAAGGATTTTCCTGATTTTGATATATAAAATTTTTATAAATGTGGGTCTTAAGAATTATTAAAAATAATTTTAAATTAACTTCAAACCTTTTCGATTTTTCTAAACGTTCTCAAATTAAACCTATTAATAATCTGTGAATAAATAATAGATTGGGATACATAATATTTTTGAATGGAAGACAAGGAAAAAAATATAATTAATAATAAAAGCATCCACATAAAATTTAATGGAATTAAATAAAAACGATTAGCTCCATACATCAACTTAGAAAATCCGGAATCTCCGTCAAATTCTTAAAAATACATGAAAAGAAAATGAATATGATTTTTTAAAAATTTAATATTAACAATAATGAATATCGAGCTTACTTTTTATATGTAAATTAAACGATCTTATAAGAGTAATTTGATTGGAATAATTATAAGTAGTAATAATGCAGTCACAACTGTATACATCTGGCTCCAGAGTATACTCAAATCTAAGAGACTGAAAATCTACAAGTAAAAACCCTTCCACAAAATTACTAAATTGTGCATATATGATTGGATCATATTGCGATTTATTGTTTAAAAGCGTAATGTTGTACTTATCTAAATAACAAATCCATTTGAAGATAAACAACTTATCTAAGGAATTCGAAATGCATGAAACGGAATATCCTCTTCTCACAATTCTCGGAAGCAGAGTCAAACGAAGTTTACTATCTATAAATAAAAATATTATTTAAAATTTTAAATTATTTTAATAAACTCTTTCTAGAATTTATACTTTTTTTAGAACTCAATAAATTTATTCCAACACGATTCCAATGTGAAATCATTTTATCAGAAAAGTCAGCTATTTTGTAATTTAAATTTTTATGAAAATTTATAATTATAGAAAAATCCGTAATATTTGAAGAATCTTTGAAAAACGAAAGAATTCTTATCAAAATTATGTAATAAATATTTCAAAATTAAAATTTTTTAAAAGTTTGAATTTAAAAGTGAAATGTTAAAATCCAAATCAGCAAATTGTTTATTTTATATTTAATAAAATTAATATTAAAATTATTGTCATTGGTTGCAAATTTTATGACTAGAAATGACAAACAAAATAATTTTGTGAACCTGAAAAAAATAAATTATCAAAATAGTATTAACTAAAATTATTTATAAAATTGCTGGATGTGAAAGGCTTCAGAAAAATTTTTAATTTCAATTAAAAACCCGACAAAAATCAAAATCATTTTGTAATTTTTATTAATTTAAATAATTACTTATAATCTATAGTTTCTTATTGTTGCAAAATAGTTGCACACATATTTTAATTCTTTAATCTTATTCATTTGATTTTCAAGTTCTTATTTATTTTTCGTCATCATCTAATCCTTTATGATGCTTTTGAACTTTAAACTAATTTCAAGACTACCTAACGAAGGTAGAAATTCTGTCGAAATATATTGTAGATGAATATATATTTTGGATTAGTGTTTAATCAAATAATTCAATTTGTAACTAAGATTTATTTCAATAAACATATTTCTCTATTCATCAATTTGAAGTATTAAAACAAGCAATACTGGAATTTAATTACAATATTGTCAGATAGATGTGATTAAAATTCCGCAAACTATTATTTTGAATTTAACGTTTTAAAATTTTTATTAAATTCTTCTAAATTATTTCAAAATATTTGAAAATCAGTATTTTTAAAATTTGATTTAAATTATTTTAAAATTCATTATATTTACGATATTTTCATTTTTTACATATGGAATCTTTTAATTTTTTAATTTTTAAATCTTCACATTGAATTAAACATTAAAACATTATTTGCTGACAACTATAATTGCCTTAAAACCTGATCAAATATCATATTAATTTGTAAATGACAAAAGTGACATAACAAAAATCTGAAAATTACTATAAAATACATAGTTCAAAAAAGATGAAAATTTGTGATGAACCAACGTAATATAGTAATTTAAATATATTTGGAAGAACCCATCATTGGGGGATCCATTAGTATAAAGCAATATTGAAGTGAATGGAATGTTGTCATTTTGAATGAGATCCTCTTTCAATGAAATATTTGAATTGGTTATAAAACTTTCAAGTTTGAACGAAAGAGGCGTTCCAGTTTCAATGGATATATTTATTGGAACATTATTCTTTTGTATTGAGAATTCAGAAACATTGAAATATCTATAATCTAGAAATTTAATATAAAATAATTAACGATAAAATTTAAATTTTATAAATTAATTATAGGATTTTTTAAATTTTCAATTAAAAAAATTTGTTATTTCTGTAACAATTATTTTTTATTTATTGTTTATTTGAATATCACTTATAATTTATAAATATTTGCTTTTATTATTCAATACCTTACCACATGTAGTGCTACAAATAACATAAGAATAAAATATCAATATTTTTTTGTTTAAATCTAAATACAATATGTAACATATTCGGCACACTCTATTCTATATTTCAATTGGTGTAGAAGCTCGTTAAACATGGTTAAACTGAAACAAACAAAATAAAATGATCATATAAAATTTTAAAAGAAAATAGGATCCAAATTTGTTTGGCTATCTGCTGGGATTTTTTGAGCCGGTCAAAACGCACCTTTCTGCGAATTAATAATTATATTGTTGAAAAAATTTTCGATTGATAAATAATCCTATTCAGTTTTTTTGGAAAAGAAACTGAAGAGGATTATTTTATAATCGAAACTTTTTTCAACAATATAATTATTACATCGGAGCAAGGGCTTATTTTGTTATTTACTTATCTGATATAATAACTCATTTTATTCTCAACTAAAAATATGATTTGGGAATGAAAAGAAAGATATGAAAACACAATTCTACTTCTTTGTTTATCTGAATCAATTATGAGTTTCAAAAATATATAAATATTGCAAAAAGTCAATATTATTTAATAATAATTCTATTGGCCCAAAAATAACGCATGAAATTGATAAATTTATCAGTAATATAAACAAAAGCTTACAATATGGTAAAACTCGTTTAACTAAGTTTCCCCACTCATACATTTCACACCATTTTTTTACACCGCGAGTAAAAAGAACTACTTTACATTTTACTAAAAATTCTTTTGGAAATTTAGTGCTTTGTAAATTTACCAAAGTGTTATTTTGAGTATAAAAGAAATTTATATATTCAGTTCGTGATATGGTAAACATGATTAATGTGGTAACCGCTTTGCTTTGCCTTGAAGTTAGGTCGCAAATATAATTAATCCCTTTTAAAGGATATACATTCATTGGAAAATAATTTGAAATTATCAAAGTTTTCTGCGTTTGATCTAAAGAATATTGGATGCATTTAAACAAAAAAAATCATTACTGAGCACCATTATCGTCCATTCTCCGCTGACAAGTGTCTCGTTCGAATCTATCCATAGCACGGTCCAGTAAATTGAGCCGCATCTCATGAATTGCGATCGGTTTTCAAATGTAATTGGATAAAAAATATTCGAAGTAAATTTATTGAAAAAGTCATAAATTTTCAAGTTAACTGAAACCAAATGAAAATAGGTAAAAGGCAATATGGAAGGAAAATTTAATTTGGAAGTTTGCATAAAAGCCTGATTCGAGAAAATATTATAACCACAAGGATGGGAACAGTTAATTTGAACAGTTTCAAATAAATCTTGTTTTCGTTAATTAAAACAAATAATAGCTATTTAAAAAAAAATTTACTACTGGATTTTGGGATATTCATATCAATGGACTTCAAATATTCAAAATTATTTTCTTTTACCTTTAAGAAGCATTGGCACAACAACTTGGATTTTAACCATATTTGTCGGAACCGAATAAACCTGTTTTGAACTCTGATAGCTCTGAGTATATATTTGAAATTTCCGGTAGCGTTTTGAGGTAAGAAACCTGAGTTGTCGAACTCATGCCAACCATGTGTAAAATTGCACCTCCATTTTACTGGCAATGACTTACCATACGAAGAAATGCATTCGATGGTTGTTGAGAAGGCAAAAACGTGGGGAGCAAGTTGTAAACGGGGTTCACCTTATAAATTGAAAAATTACTAACAGTGAATCATTTTAAGTGCAAAAACCTTATTAAAACTTTATTGGTTTGATTAATTAATTACATTTTCTTTTTTTACCATAACAAAGGTAATAAAATTATTTTGTTGATAAATGATTTTGTGAAATTGGTTGAATTAAATAAATAAAAATAATACAAAAGTATTAATTAAAACACACACACACATATATATATATATATATATATATATATATATATATATATATATAAGTTATTTATATAGATTATTTGATTAAATAAAATATATTATCCCTCGCGTTACGCGGAAAGGAATTCCGGCAAATGCACGAGTTACGCCGTTTTGGAGCAATTTTTACTGAAAATAAAACTCGGTTTATGTATTTATTATTATAGATTAATGTTTTTACATAAAAAAATGTAATAGAAATTTTACAACATGTTCAAATATATATTGTACTGACAAAAAATCTGTTTGAGTAAAAACATCATGTTTGTATTTAAAATGTGTCTTTTGTCTGTTCGAGTGTGTGTCTCAACGATTACCTACTTATAATTTAGCAGTAATATATTTAATATATTTACGGTCACACGCCACAAAGACTGGCTTTTATTTAGATAAGTGATAAAACGGACCCACCAAATCTTATCATATTAAAAAATCAAAATAATTGTCATTATTATCACAGTTCAGGGATGAATTCCAAAGTCTAACAATTATTAAATGAATTATTGTAGTAATTAATAATTAGAAATAAGTTTTATAAATAATTTGACAAGACTAATTATTGTTATTTGAATAAAAAAAAGTAGAGCTTTTCAAGATTTGGTAAAGAATTACTAACAAACTCCATCCTTTATCTTTGAATTAAAAATTTCTTCTACTGTTATTGTTGTTCTTTTTCCCTTTCAATTTAATTGTTTTTTTCCATCTTTTTCATGTTATTTATTTCCTTATTTAATATTTGAAGTTTATGAATAAAGAATAAAATGGTAAAATGAAAATCTTAAAATAAAAAAACTCTCAAGTACTGAATTTTATTTGTTTTTGTGTTTAAATAAAAAAAAATTTAATTTTTTTTGCCAAAAAAAATAATTAATTAAGAAAACATAAATTTACTTGTTGAAGGCAATTTAAAATAAAATCTACTGGTTGGAAAATAAAGGGAAAAATAATTCGTTTCACAGATACAAGTTACTGTTTTTAATAATAATGTAAAATTTATTCTCATTTTATTGTTTGAATCAATGGTAATACGTTGAAATACATAACCAGAGTACGGGGTTAACCTAATAGCTTGTGACCTATTCTCCATTGACAAAGTTTTATTGTCCAGAATACAAAACCAACTTTTTTTTTTGTATTTATTAAATTGCGTATAGCAGTCAATTGTTTCAATTAACTTCATTTTAACAGGCCAAATATATATTTTCTCTAAATATTTTTAAACAAATTTAATTGAAATTTGTAATAAATCAAATTTATCAACCTGTTTCTGGTAGTTTAAAGGATATAATTGGAGTTGTCTGTGGAGCAAAAAAGTATGGAAAAGAAATTTCACAAACACAATAAATATTCATACCCAGATATCCATAATTTATATGTAAAGTGTTCGGACCAGTCATCAAGCTGCGTAGAAAATTGGTTAATACAGTCGTCTGACATCTCCATATGTATACCATATCTTCCATTTCAGAAAGATAGATACACTTGACACTTTCAAAGATCCTAGGAGTCTGTGGACTTAAAGTAGGGACTTTTGATTCTTAATCATATATGGTTTAATTGCAGAATTTAATAAATTTATACTCTATAAACCTTTATTAAAAATTTTTTACACTAAAAGTACGTCATAGAAAAAGGTTGTAAAACTTACAAAATTCGGTTAAAAAGTCCCTGGAAAATACAATTAATAATTTTACAATTGAATAATATTCAAGAACTTCTACTATCTATGCTCAATCTAAGCAGATTAAATTATCAAGATTCCTTTTTTCTATGGCAAAAGGTTTCAAAGTGTAGGTTGAAGACTGAACTTAGGCGGGCCATGAAAATCTTAAAAAATATCTATACCAAAAAATTAGCAACGGTGCTTTTGGATATTTGCATATAAATTACAGGTTTTCTTCGAAAATAAGGCCTCTTTTTCGAGGGGGTCTTATTTTCAAAGACGAATAATTAATTTCAAAAAAAGAAAATATAAATTCGAAGAAAAAAGTTACTATTTTTACTTGATTACTTTGAATTTGTACTTATAGCTTTGTAATTCTAAATTAAATATGTTACCTTTCCTCGCGCTTTTTAATATTCAGATAGGTCGAGAAAAGTTTCCACTGTATAAATGAGTTTGAGACCCCTGTTCTACTGTATTAAAACGTTTAGCAACAGTAGTATTTAATTCAGTTATTTTCAAACTTAAGGCCAAATATTTTCAATTTTAAATTCCTTTTTGTAATTTCTTTATTCATTTTTCTACCTGAAATTCGCAAATGGGAATTACAAATACTTAATGAAAGTAAAACTTAAAGGTTTGATAGTTGAGACGCAAAACAATTTTAAGTCGATTAAAACAAGTAAATTAAGTCAAATGTGAGGATAATTAAATAAAAAATGATTTAATTCTCATTTAAAAAGGATGTAAAGCACTTTAATAAAATCATAACAATAAATTTAAAAAGTAAAATAAATAAGGTATGGAATAATGAAATAACTTGATAGTAATTTAATTTTTAAAAATGTTTGCAGCATCCTTGTGTATGGATATATTTTGTATAGATATTTTCTATTCAATTATTAGCTCATGCTTGGTAAAATACCCTCAAAAATAGTATAAATAATTATTGTACAAAATATTAGAAAGTGCCAGAATATTGTTTCTATTTAAATAATATTGAATTTTGTGATAAATAAATATTTGAATATGAATTTAAGAAACAATCTGATAATATTGTTGTCAGTGAAAAGTACAATTAACAATTATTGATCTGACTCCCAGATGTGTTAGCAATAAAAAATTGATCAATACAATCTATTACCAAATTACAATGGCATGAATAATTCGATATCATAACAATCTGTATTACGTGCTTATTACAATCCCTAGGGAGAATAACACTTTCGACTCACAAACACTTGACTACTGCTTCTGGTTCAACACTCGATAAAGTTAATTTAGTTGCTTTTTTTCTTTGACTTGAAAAAGTCTAGAAAATTTCGATAATGAGTTTAACAAATTCAACTGTTTCATTATTCTGATACTTTTTCCACAATAATCTCTGCTTTAATCTATGTTTTAACTGTTAAATATTTGATAGAATTTTAGGACCACCAGTATTTTCATTTTTTAAATGCGTTTTAAATAAAAATAACAAAAATTTTTTTACATATTATTTTTATAAAATATATAAAAATTATATGTATTTTCTTGTTTAAACAGTGAAATTAAGAGGGAAATATTTTTCAAAGATAAGCCTAAGACTTTTGAAAAAAATATTTAAAATAAGAATTCATGAAATCTTTAAGTTATGAAAGCAAGGAAGGACCAAATCAATTCCTCGAAAAATTTTGCTAAATATAAAGTTATATAAATATTATTAAATATATGGTAAAACTGCAATGAGAAAAATAATTAGTATTATTGAAGATTAATTAAAATATTTAAATTACTTAGATATGGTAATGTAAAGGAGGCATTGTATGGAATATTAAAATGAGCGACATGCACCAAACATGTACATGTCCGAGGAAGGTGATTATAAAAGTAATACAAAGATAATATTTTATCATTCGGGATTAATGAATAATAAAATTTATTATCTAAGCTGGAAGATAATGTGATATTACGAAGTCCCAAAAAATATTCTTTATTATAAAAATTGCAAGACCATCGAATAAAAAGGTTTCTATTCGCAGGAATATTACAAGTGATATTACTATGCGGCCTTGGCGGATATGGAACTATAGATAAATTGAGAGGTGCTAATAAAAAAAGAAAAATTATAAAAATTACATACAGAATATCAAAAATATTTAAATTTTTGCAAAATATTATTTCACAATAATTTTTACTATATCAAATTTGTACAAATAGATTTACATAAGTTACAACACTTCTAAATTGGATCAAAAGCTTATACGATTATTTTCATGGTTGTTTAAATTAATTAAAAATTAATTACTTTTATTTCAAGCCTAAAGATCAATATTTTTCACGGGGCAAGTAGAAACAAGTATTTGAAAATGAAAATATGCATTAAATAATTTTAAATTAATGTGAAGTTTCTTCGAGTCTTGAATAGAAATATATTAATTAATTAATTAATTAAAATATTTTACGAAATTAATCATTAATCTATCGAAAACTATCCATCTTTTGAAAAGCAAGGGATCAAAAATAGTTAAATTCTTAGATAAGAATTAGAATTTATTTTAGCCATTTATTCACATGTATATTTACTTATAGTAATTATGTCTATTTTAACACAACACAACCCCAATACCGCAATATGTCTCTAATGACAATAGTAAATCACAATGATAAATGAAAACCTGTAATATTTTGACATTCTTGAAAGTACGTTTGGAGAAGATATAAAAATAGAATGTAACGAAAGAGACAAAACATCAACTACCAACAGAGTAAAGGTAAATAGAGATATAAAAAAAAGACAAGGTGAAACGAAACGCAGTATAAGTAATTTTGTAATTAAAATATGAAAATAAAATTTTCCAAAGTGATCGATAGGGAAAAACAAAAAAGTAATAAAATATTACAGTAAAAAAACGTAGACAAATCAAAGATCTCTATTTTCATACAAAGTTTTGAAAGAAATATGTAATTAGATATAATTACACAACCATTTACTTTTTATTTTCATTTAATTAAATAAATTCTTTGGAGTTAGATTTATTTTTTAACCAACTATCAATATATGTTTTTCTGAATGAATTCATCGATTTTCATCACATAGGGCTTACTAAATATATTGGGTTTGTCGGAGAAGTGTGCAATTAATAATATGAACAATAATAACAAATTCTCGATTTTATCAATATTAATTGTCTATCATAATTACAATCGATTTGATTTTTGTAAACACAATTATTCAAAAGATTCACCACAACACTCGAAACTGAGGGCGTAAATTAATAATCGCTAAAATGCTTCTTCTACTGGTTAATTTAACTAATGTTTGTTTCCTTTATCCAATAATGCTGTTTCTATCCTCCGAATATTTAAATATCATTCTCATGTCTCTCACTTTAATTTTTCGTCTCCAATTATGTTTCTGTGCTTTATAAAATGTTATTAGCTGACTCTTGAGATAATTCAAATTTTATTATCGTTTTTTGACAATCTCTGCCATTTCAATTCATTCCTGTTATCTCCAGCAGCTATATATATTATTTTCTTAACTTCCCCGGTAGTTTGTTCATTATCTTGACCTAACTGTTGAAATAAAGTAATGATATTTCTTTTTTGTTGTTTATGGTTAATTTGTTCTTTTAAGTTTGTACTCATTTTCTGCCATTTCTATTTCTCCCACTCATTCCTACTTTTCTAAATTCCAGCACAACATGCCCATTACTTTATATCTTTTCCTAACTAATTTTGTTTATTTGAATAATAATTATATTACTTTTTAGGTATTCATAACAAATTAAAAATTGTTTAAATACAATTTGAGAAAGTGTGTGTGGAAAAATTGGAGTTTGAATGTGTTCTGAATATAATTTCAGTAAAATTTCAATATAGGTTTATCAAGCTGTTTATTTCCAAAGTCAGTTTTAAATTTCATTTATATTTCATGCTCAAATAAATCATTTTAGTCAAACGAGCAAAAATCTCTAAACAAATAAATAAACTCAGAAATCTTGTTTTCCAAATATAAAGATTGATGTTTTCAACAAATCATTAATTAATTAGTCTGTACTCTTGTAATGAAGCCTCTGGCGATATTCTATTGGTGAGGAATTATTAGATTCCTCTACCATTTTATTTTTAAAAAAGCTCTTACTTTGCATTAACAATAATAATTTCTTTTACTAACTTTTGTACTTAAATTTTAGGATAATTCTATATATAAATTTTTTCATTTGAAAAAAATATAAGTGAAATAAAAATTTATTATAAAATGAAATTTTACTTGTTGGTATTTTTAGAAGTGTAAAAGTATATTTTGGATGATATTTTAAGCGTATAACAGAACAAGTACAATACAAGCCTGGCAGGTCTTGAAAATTTAAATTCAAAGTTATTTTATTGGAAGATATAGTAATATTGTTACAAATATTTCTTACGTAAAGAATATTAAAATATGTAAAACAAAAATCACAACGCCACCTTTCATTGAATCTGGAAGGCGTAAACCAAAGAACACAAGAAATGGTATTGTGTAACTCAATATTTCCGAGTAAATACAAAAGTGAATTGTCTGTTTATTATTAATAAAATAAATATTTTCCATATATATTATAATAACAACATAAATTTTATTTTTCAATAATTATATTCTAATAAACGTATATTTATAATATTAACAAAAATTAATGAGTTTATATTATAGAAACAGACTTACTTGTGTTCTAATTTTTAGCATGGAATAAAAGCATTTACTATAGAGAATGAAAGAAAAAATAAATTAAACATATTAAACTTCCCATATGAGGAATTGTTGCATGAAAAAAACGCATTTAAAATTAATACTTTTTGAAGTGACAATGACATTAAAATTTATTGCTAAAAACTCGAAAAAAAGTTTGTTTAAAAGTTCAAATAAAAATTATTTGTAAAAATCGAAAAAAAAATTGAAAATAAAAATACACTTCTTGATGTATAGGAACACAGCAATAATATTTAAAATATATTTTTTATAAATCTAATAAGTTGATTTGATATATTAAACATTGTATTCGTTTCTGACCAGTGTGTCATGGAGCATTCAAAATTATAGATCTTGCGTTTCTTCAAGTCTGACAGTGTTGTGAGTAGAATCTAGTTGAGAAATGACAATGTGAGGAATGTTTTCTTGTTTAGTCAATAATTGACATTGTAGTGAGTACATCATATATCAATCATATTTTTTACTTTTCTGACGGTTTTCAGGAGAATACAATAATTTTTTATCTGAATTCGTTCGAACAGTTTCGATTTTGAAATGAGTTGTTTTTGTTTCAAGGTGACATAAAAATTTGGAAACAAGCATTAAACAAAACAGCAATTTCCACGATTGAATTTTGATGTTGAATGGTTAATGAATTTCAAGAATCGTTGGTACATTTTAAAATTTAAAATATTTTTACAAAATTAAATATTTGTTATTTTTAATAAAGCATTTGTAATTTAATTAAAATTTAAATGTTGCTGGTACTACACGATGATTTGTCGAGAAAACTGAGATAAAATAAAAAAGGATGAAGACGAATTTTAATTTTTGAAAGTTATTATTCCATAAAGTTCATTTAGCTGTATAATTTACAATTTTGAAGATAAACTTTAAAAAGTCAACATAAAATATTAATATACCGATTCTTGTTTATTGGGTGCTTTGGATCATATGCAATTACTCTTTCTTTCTTTTTTCATTTTACAAATTCTATCAAACTGGCATCAGCGTCCAAAATAAAAATTTTATTTAAGTTTAGATATATTAGAATTGGTTCCATGTAAAGTTTCTATTTTAGTTATACGAACGCTTTCTAGCACTCTAATGACAACTATTAATTTTCTATAAATTTTCTGTAATAATTTAACCTTAAGAAACTTAAAACTTTTTGATACATTGGGGTGTTTCAAAATTCTATATTTTGGAAAGAAAGTTTTTTTACCAATTTCACTTAATAATATAATCAAAAACTTCATAGTAAGATCTAATTTATTTAATATTTTCATATTTCAAATCGATAATTTATACGCATCTTTAACATTATGATTAGCACAAGTATCTAACAAACATATGTTGGTTTATTATTTACAAGTCGGTCAAACTCTGACTTCTCGTGTTCCTTTTTTATTAATTAAACAACCAAAACCCAATACATTATACGTTTATTGATTTCTAATATAAATTCACAAATTGTCATATGATTTGCTCTTTAATATAAGATATCTATTCAGCAACGTGAAGGCAGATATCCAAATAGAAAATCGTATTGTCTAGCACGTTAATTTGATTAAAATTCACTCAAAGTTATTTCTTTAGGTTCCGGACCTCAACTGATTTTGCAAATCACAAATCTTTTTTCGAAGTTTCATTCGACAAACCATCTCTTCATCTCTTCTCGATCTCTCTTTTTATAGTGTCGCTTTGAAAACCTTTTAATTGTTGGTATGCAAATATTTCCGAAATTTTAAGTTAACTGTCTTTCAAATCTGGTTAATAGTTTTTAAATATCCGATTTGCTCGTTCGGCTATTAGAGTACTTTATTTGAATCAAATTAAATCTTTTATTTGCTCCTTGAATTCCCAGTACAGCTCGGGTCTCTTCATGTCTCGAGCTTTCCTCATCGCTTGGAATTCTCATTGGATTGGGCTTCCCATTAATCTCTGGTTTTCCATTATGGAATTAATTAATTTTAATTAGTTTGGTTTTTGTCTATAACTCTTTGTGGGTACCCCTCATTAAATTTTTATGTTTATATTTGAGTTCGTCATTTGATTTGTCGATCAGTCATACTTGTCTTCTTAGATCAACATTAATTTTGAAATTTTATAAATTTTGTTATTAATTTTTGTACTTAAATTATTTATGATGTTTTTTGTCCATTTTCGATTTCCATGCAATCATTTTATTTCCATAATTTTTTGACAACACAAACACATTTAAGCTTTAAATTAACAATTATTATGTTCATACTTGGTTTACCTATAAAAAATCATATTTATTTTTATTTTAATTATAAAATATGTCATCTAATTTACAAAATGTGTAATTGCTATCTAATAGTTTACAGTTAATTAAGTATAAATTAGAGTTTTTGTCATTATTTTTTAACATATTATTTAATTATTTACTATAACAAGAAAACTCAAAACAAAAATTGCTTAATATAAGTTTAGAGCTCAAATCACCTCTAGCACCTGAGATTCCTGGTATGGGATTTCATCTGATTCATCATACTGAGATTTTCATTCCATTCTTTTAGTTGAAATAACTGTAAATCTTTGTCTCTCTTTGGATTCAGCTTTAAACATTGATATTTAAAATGACACTGTTTTTTACATGCTGACACTGTACATTCTAGTTTCATATGACCTTTCTCTTGATAGGAATAGCATACAATATTCTGTTTTTTTAGTATTCTGCCACCATATTAATGAGTCTCTTATTTATCTTTCAGCTGTTGAAACTGTCGTTTATTGTAAAAGAAACGTCTTTCTTGTGTTCCATAAGCATGTTGTTGTTGTGGTTCATTTTAGCGTTCTTGTTGGTAATATAGAGGTATTGCATAAAGGTATTGTATTTTCCCATTCTTTTGTTATCTAGTGAATTATTCAATAAAATTAATTTGAATAACTCTTCTGATAATGAATAGCTAAAAATCTTCTTTGTAAGTTCATCTGTCTTCTCAAAATATATACCTACGGATCGATCACCTTTATTATATTCTAACGCTACAGAAAGATTTTCTTTAAACGGATTATTCTTTCTAAATGCCAATAATAATGTTTCTTTTATTGAATTATTCTTTTCTGTTTTTTCAATGATTTTCAGGGCATCATTAGATAAAAATGCTTTTACCAATATATGATCAAAATCACACGATAAGATTATTAATTCGAAGAACTTTTCAATTTCTTTGACGAATTTATTTATATCATATTCAATTCTGAAAATTTCTGGTGGCTTCAGGAATTGATTAAAAAAAATTACTTGTGGTCGCCATGCTAGATCGAGTTAAACATCCATTATTAGATAAAATTTATTAATATATAACAAATTTAAATTCTTTTCGGAGAATATTCAAACAATTCTATTTTGAGAATTCTGTATCGTTATTAGATTATTTAAAAATAATTATTCAAATTTTCATGTAACTCCGTGTTGTAAGTTTTGTAATAATTGTAAAGAAATTTCGATAAAAATAAATATTAAATTAAACATAAAAAATTACATAAATAAAATTAAAAATGGCTTGTAAAATGGCTTGATTAAAATAGCAAAATAACAAATAAATTCAAATTTAAAAAAAGCTTCATGTTTATTTAGATATTTATGTAAAACTCCTTTAGTATGATTCATTAAGTATATTTAAATAAGGGTATAATCCCATATTTCCAAACACGTCAAAACCCTTAAAATATCAATAAACCTGATAATGAAAATTTTAAAATATCAAAATTTGTACGCAAACTTAGCTATTTATTGAGCAGAAAACGTTATTTCATTTTTAAAAATACAGTCAAAATTAGTACATGTATTTTGTATGAATCGGTATCCTCTTTATTTGATTGAATACAGTAAAACTTCCCTTATCACGACTTCGCTACAACGCGAATAAAAGAATGCGAAATTTCTTTTTCAAATTGATTATTTATAACATAATTTGTTCGATGATTTATAATAGTATATATCTTAATATCTGTCTAACTAAGTTTTAATTGAAAATGCAAAAATACTGGTTGAATTTCGAATCATTTTCTACATATTCACTGTAAAGTGAATATCTCTCACAACGCGATTTCATACTATGCGGCCTTTTCAGAGAACTAAAAAAATGTGATGTTGAGTATTATTTTACAATTATTTTACAATGAATTGTTAAACTTAATTATGGTTAATATAACAGTTTTATACCAATATTAATTTATTTTAACACAAAAATTCAAATTTAAGATGATAAATGTAAAAAAATTGTAATGTTGTCAAAACAAAATTCGGCATTTAGTCACATCTGTAATTCAGATTCGGGATTTTGTCGCCACAACAATGCTTTTATCCCATTTAGATTTTGCAGAAAATAAATAGAACTGTGTGGGTAATCGGTATCACTTTTCCAAAATATATTAACTTTTTGTCCACAAATCTTGAAATGATTTATGTTGATAATTGAAAATTCAGAAATATTTATATAAATATATTTTTATTTGGAGTAATAATTTTTGTCAATTGTTTCTAATAATCTTTCACCAATAAATTGATTATTACTAGTTAGCCGATTTTTACCTCTTCGTCCTTGTGAGGATATTTGGCAATAATTATTAATGGACATAAAATTAAGTTTTAAAATGATTAAAATAAAAAGGAGATTTAAATTAAGTTTTAATAAATTGGATAAAAATACTTTAAAAAGTTCGATTACAAATCATTATACTAATTATAATAATTTAAAAATAAGTATTTTATTATATTTTAATAGTGAAATATTATATTTTGAATAAAATTAAATTTTAATATAAAAATAAATGCCATTGTAAATTTTGTTTAAATATTCGGAAATACGGAATGGTTTTAAATATATTTTGGACTTTTAATGACTAACGATTTTGAACTAAACGAAGATGTTTTTCACAACATCTACCAGTCCTCTTAGTAGTTCTCCAGAATATGGTCTATTTAAGTGAAATCACATCCGTGTTCCATTGCTTTGATCATTTGTTTTTGATGAGCGGTAAATATTCTGCAATAAATTTAATAAGTTAACTAAATTTCAAAGGCAAACTTACATATTTGCAGGGTTTTCCCTATGTAAAATAGTTGATCTATCTAATGTCAATTTTGTCAATAACTCACAAACATACATTAATATTTAAGGAGCAATCTAATTTCTATGCAAGTTTTATTTATTGTTCTTCCGTGTAAGTAAGATTTATTTATATTATATAAATGTTTAATCAATTTCAACATGTTATCATTTGCCATTTTGTGTATAGCAAAGGATGGACAAAGTCTTTGGATATGGAGACACTTGAAGTTTTTGACACTTTTATAAGCGCAAACATGGTTTAACCGAAGCAAAGAAATAAAATGATCATATACAAATTTAAAAGAAAACAAGATCCAAATTTGTTTGGCTATCTGCTGAGATTTTTAGAGCCAGCAGTAACATTTGTGTATAGTATTCGGTGTATAGTAACATTTGATTTCGACTCAAATTTGACATTCTTGGATGTCTTGTGGCACCATTGGAAATAATATGCTAAATGAATCAGAAATCACAACGAATTGTGAAATGGTGACTTTTAATATTCAAAACCGGATATCGGACAAAACAAATTATATTTGCATGAAATTGGCTTGAACATTCAGACCATTGAAAATACAGATCTTTAAATGATGGAGTGTTCCACGGAAAGATAAAATGTAATTCTATACAATTCTTTAGATAAAAAATATAGTTTAAATTCTACATGTTAAAAAATATTATAATAATATATTATGAAAAAAACTGAAACAATAATTTGCATTACTTCTAAGTGGTAAGGTATAAGGTAAACTACCGACACTGTATTCTGATACTAGTGCGCTACAAAAGCATCTAATAGATGCGTTTAAAAATGGATAAAGGTACGTTACTATACGATTAGAAACATGAATGTTCTCATAAATATTATAAAAATCTGTCAAGAGTTTTTTTATATTAGGATCATCCAACTTTACGTAAGACCGTCCAAAATCACAATAAAACAACACTTTGTAAATAGTAACATTCATCTTACATATATAGGTATTGTCCTTTAAATGTGAGTAAGAAACGTTAGGAATCTCTAAACGCATAAATTTTAATTTCAACTAATAATATATTATGATGATAAAGTTTTGAAAAGATTCAGCCCACCCCCTCCTTAGAAATTGCGAGATCTTTCATGGTACCTTACTGCCGTTTTAATTCCATATTTTTATTCAATAGAATTTATACACTTCATCAATATCTTTTGAGTCTTTATGTTGCAAAGATCCTTACTAGAAGGAATCCAAAGATCGAACTTGCATGAAACTGTTTACCAGTCATGTTATATTAAGCATGATGTCATACCAAAATGTCAGCAAAAACTGAAATAAAAATATTTAAAACGTTTCTCAAAGTGACGTCAAACATTTAAAAATACATTAGCGGATGGGCGTAACCAGAGAAGCTCTTACCCCTGTAGGAGTAGGCTTCACATAAAACCCCTAATGTAGCTAACGGTCAGATAAAGCTGTAATCAAAACAAGCAGAAACGGAAGTTGTAACTTTACCGAATACCACTGATTATATCAATAAAGGTTTTTGCGATATTTTAAAATTTAATAGATTTTGTGAGTAGAAAAATAAAAATTTTATTCACCCACCCCCCGATTCACATGGTACATTGGTTCCATAGAAAATCGTGTAAATCGAAAAAAATTAATTTCAAATTTAAGGTTGTTTTTAATAATTTATTTATTTCAACATGAAATACAAATAATAAATTAATAGCATTGCTTCGTTGCATTCATATCTCTATATGCTACTTCAACTTGAATTAACTGTGTTTGAATCTTTCAAATCACTCATGCGTTGCAGAAAAGTTCGGTTTCTGTATATCAGATGAAGAATTAGATCAGCGATTCCCAACCTTTCTGGTGACGCGACCCCTTGCAATGTTGTGGCGACTCCAACAATAAAATTAATAGGGTTGTTCCACAGACACTGCATTTTTGCAGATAGCTATTATGTTTTTGACTTCTAAATATCTGATTTTATTTATATTTTAAACTTTATACTATAAAGTATACTATAAATTTAAGCCTTAAATTTAAAAAAGTAGTAAAATACCACTGACTAGTGTAAGCAAATTATTTTCAGATGGTCTCAGGCGACTCCTGGCAAATTGTCACTCGAACCCAATTGGGGTCGCGACCCACAGCTTGAGAACCCCTGAATTAGATGGTTGATCTTCCTTAATTTTTGAATAAATTTGAAATTACTTATTTGTGACAGTGTTTGTATCAACAGGAATTTTAGTTGTATCTTCTCCTACAGTTAGACTAGTAACGTTTTCATTCCTTTATATTGTTCTTAACATAACTTTATTTATACCATATGACCTTGCAACGTTTGTAGATTTTTCACCTTTACTGAGGCGATCCAAAATATCAATGTTTGTTTCTAAACCCCACAAATTATTTCGCTTAATTGAAAACTAATTAAAACTTATAACCACAAAATATCAAAATGTTAAAACAAATTACACGTAGCAATTTACAATGAAACCATTACTATTGTAACTACCACCCAAACTAGTTTTTTCAACCAACAATTATATTTCCAGCTTTAATAATAATAATAATAATAATAATACTAACAATAATACTAATAATAATAAAATTAATGATAATAATTTATATTATTATTATTATTATTATTATTATTATTATTATTATTATTATTATTATTATTATTATTATTATTATTATTATTATTATTATTATTATTATTATTATTATTATCATTATTATTATTATTATTATTATTATTATTATTATTATTATTATTATTATTATTATTATTATTATTATTATTATTATTATTATTATTATTTATCTATGTTGGAAATATATTTTTTGTAGAAAAAACTAATTTGGGTGGTATTTAGGCCATTAATGGTTTTAGTGTAAACGGCTGAGTGGTTTATTTTGAACTTATGCAATTTTGAAATAAAACTGGTTTGACTGATTGGTATTAGTATTGTTT
This sequence comes from Schmidtea mediterranea, assembly GCA_022537955.1. NCBI lineage: Eukaryota > Metazoa > Platyhelminthes > Tricladida > Dugesiidae > Schmidtea > Schmidtea mediterranea. The sequence continues at coordinate 19,096,210 of CM039681.1, forward strand.
AGGTTGTTATAAAATTATGGAATTAAAATGAGGGTACAAAAATCGAAAATGGACATAAACCATCAAAAATATTTTAAGCATAAAAATAATAACAAAATTTATAAAATTTGAAGATTAATATTGATCGAGGGAAATGAGTAAGTTTGAAAGATAAATCAAAAGACGAAGTAAAAACCAAACTAATTAAAATTTATTAATTCAATAATGGAAAACTCGAGCTAATGGGATGTTTTAAGTGGGAATAATTTAAGTACAAAAATTAATAACAAAATTTATAAAATTTCAAAATTAATGTTGATCGAAGAAGACAAGTATGGCTTATCGACAAATCAAATGACGAACTCAAATATAATCATAAAAATTTAATGAAGGGTACACACAAAGAGTTATAGATAAAAACCAAACTAATTAAAATTAATTAATTCCATAATGGAAAACCAGAGATTAATGGGAAGCCCAATCCAATGAGAAACCCAAGCGATGAGGAAAAATAGGATATGATGACACCCAAGCTGTACTAAGAGTTCAGGGAGCAAATAAAACAATTAATGTGATTCAAATAAAGTACACTTAGAGCCGAACGAGCAAATCGGATATTTAAAAACTATTAACTAGATTTGAAAGACAAGCTCGAGAAGAGATGAAGGGATAGTTTGTCGAATGAAACTTCGAAAAGAAGAAACGTTGCAAAATTAGTTGAGGTCCGGAATCAAATGAATTTTAATCAAATTAATGTGCCAGGCAAGGCGATTCTCCATTGGGACATCTGCTTTCATGTTGTGAATAGAAAAGGGCAAATCGTTTGACAATTTTTGAATTTGCGTTACAAGTCAATGAACTTATTCTGTGTTGGGTTTCGGTTATTTGATTTATAAAAAGGTAACACCAGGAGTCAGAAATTTATTGACCTGGAAATAATAACCCAACAGTAGTATGTAAAAGCGAAATTGTGTCAAAAATGGTACCGTGTAAATCAGGGAAGCAGTCTTAATATAAACAAAATGAAAAATGCATACTAAGAGGAATTGTAATATAGACTGATGATATTTTCGGATAAAAATCATTCATTCGACACTTGCACTCGCAACTTAATCCAAATTCGAATTGATATTCATAATGAAAGGAAACAATATTTTTATTTATAAACGTTACTTTGCAAATGTCTGTATAATAAATAGAGAGAATTCCAACACAAAATCCACATGTCCAACGGCATTGATGTTGGATGGTCACGAAGTTAAATGTACAATGAATATCTTTGTAAAATACTATAGGATATGTTGATGATACAAGAATTGGCTCTAATTTTATATAAATATAAATAATGTTAAATACAACAACAACCATAATAATAATAATAATAATAATAATAATAATAATAATAATAATAATAATAATAATAATAATAATAATAATAATAATAATAATAATAATAATAATAATAATAATAATAATAATAATAATAATAATAATAATAATAATAATAATAATAATAATAATAATTTTTTTAGAAGTTTCTCAAAATTTCCTAATGAGAGGTGTACTTTGCACAAGGAGTCTCAATTCACCTCCTATTGGTGACGCTTGATCTAACGTAATATATCATTTTTAATAATTTTATTGGATAAACTAGAAATCAGTAATAAACAGAATACATAAATTAATTATCAGATAAACCAGAAATTGTAAATAAATTATTATAAATAAATTTTAAATAAATAAATAAAAATATTCAAATCAGATTTAAATAATTACTTTTTAAAGGCAATGTAAAACCAGCTGTTTTATAAAAGTGATAAAATGTTCCATTACAGTGGCAACCAATTAGTACGTCTAAAAAAATATAATCAAATGATATTGTTAAATTATTTATCCTTATATTCTTGTAAAGATAAGCAATGTCGGCTGAGAGTTGTGAAGGAGCCGAAGGATTACCCATTAACATATCAATTCCAATATTACAGTAAAATTTTATTTCGTAAATCATTGGTACACTTTTACATTCATACAGCATACTATTTAAATGCGTCAAAGTTACATTTGGTAAAGCTGAAAAAACATTTAAAAACAACAAAATTAAAACAAATATAGATTTCATTTTGCATTAAGTATTTTTCAAGGAATTTTAACTGATTTCATATTCGTGAATGTAATTTTTAAAAATTCACCTAATATTTTATTACTAAAATGATACCAATGTTAAAATTTTATTTTATTAACTGAATGAGAAAATTATAAAAGAGAGACATATTTAAAAAATGGAAAGTAATTTTAAAACATAAAGTTTAACATTAAAAAAAACAAATCAAAATCGAAATGTGAAATTAATAAAAAATGTGAAAAAATGTAAAAATTAATTTTTTTCTGAAAAAGCAAATATGAGGTGGCAAATTATTAACAAATACAACAATAGTAATAATAAATTAAATAGCGTCGTTAGACAACTTTTATTTTAAAAATACAAACTAATAAATTATTTAATTGCTGAAAATAAATCAATTTAATTTAAAACGAAATGTCAGCTTGATAGTATCAAAAAGAAAGTGAATCCGATTTAACTTTAATTGAAATTTGTCTCGTCTTTTTTAGAATACATTGAACTGTTGTTCAATTTTTTTTTACAGGTCTCTTTTCTGGTTTGTCGGAAAGTAAAGTTTCTATTAATTATGAAGTGACCAAGTTGTCAAGTGCGGAACGTAAAAAGATTCAACCTAATCGCACCGAGCCAAAATACGTTTTGTTAATGGCTTATTTTGAGGGTTTCTGAGAATTTAAGCATAAGATCCTTAAACATGTAGATACGACTCAGGTAAGGGTTCTTTAGACTTACTAAATTTTAGACGTGTAATGTTAGTAGTACGTACAATAATAAATCTCTAACTCTTTATATTCATTTAGTTAATGATAGTGTGATTTCTAGTATTGATAAAACTGATAAATTGTTAAAATAGATGGCGCAATGTTGTACGATAATAGCACACCTCTGCTTATGGTATATTTTTATTCATTTTTGACTTCATTGTAAATAGTGACATGAAAGTCCGTCCAAATACAAAACAAACTTGTATAGCTTACTTTAAGAGTTGTGAAAAATACTAAAAAACAAAATAAAACCAAAACATTGATAAAATAAATTACTGCGCTACTCAGAAAACATGGGATATAGTAAAAACGAAATAAACTTACGGAAATATATTTATTTAACAAGATCAAAAATAAAAAGTACAAGATCGCTAAACAATTGATAACTTATTTTATAAAACAAAGAATATTGTGTAAAAATATATTTTTAATTATGCATATTTCTGATTATACATAATTGTTAATTTCTGTCTAGATGATTCTATATTTTTTAATTGTTATAGTCAATCTCTTGGTATTAAAAATTCGTTTTGTGGGGTTCCTTTATATTTGGATCATTCACAGCATACCCATTCCATCGTTCTGTATCTGTAAATGCAACATAATTGGGGGTTGTGCGGTTTCCTTGCTCATTAGTCATGATCATAAGTAAAACCATTAAATTTAAAATATGAAACAAAATTAAGAGTACTATCAAACTAAACCAATATCAAAATTTCAAAATTTAATAACACCTTAATAATAACTACAAAATCATAAAACTTCCAATTCATAAAATTTACAGATTCATAAAAATAACATTACCCAATTTTCTTAACTTGATTAAATTCATAAAACTTTCACAAATTTATTCCAATTGAAAAACTAAAACAAAAAAATATTCTCCTAAAAAATTCACAATTTTTACCATTAAAGTTAATTTCATAATTAAATTCAATTTTAATTCAAAAATCCCATTAACCTTTTTTCGAAATTGACCACGAATGTTTTTCTGTGTTACTAATGTTGAAAATTTGTGTCATTTTTATTTTAAATAGGAAAAATTTATAGTTTTAGAATTTGACAAATTTCAATTATTGAACTTTGAATATTTCTTTATTACAAATAAAAATATTTTATTTTCAAATTATTTATGCAACTAAAAGATTTTTATATAAGAAAACGTTTAATGATATAATTCTTATTAAAACAAAATTGATTAAAATGTAAAGGAATTTAATTTTCTTATTTTATAATTTTCGAACAAATAAAAATATGATTAAAAAATTAAGTAATTATCATTGTCAATTACGTTGAGCTGGTAGATATTCAGTAGTCGACAATGGAATGCCTAATACAAAGGCGGTACATGAAATACCAATGGAAACTGGCGAAGAATTTAAATTAATTTCTAAGTAATTAGAACTCCCTCTCGGTATGAGTTTGGGAAGAATAAAATTATTTTCAAAAGGTGTTAACAGACTATTTCCTGAACTTGGTAGACCTGTTTTAATGCCATTAATGATGCAGGAGAAATGATATGAATTTGTAGCTCCAAAGCCAACCTTACATTCTGCAATACTCAAGTAATTTACATTTAAAATTCGTATTTGAAGTTCTTTTTTATAAATATCATCATTTTTATTATTGAAATGATAAAACTCACCAGTTATTGAAATTAAATTATATAATATAATTGTGTAAAAATATAAATAAATATCACACTCATGTGTCACTAAAATACAATATAAAAATTTAGCATTTATTTGTTTGAATGAAATCTTACTTTTCTCATGAAAAATTCCAATTAAAATGAAAATATTTTTAAAGTCTGCTTTACATAATAAATATATAAATTTAATTTATCAATAATTATTTATTGACGTTTAATTATATTAGTTATAATTAAAACTTAATAAAGTTGCATAAAATAAATGGTTAAAAATTCTTAAAGAAATGTATTTTCATGACAAAATCGCTTACTAATCTTTAAAGGAATAAGAATACGTTGTGAGTTCTATAATTACTCGGACTATCCAACAAATTAATAGTACGTTAACAATATTCTAGTGAAATTATAATATATTACAATAGTTTGTTTTAATGTGGATTTAAAATTGAATTTTTTTCGTATATCATAATTTTCTTAGTTGATCATTTTTAGGACAAAACTATACCCCGTTTATTTTCCGTCCAATTATAAGTAGTATAATGTGTCAGAACTAAGTCAAAAACCCTCCCCTCGAAATCAAAGTCTTATTACACAATGGATAAAAGTCACATTATATAACCGCCATTTTTAATTTTTGTTGTAATGATGTAATCGTCATTTAAATTTTATTTCGGTTAAACAACTTCATCTGTAGATTAATATTGAAATTTCTTGCACATTTTTGCGACATTTTTGAGCATATAAACCTGTTCAACAAAGAAATCCAGAGAAAATCAGAGAAAATTATCAACTTTCAAGGAAAAATAAAACAAGATAGCTTCTTTTTCAAAATTAACTTTGTTTTTGAAAGATTGTGACAACATTACCTTTTGTGACATCAAGAATAAAGTTATCGGACATGTAACGAAACTCAGAGATTGCTTTACTCATTGCTTTTCAGATTTAGAAATGCATATTATCATTTGGGTTGTTGATCCTTTGAAACTTACAATCAATTTCACACAAAGAGATCTGTCGTCCTTTTGAATATCAGAAGCAGCAAAGGCTTTTAAAATTGGACATGAGGAAGCCATGAAAAAATTGATGCTATTTGCAACGGAATACCTGTGCGAACAAGGATTTTCGAATTAATTAAACATATAAACGAAAAATAAAAATCGTCTGAATGACGATGATTGTATTCAAAGTGGCGCACATGTCAAAAAGTTCTATTTTTAAAGTGATTTTAGCAAAAATGAAACAACATCATTTTTGCTAAAACATAAAAGCGTTTGAAATTATTTTCTATAAAATTTGACTATGAATACCTTAAATAAATCTGATTCATAGTCAAATTTTGTAGAAAATATTATGTCACTTATATAGAAATCAGAGGTGAAAAGCAAAAATGTCGTTTGAAATTATGTCATTATTTACAATTTTTATAAACTTACAGTTTTTTATTAAAATTCAAATTAATTCAATAAAGAATTTTCTGAAAAAATTGTTTTTTTTGGTTTTCAGAATATAGGGGTAAAAGAGAGTTACGCCTAACTAATTTGGGTTAATGGCTAAAAATGTTCGCATACCTTTGTGTCAGAGGTTTGCAGATTTTAGCCAAATGTTACAACAAAGTCAATTTTAGGGTCAAAAAATAAAGAAAATCATGATTTAATGGTACTTAAATTTATGTTTTCATTAAAAGAGGTCATAATAGGGTTAGAGATTGTGTCTTTGGTGTCTAATCGGGTCTGGCTTGGGTCGTGGAATATTAAAGCACACACGATGCCACTCTTAACAACGATATATTTAGGTAATAATTGAAGACGATCAACATACAACATCCAAAGACCTTGTTAAAGAATTTACTGTAACATATATAACAGTTCTGAAGAATCTCTAAGCAATTGGAAAAACGAAAGAGACAATAATAAACTTTATTATGAATTGAGTTATTCTTTTTAATGCCAACCAGTAAAAACCGACATATTTTATTAACCAAACTAATATATATCTAAATTTATAATATATTCTAAAATTATCAAAAATTACCTAAAATTTATAAATAGTATTTTAAAATGATGTCAATTAATTTAACAAAACTGAATAACTTAAAATAATTTTAATATATAAAAAAAAAATAAAAATTGGCTTAAAAAGCTTACCGATGAAAAATCCTAAAAGTATTTCCTTGAATAAAAGACCTAAAAATAAATTATCGATAAAGAAACTATAGTCATAAACAAATCCCCGTAAGATATTTGGCTTGAAAATATACCCCTTGACCCCCATAAAAAAATTTATAGATGGAGGAGGTTAATTGTTTTATTTTTATTAGTTTTTATATCATCTTTGTACTCAACTGCTTAAGCATTGCCGGTTAAAAAGAGTACAATTGATGTTATGTGAGTAAACTAGTCATGTCTAATTTTAAAATTTTATTAAAAGGTTTTAAAAATTATTGGGAACATGTTATTTGTGAAGCATTGTTAATAAGATCATAAGATCCAAAGATTATTGTGCAAAAACCTATGAGTTCGAATATTTTGAAAATTTTTAAATATATTGATTATGTAAGATTTTGATAAAATGATATTGTCTTTACATATATGTATTTGTAAAATATATTAATACTATCAATAAAATTGTTATACAATTAAAGAGTTTGACTATAATGTTAATTTTATCAATATTTATACATATTAAAAGCACACACAATAACATTTATATTAAATTATTTTAAATGTTTATCACTATAAATTTCTTCGGACGATTATAATCACACACACAGGCCCAGATTAACATATTTAGGGGCTCTAAGCACTTAACAAGTACGGTGCCCAAACAGCAAACCACAACATAGACCGTGATATATGAACATTTTTAGTTAATTAATATAACTCTTTTATTTAAAATGAACACCACGCTAGTTCGTGTAGTACTCTAGTAATTGCAAAGGAATTTAGTAGCTGTTGTGGTGACCCTTTCCATGCAGTGGTATAGAGCACCGCATGGAAAGTGTCACCGGTGTGCTGTGAAGCGATGCTAGGTGTGCCGCGGTGAAATGCATCTTTAAATGTGTATGCACGTACATTTACTTTACAGTATGCTGAACCATTTAATTAGCCTGAAACTAATTTTTTCCAGCTATATTTAAGTAGTTATTATATTTTTTAGGGAAAAATCTTTTCGAAGACAATATCTTTGCGAAACAAAATCTTTTTCTAAATGTATTTGTTATCATTTCCTGTTCTGCCTTTTTAAAATATTTATCTGGGGGTCTATTTTTTGAACATTACTAATTTCCTGTTATATTATTTTTGTAAAAATAAAATATGTGTTAAATCTTTTACTAATTGTATTTGTTATTATTAACTGTTCCGCCTCTTTTTTTATTTAATTTTTATCTGAAAATTTATTTAAGGTGTTTTTTTAAAATATTATTAATTTGCTGTAATATTTTTTTTACCTGTTGTGAATAGAGCGTGCACAGATGGCGCAGCGGCTATGATTGGAAATAAAAGGGTTTTTTTCTCGTGAGTAAAGCGACAAAATCCTGCAATAGAAATCACACATTGCTGCATACATCGTGAAGCGTTAATGGCCGAAAACCTACCATAACAGCTCTTACAAAGTATGAGCGAATGTGTCAAAATCGTCAACTTCATCAAATCAAGGGCCATAGTTCGCGAATTATCAAAATACTCGGCGCAGAAATGGGATCAGAAAACTAATTCTTATTAAATTACACAGAAGTACGCTGGCTATCTCGAGGAAAGGTTCTAGCCAGATTATTTAAGCTTCGACGTGAGGTTAATCAGATTTTTCTAAATCAACAAATGATCGAGCTTCACCAAATGTTCGAAGATAATTACTGGGTGGCCAGACTTGCGTATATGGCAGATATATTTGAGCATCTGAATGAACTGAATAAAAAATGAAAGGTCAAAATGAAAATTTGTTGACGACCTTAGACAAATTAAACGGATTCAAAATGAAACTAGAGCTTTGGCAGACAGAGTTGCAACGAGGATCGCTTGAAATGTTTCAAAGAACCAACCAGACCACAATTGAGAACAATCAGATAATTTTGAATTTGGCCCAAGAACATTTGACATTGCTGCGACAAAAATTTGAGTACTACTTTTACACAATGAATACGTAGCAATATAATTTGACTCGAAATCCTTTTGCAAAAGATGATGAAAATACTATTGAAGCACTTTCTCTACAAATTTGCGAGGAGTTTGTGGAATCGAGGACTGACAAAGTGCTAAAAATGAGATTCAATGAAGTTCCATTGGATGTGTTCTGAATTGCAATCAACGAGGATTTCCGACAAAGCTATTACATTTCTGCTTTCATTTTCAACAACGTATTTTTGTGAACTAAGTTTTTCAACACTAGTTTTAATTAAAAATGATAAGCGATCATGCTTGAAGGGCCTTGACCAATAACTTCGAGTTGCGCTTACAAATATCGAACCAAATATAAAACATTTGTGTTCACTGAAACAAGCGCAGGTATCACATTAGTATTAGTTTATATGTAATTTATAGTAAACGTAAAAAAATATACTTATAATTAAAAATAAATGATAATTTTTATACACATATTCTTTTATTATTTTTTCCATAGTGGTGTGCCACAGATTTCTAAAAAGGATTTAGTGAGCCGTATGTGAAAAAAGGTTGCAGAGCACTGCTCTATACTCGTGCTTAGTGTGCTTATTGATTAAATCAGTATTGCACATACAAGCAAATTAACTGTTAGTGCAGCTAACTAAATAGAAAATTTTGTGAAGGGAAAAATTTATTTATTTATTAACACGTTACCAAACGATATGATTATAGAGTCAAATACATTTATGGTACTAGAATATTAAACTATTAACTTTTATGTTTATTATAAGAACTTTTTTTGTTTTTTACCTCTGATTTCTTTATAAGTGACATAATATTTTCTTAAATATTAAAAATAAATCTGATTCATAGTCAAATTTGTAGAAAATATTATGTCATTTTATGTTTATATTGTTCATAACTTAATATATCAAGGTACTTCTAAGTTATTCATCCTTTCTATTTAAAATAAACTTAAAATAATTAAATATAGAATAGCAAAACTAAATATTAAAAAATATTTTTCAAATTATTTAAAGTCCATTTGAAAATGAAACATTTATACAAAAAAATTATTTGAAATAACAAAATTGAAATTTATTTATATAAAATTATGAATTATATAGATTAAAAAACTATTTAGAAATATGAAATGAAGTTGTTTAGTCTGTCAAATCACTTAAATTGCCAATAATAAAATTCACGTTCGAATCTAAAATAAAAATTATATTTAAAAAATTATTTTATATATAAAATAAAATTTCATAATTATTAAAAAATTTTGAATAAAATAATTTATAAATTTATTAAAATAAAAAATAATTTGATATTTTTCTCATTTTACTACGTTTAATATACTTAATTTATTATTAAGCATTAAAAAGCAACCTACTAGTAGTTTAAAACTGCAACTGGAAGAGTTAAAATTATTCGTTTCACAATAGTTATATTCACGAATATGTTATGTAACAAATTTGAATGTATATACTGTAATATCTAATTCATTGAATAGCTCTGTAGCATAAATATCTTTTTCATCACCATCTATTACAGTGGTTCTCAACCTTTTTTGGATAGTTGCACATAAGAGAAAATCTGAAAAAATGGTGGCACCCTACTCTTATTATATTAAGATTTCAGCTATAAAAATAACAGCAATGTTTGTAAGTTCAATATTTAATAAAAAAAATCCTTTTATAACATATTAATGCGAAATTTGAGCTTGATGCTTTATGCATATCTCCTTATTATTTATTCATGTATTTGACAAACATATTCTTAACTCATTATCAATTGAGATCAGTTTTTGTCTTTTCTTGTTCTTGATATTTACCAAAAATAATTGATAAATCTAAGCTAGTAGCCTTTTTAAAATCAACCCTAATATGAAATTAATAAATTTTCAATAATAAAATTAGCCGGCCTCACGGCACACTTTTCATATCCTACGGCACACCGCTTTAAAAACACTGATCTATTAACATGCTATCCAATGAGTTGCAATGTGTTTTCATAGCTCGTCATTTTTATAACAAATTCCTTTAAAATCAGTTAAAAATTTAAATGAGTTTTCATGATTTCAAATCGTTAATCTAAAACATAGGAAAGAAAAAAGAAATTTTATATTTTTACTGTGGATCTATCGGGATTTCATCGTACAGAAAACAGAAATGGAAAATAAAAAATTCTTCAAGTAAAAAAACAAAGGCACCTTTATGCAGTGCATCGTCTACATATCGTGGTGAGCCGGGACTGGTGGTTTTCATCAATTTATGTATTTTTTTCTAATGAAAAAAGCTTTCCATTTATGTCAAAGAGAAAGCTATCCTTTGTAAGTGGTTTCAGAAATTTTATTCAATATTTGAAAAGAACTCTCATTTCTTTGAAATTGTTGATTAATATGGTTTTTCAATGCACCAATAGTTTGGTTGTTTGCACAAGGTAGGTTATAATATAATTATTGTTTAAAGTGACATTATTAAAAACTCACTTTATTTGTGTCTTCTAACAGTAGAGTGATCACTCTCAAGAACATTGCTACTCAAATCTTCTGTTTTTTAACTCATCACTTTCAAAAAATAATCACTGTTCTCCAAGAATGTTTTGTCGAATTGCTTGTAAACTATTTGGTAAAACAATAATTTTTATTTATATCAAAATTAACACTACAAAAAATCAATGTCAAAAATTTGTGTTTAATAAAAACAATTAACTATAGATGAAATCTAAATACAAAGAAATGCAATTCTTTAAAAATTAATTGAAATGAAAACTTTCGAATGGTATTTTAAAACAAAAACAGTGTGACAGTACGTGCAAAAAATAAGAACTGTTTTGTAAAATAACGCTTTTTTTAATACTAAAAAAAGTAATTAAAACAAATTTTATTAGAACAATTGTATTATTTTTAAACATCTAATAATTCCCGATCATTTTATAAACATACTTTTTTAAAAAAAAGATTGAAATGATTTTAAATATTAGTTTGACACGAGTGTTACAACTTTACTGATTAAAGTTTAGGAAAAAATCTCCCTAAATTTTTTGAAATTGTTTTTAAGATATAAAAATTGAATTAGAAATAATAATTGTAACCCCCATTTTCAACATAGATATCAATCAAAATTTCAGTCATTTGTTTCCATTTTCAAATTTTTAAAAATTTCATAAATTACAGTTTGACAGAGCTTTACCAATTTTGCTAGTAATAGCCTTTGAACATTTCAAATTTTTAAACATCCAATACGCAAGTGCTCAAAATATGGCTGTCGCAAGGACTAATCATTTCCAAATTTATTCTGCTATAAAAGGCAAATGTACGTCATATTTATTGGAGATTTTTTGTAGTAACAAAAAAATACATCTATTCATAGTTAAATAAAAATTATGTGCACATTTATCATGTTAAGATATGATGATAGAACCAGATGTAGTTCTAGCTTCATTTCACTAATAAGTATGTGTCTGAAAATCGTGCGGTGTACATATTTGTCTACTTATAACATGCATAGTATGGAAATTGTATTACATCAAGGGGTATTTAATAGAATCTGTAATTGGAATTATAAATAGGCTTTATAAAATAATTTTTAGTTTATATAATATTTTAATAGAAATAAATTTAAAGATAAATTTTACAAATTTAATATGATTGTTTTAAATGAATTTTAAAAATTTTTGGATTTATTTTAAAAATGTAAGACATCTGTTTATTTATTTAAATAGAAATTTCTATAATTCACCAAAAATTTATTCTATCATTTGATATTTTATGCATAAATTTTGGTATGGTGGAAATAACTTCTTAAATTACCATAATCGGGTTTTCGGAGCTCTTCATTGACGCTTTGGCTGATAGTAGCATGTCAAATGTTAAAAACATTAAAAAGAAGACTTTTTCTTATTTTAATTTTGATTTTTCCAAAAAATAATTTCAATTAATCATTTGTTATTATGGTCGATATTCCGCAATAATCTCTATCAGTTAACTAAATTTAACAGGTAAACTTACCTATTTCGATGGTTTTCTCTGAGTGGAATGGTTGATGCTGTAGAAGCATCAGGCATGGCTTCAAATAAATTCATAATTTATTTATAATTAAAATTTTACGGATCTTTATGGATTTATGATTTTGGGAAATATTTTGATTTAATGTAATTTAAATTTAGTTTAAACTAAGAGAATAAAAAAAGTGATTTATTAATCACTAAAACTTTTTATGTTTTACAACATCTCGGAAAAAAACTGTAGAATAAGAAAAAAATAGCTTTTGTTGGTTTTAAAACTCGTCTTTGTTAAGCTCACCTTTTGGAATTTCTTTGACAAAATCGAATCTTTTTTGGAACGACATTGAATTTGTTATTGTTGAAATTATAGGATATTTATGGTAAGTCGCTATTAGTTTCTGACTCCGCGATGTCCTTATTTAATCAAATCGAACAACTCAACACAATAACGTTTATTCCGATTTATCACAAATGATTACAAATTCTTCACACAATATTTATACAATCACAACTTTCAAATGTAAATCTCAATCAGAGTTTTTTATCCTGACACGCTATTATACAATAAAAGCTCTTTTAACTCTGTTCTAACCTTTACCTTTGCACACTTTTAACTTATGGGTGTGTCTTCAACCAAATTGACAAATTTGTCGACTCGACTTTCCTTTTTATAGTAGTTATATAATTGAATTTCCTCAAAATGACAACCAAGTTAAATTCATTGGTAGCCGTCCTTTTTGATGTTCTAATTATCTCTTAAGTTTCCCATATGGCCCATTTACTTTGGGTATTTACATAAAATTTAATTTGAGTCGGGTTTCTCCATTTTATGGGTTTTCTTTTAATAGTCAAATTAGTTCTCCCTAATTAAATTATTTTGTTGAAAGCCGAGTTTTGCTCATGTGTTCGTGTTTTTCATTATCTCAGGTTCTGCAAAATCCAATTAATTTTTAATTAACTTTTGGTTTCGCCTCATCATTTGGCATATTAAATTTTTTAATTAGTTTTGCACTTTAAATTATTATTTTGAATTTGAATTTTTAGTTCTAGCTGGTTCCAGAGCTTGATTTGAGTTGTCATGTTGAGACACATGGCCTTACTATTTTCACATTAATTAAATGATTCTGTAAACATCTGAAAATTGTTAATATGGATACCTTGCAATTTCTTTGCAGTAAGTAATCATGCATTTTGTCAAGATCTGCATAAAAGTTTTCTTTGATAAAATCTAGTAATTTATTTCTTTTGTTCATTGGAAATTATTTTTTTTTGCCACCTCTTATTTTTATAGCATATTGTAACTGAATTTCTGGAGATTCTTAATAATTAAGCAAGGTTTTAGAAATCTTCGCCATTTTCCACGGCATCGGTTATTCTGGTTTTGTCACGTTCTCAAATGAAAATAATGATTTCCGAGTATTTTCACTAGAGCAGTTTATGGAACTAAAAGCCTTGGTTCAGTAACTTCTGAAATAATATCTGATATAAGTATCTGAAATACTGTATAAAACATTAAATGTTTTGTAATTTTACTACAAATTTTACGAAAGTTTTTCGTTTTCTCTAAAATTTATAGTATGGCAATACCTCGCTTAGTGCGGTTAATTGGTTGCGCCGATATGCCGCACTAAGTGAAACCGCACTAAGCGAGGTATTGCTGTAGTCAAAATCTTTTCCGCCATTTCTTAAATTACATTTTAGAATACGTTTACTCATTTTAATTTTTCTATCACTTTCTATAATAAATGATTACCACAAGATTAAAATTCAACACAAAAGTAAGTTTGTGTGCTTCTATAATATAAATTTATTAATATTAGTTGTAAATAATAGATTGAGTTCAATCATTGAAAACAAGTGTATAAAGTCCTATCTAATGCCCCAGTTTTTATTTAATACTAATTTTGGCTATAATACACAAATATTCAAATACTGAACATATATAGCAAACTGCGGCTTTTTGACATTTTTTTGTGGCTCAATAAATTATTAAGTTGTAACTGAAATTTGGAAAAAGAAAATTACATTAAGCTGAATGTTTTAAATGCATTAAATGAAATATTGAAATTTTTTTATTTAATAAATTTATTAAAAGATAAGAATTTAAAACAAATGCTTTAGTTATTAATTATGATAAATAAATGTAAATTTAAGTTTGCATCGATAATTTTGCGGCTCTACAGTATTTTGTGATTTTCGAACATGGCTCTCCAACCTAAACCTTTGAGCACCCCTGATATATAGCATTTATCACAAGATAAACTGACGACGAAATTGTATTTTATCTATGTTTTGCTACTGTTAAGTTTTGAATTATCCGTACCTTGTAAACCTATCAGTGAATTCTTATTTTTTGTCACCTTTGATCAATTTTCTTTTCTTGGAGATATTTCGTTTAATTTCATTTTGACAAAACATATAAATTTTCGGCTTTACCTTTATCAAGTGTTGTTTCACTTGATAACACTTGAGATAAGATTTGATAAAGAAAAAGTCAAAGATTTAAATAATTAAAAAATCAAATAGCAAATATTGTACATTATATGATAATCAAATTAAACTTACAATCCCAGAGTTTGTAAGATTCAGTCTCTACATTATATTATATGTCAAAAAATCTCAAATATTTATTATTTTACCAATAAATCATTATTTCTATTATATTTGGTTCTTCTAGGAGGTCTCATCTGTAAATAATTTTTATTAAATTTTTATTATAAATTTAATAATAATTAAACTATCTTGTTTTAACAATTCGTCTTTTAGGTTAAAAAATAAACTAAAAATAATTCGAAAAGAAACTATACAATATAAATAAATATGGAAATAATTTTTTTCAAAAGACAAATCCATCTTTAACTCTTTCATTTTAAGAATACTTTTTCAAATTCGTATTTCTTCTACGTTGTTTATTCATGTCCTTGAGGTCTTGATTTACTGAAAACCGAGTTAACTTGCTGAACTGGTTCATATAAAACCACTGAATTAGTAAAAATTTCTTGCATCGTCCATGAGGGAGGGGATACAGAAACGTGAATAGATATGGCCTGCTAAATTGATATTTGAAAACTCCCACCCATCAACTATGAGATTCAAATGAAAAGGTTAAAGAAAAAATTCAAAATTGTAAGCAAAAAGCTTTCAAATCTTCGAACGCAATCTAAATGAATGTTTTCCGTGAAACAAAAATTAAAAATTCGGGCTTTTATATAAACAAGATTAATTTAAAATTAAATATATCTAAATTATGGTTTCTTGAAATCAGTAGAAATTAAATGTAAAACAAGTAATAAATCATTGCTGCAAAATATGTATTAATTGAGAAATTTTTTCGACCATTGAAATATTATCGAACACTTTCTCACTTAAGTTTACAGTAAATGCTTATATGTTCATTTATTTGTTTAACTACTTAACGCACACCTTTATTTTGACTTTATACTTTCTTGTAATATTTTTTCGGTCTTTTTCTTGTCGTTGGGTAGTCATAAAGGTGTAGATCCAGCCGATCAACACCTCGCACTGTGTCATTTTAGTTTATGACTAACTTCGGCTTTGAAATAACATTATGGCCCCGTGTCAGTGTCTAGCGTGCAGAAATAATAGCATATTTTATCCCCTTACCCCAAAAACAGACATTGCAAATTTTGAGAAAAAAGTTATTTATTCAAACAAAACATTGTTCTTTTAAATTTAGCTGTCAAACTCAGAGACATTACAATAATATTAAAAACATTTGAAAATTGAAATTCTCCTCCCCATTGTTCTCATTCCTGTCCGCTTCGTGGAGAAGTCCTTCCCCTTCTTAGGAAAGTCTTTGTAATCAAGAATCAATGATTTAATATTCAATCTTTGATATGTTTAATTGAATTGTAAATTTTTGTATTTTAAAAATTGCCGGTAAATTTAAAATCCAAATCTTATTTTCAATTAAAATTTAATTTTAAATATATTTAAAATATAAAATATATTTATAAATATAAATATAACTCATATAGTTTAAATTTATTTTTTTTAACTAATATTAAATTATTATATAAAACTTGAAATCGGTAGATAAAAATATTTTTTGAAAAAAATAATTATTTAATAATTAAAATTATAATTTAAAAAAAATTTACTTGATTAATAGTATGCTAAAGATATTTTTATAAAAACATGTAAAGTAAAAAAAACAAATATACCATATCTTTATAAAAAGTCATCGGAACCTGTAAATAATTTTTAAATAGTGAATTTAATTATTTATTTCCTACCCTATTCATTTTGTTCAAATGTTCCTAAAATATAATTATTTTATATAATACAAGTTTATTAAAAAATATTATTAACATTCTTCAAGCTATTGTTTATTTTTGCATTAGGTTGGTAAATAAGAATTGTCGGTTTTTACTGGTTGACCGTAAAAGAAAATAACTCATTTCATAATAAATTTTATTAATTAAATTAAAATCGGTTAGTTAATTCCAGCAACAAAAAAATCAGGTGTCCTGGAATGGACAAACTCATTGAAGGGCATTTCAGCCTCACCTTGGTTTTTGAAGCATTTTTTTGAGTAGGAAGTTGCTGAGCTGTTTAAAGAAATAGAAATCCGTTGGCACCAAATCTGGCAAATAAGGGTGACGAGGCAAAGTTTCGTATCAAAGCTCATTCCATTTTGGAAGAGCCACTTTTGAGACGTGCAGGCAAGCGTTGCCATGTAGATGTATTGTGCCTTTTCTGAAGACTAAACCTGGTCACATACGCAAACGTTTTTATGTAGTTTATAGATTTCACAAAGGTATTTCTTCGATGTAATAGTTTTGTCAGATTTGAGGAAACTGTGATAAATCAAACCGACTTCTGACCAACAAATGGTCAACATTATCTTTTTTTGATGAAATTTCTGTTTTGCAAAATTATACCACTTAGCCGATCGTCGTCGGTTATCGTGCAGGATCTATTTCTCATCACATGTAATAATACTTTTGAGACACTGGTCACATCTCTTACACATAAACAGCACCGATGACACTTCATAACCACAATTTGTTTGTTTTTCTTGCGATTCGTGTAAGACTTTTTTTAAAAATTTTTTTCGTTTTCCCCATTGCTTTGAGATGTTTTAGAACTGTTGGATGTTTTACAGTCATATCTTTAGCATGCTCTGTGGACGTTGTACGTAGATCGACTTCAACTAATGTCTTTAATTTGTCGTTGTCAAAGATTGATGGTCTGTTACCATGCATTACATTTTCAAGACCCTCCTTTCAATTTCTAAACGCTGCAAACCATTGTTGAACGGTTCGCTAGATGTATTCGGGCCAAATGCCTTGTTCAGATTGAGAGCTGTATTTAATGGTTTGCGAAATCTTTTATATTCATAAAGGTAAATCGCTCGGATTTAGTTACTTTTCATTAGTGATTAATTACTTTAAATAATATAAACATTACCAATATAAACATAAAACATTGTTATTATATTATTAAATTACTGAGCTTGATTTAAGGTTTAAATTGATATACTATATAGCATTACAAAATGAATCATTTAAACAAATAGTTTGCGTTACAGTTCAACTATGCAGAAAACAACATTCCTTATATACCAGACTAATATGCAGTCTACCCTTTCAATAATGGACGTGACGGTAACCTTTTTGTGTGTCCACTACTGAAAAAATAGTCGACATATTCCTGAAATATAAATTTTTAATAATAAAGTTTTTATATTTAATGTTACAATTTGGTTTTCAATGCTTATAATTCGGTCAGCTTTAAATATAAAGGTAAAATTATTTTCAAATTTTAAATTAAAAATAATTTTAATTACTTTGATTTATACACTGATTTATATGTCCACTATATTTTCAGTAGTGGACACACAAAAAAAAGGTTAGCGTTGATCACATGGTAGACTATATATATTTTCTTATAATTATAAAAATTATTTGATTAAGAATAAAATAATTAATTTTAACAAACTTACTCTTCTGAGACGAGCCATTGCGTACTAAATTTAAATAATATTTGAAAAGTGTTAAATTAAACTTTAAAAATTAGTTAAAAATTATTATTATTATTATTATTATTATTATTATTATTATTATTATTATTATTATTATTATTATTATTATTATTATTATTATTATTATTATTATTATTATTATTATTATTATTATTATTATTATTATTATTATTATTATTATTATTATTATTATTATTATTATTATTATTATTATTATTATTATTATTATTATTATTATTATTTATCTAAGCTGGAAATATAATTGTTCAAATAAGTAACGAAGAAAGGCTTTCTGAAAGACGACAAAACAGAATTTAACACTCTGGGTAGCTTCAGCAGTCGGTTGAACATGAAGAGCTTAAAGAAAGAGTCAACTAATTTTGTGAATTAATTATTAAATAAAGACGAACAAATAACTTTGGTCTGTACAACCTCGTCAATGTGGATAAACGCATTTGATTTTTGAAATGTAAGACAATTGAACAGTAGTTGGCATTGTGATTCAGTATGAAAAGATCCATTTCACTATTGTTCTATTTTGGCTGACAGATAAAATTTAATTAATTTAATTGTCATCTAATTTTAATTTAATTAACTTTTAAAGCAGTGGATCACAATGGAAAACAAAAATTTGTACAGAATTCTAATTATTTTTTTTCTGAAGATCAAATGATACTTAATGATATTATTCTGAAGAAGTTCACTTTCAGAAAGAAAGACAGATAAAGAGTACTTTTTATACCATCCATTTTAAATGCAAGAAGGGAAAATTTTCTAGTTAAAATTTATACGAGATATTCGCAACTAGAAATAAATTATTAATTTTGTGAATTCAAACAATAATTTCTTACTATAAAAAAACATAATTGAATAAAATTATTCAAAACTTACATTTGGGTTCAAAGTTCGGTTTACCACATGTTCTTTCACGGAGATCTCTGGAAAAGTCAGTGATTGTCTTGTACTGTCTGTAATAATACTCTGCCGCTATTATCCATATATCAGTAAAACTTTCAAAACTTATAAATTACTTCAAAGGGTTCCAAAGCTGACTTTTTACAAAATTTTAAGTCGCGTTTCTCCTAAAGAGGGTAAACGTAATAAATAATTGAAAATGATAATAATTTAAACAAAACTTTTATATGTTTCCTTTAAGATCCTAAATAGGATTTTCTAAATTGTTTAAAATATTAAGTTGTAAAAAATTGAATAGAATTGAAAAAAGGTCCAATTATTGAAAATTTAATTTTAAAATGTAAGAAAGTTTAATAAAAACAAAATTTTAAATTTTAAAATTATGTTTTTGCAAATTTTTATTTTAAAAGCATATTTTTTATACTAGAATAGAATCACAACTAGTAATAAGCTAAATTTTTATATTAGAAAAACCCGATTATAATGTTAAAGCAAACTAACAAAATACATTTTTATTATGCAGAAGGGGTGAACTATGTTGAGGATATTATTTTTCCATGAAATTAATAATTATAATCAATAATTATTGATCTGACTCCTTTCGCGGAAGCATTTTTTAAAGTTGCTGTTAAGTATGACGTGTATACACGTCATTGTCCATGAAAGAGATGTTTCGGAAGTCTGAGAGGTAAGCTATCAATCAATTGGTTCAGAAACAAGTATGTTGAGCAACGACACAAAACAATTTGGAAATGCTAAAATATCACAGAATTTATCAAATACGTCAACAAGGCCTGTTCGTGCTAATCGAAACATTAAACCGAAAAGATTCCTTGACTAACAAGGGAATGTGATATTATTTGATATTATATAGTTGTTTTAATAATAAATAAAAAGCGCATATTTAATTAATAAATATATATTAATACTTTGTGTTCTTATTTCACATGGCATAACAGTAACAAAGCCAAGGATTTTTATGCTGAAAGAAATTTCAGTTTTTTTAATTTCGTAAAATAAATTATTTTCGCATTGTTATTAATGAATGTTATAAATACAAAAGCTACTGTAACTAATAAATAGCATGTATTGTGAGAAAATGTGTTGATATCTTGCTTTGGTATTTATTGGCGAATTTTTAATAATAAATTTTATTTATATTGTAAACTTATTTTGAATTTCTCATGGATATTTAGATTAATAAAATGCTTTTTACTTTCCTTTATTAGCGCTTTATCAACGAAATATTAAAATATAATAAATTAATTTATAATTATGAATAATTAAGTTATTTTTAAGAATAAGCAATTTATAATTATTTATAATATTTTATAATTGATGTTTAATTTGGAACAAATAACTCTGTAACACAATTAATTTATAAAGCAGATTTTAGAAATTTAAAATACATTTTTTGTCATTAGAAATGAGTACACCAATACCTCACTATACGGCCGCTCTTTATACAGCTTTTTGCTATAACGGCCTTCTTTAATTATGACACTGTTTCGATTTACGGCTAAAATGCTTCAATATAACGGCAACAAAAAAATTCGACAAAAAAGTAAAATACCTTCAATATAATTAATTTTACTGTCTGAATGTATATCTTCAGGTTTTTATAATTTTGCTAATTTACAATATAGTGCTACATAAAGTGCTATCTCATGACGTAGAAATTCAGATGTCATTAAAACAGAAAATAAAAAACTACAAATATTTATATCTGAAAACTAAAATTGATTTAACACAGAGCTTCTTAAACTTTTGTAATTCACGACCCCATTTATGATTGCCAATTTCTTGACGACCCCATACAAATATAAAAGAAAAATAAATTTATATTTTTTAAAAATTCCTATAACATCTTCTAATTCTAATTCATAGTAAATGTTATTCAAGTTATTACAATACTCTTAATAGAAATGCAGATACAATCAATCTTTCCGAACTAGAAGATTTTATATATTTATCTACGATAATTGTTATTTTATCTTTATAACAATAATTTTACAAGTTAAGAAACATTTTCTGTTAAATTGTATTTTTATCTCTCACGACCACAAATCGGGTCGCGACCCATGATTTAAGAAGCCCTGATTTAACATAAAATAAAATAAGCGTTGAAACAGTAATAATATAATAATTCTTGTTTTTTTCTGTATGTATGAATTCGAAAAATTGAAAACATTTCGAAAGCTTGGATGACTATTATTATCTTCGAAGAATGGTTCAAAAATTACTTTTGTCCAGAAGTTTAAAAAATATTTACAAGACAATAGCTTGAACAAAAGGCTTTGCTCATTTTGGATAATGTCCCAGGACATCCAAGTAATTTATAGGAATCACATGAAGATGTGGAGATTAAGTATCTTCCCAAAAATACTACAACTGTTCTCCAGCCAATGGACCAGGGTGCAATAGTCACTTTTAAGGAATATTATTTACGCAGAACCTTTGTAAAACTTATAAACGAAACCGATTGTGAATCTTCGATTAAACAATTTTGGAAAAACTACAACATCATAAATGCTGTAGAAAACATTAGCGAATCTTGGAAGGAATTAAAATCAACTACAATGAACCATGTTTGGAAAGAGAATTAGCCAGAATGCATAAAAACTAATGTTCTTGAAGTTCATTTTCTTTCCACAACCTGACAAACCATATTGCACCTAGCAAATGACTTTCGTTTTAAAGATTTCGAAGTTGTGCTTGATTTACTAAATTCGGATAGAGAATCCCTTTCACACGAAGAACTGATCCAATTGAAAGAAGAACGAGCACATGATGAGGAGCCAGAGCAGGAGTTACGTCAACAGTTAACATACAAGAACTTGTCGAATGCACTTTCTTATTTCGAAAAAGCCATAAATATCCACCTTGAAAATGATCCCGACGTAGAACGCAGCGCTAAAGTTACTCAAGGAATTAACTCAACCATTATCTGTTATAAAAAACTACAAAAAGAAGAAGGAAAACAAAAGACAAGCAACATTGGACCAATATTTAAACAAACCACGTTGTTTTATAAAAAATTAGAACTGATCCCATTGAATTTGATTTGTATAGGTTTGTATCAAATAACTGATTCGTTATACGGCATTTCGTTTTACGGCCAACTTTAGCGGAATGTATCTAGGCTATAAAGCGAGGTTTGAGTGTATTATAGAACAGTTGGTGACATTTAAAGCTTATTAATAACCATTAAATATGACGCTAAATGTTATTTAAAAGTGACCTTAAAAATTCGTCTGGTCACATTTAAACACCATTTAAAGTTCTGCCAAAAATCCCGCCAAATTTTATTTTAACAATTTAAGCTCCCACCAAATTTCAGTTACATAAATATCGAAATTACTCAGCTGGCAAAATAAAATTTGTTAGGAAAGGGGGGAAATGAGGTGAGGGTAAAATGATTTACGTAATATTATTCATGTATACTTGAAATACTATATTTCTAGGAATTTCGATACATTTTTTACAATAAACTATTTAAGGTTTCTCAAAATTTTATTCGCACAACTTTATTTCTTTACGAATCTAACATAACATACACGACTGCATAACAAACACTGCCAGATTCATGAACACATACTTATTTGTAGCTTGCAGTCGAAATCAGTGAATAAATACGAAATACAGCCTATTTTTCTACACATAATAAAATTAAAAGCGAATACACAAATAAGAGTTTATTATCTCTTGCAATTTTTTTTGTTTATAGTAGATCCAATTTAGACATGGTGTATCAATCAAATAATAAAGAAAGTAATTACTAACAGTATATTGTGCTTTCACATAATAAGAACTGGATCTCCTATTCTGCTCAATAATGCTCGCTTTTTGGCTTTCCTAAATATAAAATAAAATTTGTCACTCATAAATTAAAATTTTATAATATGTTGGTTTGTCTATTTACTTCAAGCGTACAGTCCAATCGCTTTTAGCCATGAATTTATGATAATTTATAAAAACAAATCTAGGTCACTATATAAATAGGATACTGTTAAAAATATGGGCCAACATCAGTTATAGCGCGTGAGTTATGACAAAAGCGAATTTTGTTTTAATATGGATATTTTTTGGCGGTATTTTTGAAATGTGTTTCAATATTTTGAGGTGTGGACTTGCCGAAAGAATAATTAGAGCAGTGTGAAATGTTAGTGAGAACTGTTACCCAAAATCAAGTGCTATTTTTATGCAAAAATAAAGAGCTTCATCGAAGTTTCAGATTTTAGATTTCTTATGACCGGAAAATAAATTCAATTAGAAATTCAAACCATATTCAAGAACTAAAAAATGAAATTCAAAAGTAAGTCAAAGTCAATTTCTACAAATACACTAAGCTTAATAAAAAAAGAGTAAAAGAGAACAAAGATTTTCAATTTAAGAGAGAAATAATTGATCAGATCAGAACTGCGCGTAAAGCCAGAGATTATTACCTATTGCAATTTTACAAAGGGATAAGTAGATGTGCTTGACAAAATTGTTGGGTTTTATATAACAAAATACAAGGCGTTGACCCATGGCACTGTTCTATAAAGTTTTCATTTTGATCATCAATTCATCCGTCTCTATGAAGATTTGAAAATATTACGTATCAAAAGTCACTATAAAAAAATTACACGACTTTTGAAGTTTTACCGCATCCACCTTACTCACCCGATCTATCAACAACTGATTTCCACTTATCCATCACTTTCCTTTAATTTTAGTTATCCAAACTGTTAAAATCGGCTGTGTCCATAAATGACCCCTACCGCATCATGCGGTAATTCAACGCCATTAGCATTCATAATTAGTAATTTTAGGATAAAAAACCAAAGCTGCCGAATTATAAAATATTTTAAAATTTATTGCAAAATATTGTAGTAAAAATAATTATAATAAAATATATATAAGAATCATACAAAAGCACTTAATTCCGTGGTTAAATTCTTTGAAATTTCATAAAAGTCCTTTTTGTCCCCGATTATGTGGAAATTGTAGTATCTTGACTTCTAAATTTATATATAAGTGACCGTTGTAAATCAAATTAAAAAAACAAAAATAAAAAGATAATGACTTTTTTTAAGACTTTACGGCGAGTATACTTAGCAATAGCCTGTAAATGATCATTAAGCATGTTAATGGTATATGAATAAGTGTAAAGAGTCGAAAATATACAGAAAATTGACACCATTAATAGCATCCACATAAACCCAACTACAAACACATAAACTCTTAACGCTTCTGGAAAGTGCTTTGGAAATGCAGCAACATCCATTGCTGTAAAAGTAAAAACAAGCAATGAAATTAAATTTAATAAAATAAACTTTTTAAAAAGTGCATTAACAAATACTACTCATTTTAAAAATAGTAGTGACATAAAATAATATTGCAATTTGTAGTTTAAATGAACTATGCTATGAATTATTTCTGAATTTTCAATTAATGTTTTTGATGTCATTGATGAATAAATCAAACCAGATTTCATTTATTTTATTTTAAATGTACAGTAGAATCTCAGTATATGGTACACCTTATGCAAAATACGATTAATTAAAATATACTACAATAAGTCAAAATCCTTTATCTTTTTGTTCATTACATAGTACACTGGTTCATTCGACCAAAACAAAGATGTTTTTATGGTGTACTTTATAGAGATATTCTACTGTATAATTAAATTTAAAAATATTAGATTAAATAAAAAGCTTAAAACCTTTAATTAGAATAGTCATATCAATGATGGCAAATAATATAATTATGTCTTTTTGGTGAAATTTGTTTATGTACGTCATTTCTGGTAAATTTAATAGTTAAATAAAAAGGTTTTTACTCATTTTTCATTATATTTTCTACAAAATTTGACTATGAATCAGATTTATTTATTTGAAATCACTTGAAAAAAGCTGTGCCGAAAATTCTTGAATACCTTAAATAAATCTGATTCATAGTCAAATTTTGTAGAAAATATTATGTCACTTATAAAGAAATCAGAGGTGAAAAACAAAATAAGTCTATAATATCATTTTTCATTGTTGAGTATTTCCATCTATTATTGTAAAAATTAATTTTCACGCCTGTTTAAGTTCTGTTAGTAGACAATCTCAAATTTTAAGTCTTGTTAGTCAAATTTTCTTTTGTATAGAGGCGATTTTTCAACGAGTTGTATCAGAATGAAGTTTATCATTTAAAAGCAAGAAGCATAATAGTCAATTTTTTGTTATCATGTTTACTTAAAAATATTGTGTGATTCTTCGAAAGTGTAAATATTTCTCCACAACTGGAAAGAAGATTTATTGTAATTATTTTTGCTAGGATTAAATACTATCCGTTCTTTTATGGTTAACAAATAAAACACCAATTTCGGTTATAATCATAGTTCTTTCAACACGTCTACCACAATAAATCTTTTATTAATCAATATTAATAATTCTGATGGTAACATCTGTATGTATTATGATAATGTTTCTACTTGCTCTGTTTACAATCATCCTCATTTCCGTAATTTCCAATATGACATCCGATATTACAATTTTGATGCAGCATTTGCATCTATGGTTGGACAAATAGATTATTTGACTAGAATTGTTCGCGGTTCATATATTTTCAGAATTCATGGACAAAATCATCTTCGTACTGGTCATAGGAAATCTGCTCAGGGAAAACAGTGTCAATATTGCTCAACTATACGTTACTGATTCTGAAATGTCAAAGAGCGACAAAGCAACATCCAGCAAATCTAACGTTAAATACTATTATCATCAAACTTCGGATTCTTTTGCATGTTCGGTGAGGTAGATTATTAGGAAGATCAACGCGCATTAGCAAACAATCAACTTCTTCCTGTTGTAAGTATGAATTTTTAAAGAGGCTGGTTTGCTAATAGGAGATGATACATTTTATCACTGTTCAGAAAGTAGCAATAATCTTTCATAAAACTGATGATCAGCTTCCCTTTAAAAGTGACTTTAGAGTGTATTTTCGCTACGCAGACTATGAATTTGATTATCATGAGCTCACATTTCATCTTTTTATCCAATGAAGTTCGTAATATTTATCCATTCAGTGAGCAAGCTGACAATCATGGACTCAAGTAAATCTTGATATTCATAATAGCAGAATGTGCAATAGAAAATGGTGAAAATATCTGTAAAAGTTGGTTTATACAATCCTATTTTGTACAGATGAAAGTTGTTTCAACAAAGAGGTGTCAATCTCATTTGCAAGTCGAACCAAATAGCTTGAGTTTTTAACGGAATCAGCAAGAACGAATCTACCAGGAACAACTAATGGCACCTCACTGATACTGCATGAAAAAATATTACCGGAAAAAATGCGAGCTATAATTTTGGAAAGTATGGCCAAGAAAATAAATTTACTAGACGCTTTATATCTTAAAAATAAAAATTAGAAATGGTTTCAAACATGCTGGGTTTTCAACAAATGGCAAAGAACTTGAAAACCTAAACATTCAACCACTCGCCACAACGATTACTGAGTTTGAAGAATGGATGGTAATAGATAATCACGTAAATGTTGCACAGAACGTAACATAAAAATACATTTTGGAAGTGTTATGTGTAAAAGTGTAACAAAGTCATCAATTGAAAATCATGAGTCAGAGGAGCATGTGAACATACAAACACCTTCCACGAGCAGCGAAATGAGAAAGGTGCTGAAGGTTTTGCGACGTGGTGTGCAGCATAGGTCCTCTGATTTTCTGACGCATTATGACTATGAAAGTTTCGTTAATAAATGGCTGTACAAAAATCAGAGACAACGCTGGATGAGTTTTTACACTAGAAGATCTTAAACATCGATATAATATATAAACCCAAAATGACGTTAATTGACGCAAACATAAAACACACTGTTAACTCGACTGTTAAGGTATGCCATTTAAAGTCTACAGTGATTTATACACACACACACCCTACGCCCCCCCCACCAAACCTCTCAGAATTCGAACACTTCCTTCTCTCTCGAGAGCTTCAAAATGTATGATTTGTTGGGTATAATTTAAATCATGATTTAAATATTGAATTGTGAAAATTTGTATAACATGTCAAGACCGGCAGGGTCAAGCAAATCAGAAACTATACAGGCATTACAGGGAGATGGAAACATTTGAAGCAGACATCATCATCGGATGAAGAATTCAAGTATCCACCACACTAAAAATAGAATCACTGCTAATAGTCCAATTTGTTCACATAATTCATGAACAATAAACCTGACAAGTTTGACATCAAGTTCTGGATGTTAGCAGCAGTCAATTCAAAATACTGCATTAATAATATCCCTATTTTGGAAAAGAATGAAGAGTTCAGCCATTAGGAGCACATGTGGTGATGACACTTTTGAAACCATATATAGGAAAAGGATAAAATGTCTGTACAGACAATTTCTTTACAAGTTACCAATTGGAAAAAGCACTCCTAGATCAGTTTACATCAATTGTTGGGAGCATTCGTGCTAAGAGGGAACAGTACCAAAGCAGCAAATTCACGAATAGCAATTCTATTAAAGTGGTAAAATTGATCTTATTTGCTATCAACGAAAGAAAGAAAAATAAGTCTATTTCTTCTATCAAAAATGCACAGAAGACAAAGTTGCAATCTTGATGGAAAGAAAAAGCTGTTCACCACTGAAGTCTATAATAAAAACAAGTTCTAATTAAAAATGCTAAATTCAATGTGTCGATCCCTATCAACTAAAGGAGCCAGTCAACTATGAACATTTGCAGCGTTTTGAAATCTGTTGGATCTGACTACCATAAACAGTTGAATAATTTACCGGAAAGCATGGGATCAAAATATTTCCAAACTTCAATTTCTTTTCATCCTCATTGAACAACTGAGTAATACAAATAGTGCAATGACCAGCACTACACAGTTTGAAAGGCCGTTAAAAAACTGCTTTCAAAAAGAGTCAACTGCCAAGTCAAAGTGAATTGCAACAAAAATCATCAAACCTCAAATTGCAGTGTATGTAGTAGACCCATGTGCAGACATTGTCAGGTAAAAGTTTGTAATCCTTGTTTCTTGCGATAGCAATGAAAGAGACAGTATATATTTGTGTGGGTGAGTATGTGTGTGTGTGTTAAAACATTAGGAATGCATGGCCAGTGTGACATTATTATATGACAAGTGTTCATTGTTTATACAAATATTTTAGTTCTTAATTGACATCGTTGGGGATTGTAGGTAGACATGTGATTTTCTAAGCAAACAAAAATTGGTAAGTAATGAGGTTTACAGATTAAAGAGATAGCCTCTAAATATGCAAATTCCTTAAAGAAGGTGAGTGTAATCCAAAACAAAGAAATGTAGTAGCCATATGACAGCAGTAAAACGTCAATTGAATTGAGGCTTCTAGTGTTAATATGAATTCATTTACGTTTTCTATTTTGTTTCCAATTTATTAACAGATATTTTACATGTATTTTTAATTAAAATAAAATTTTGTGTTTTTTCGTGTTTTCAAATATCAATCGGTTATTGATATCAAAATTCAAGAGTCCAGATATGATCACATTAAGCTGAGTTAACTGTATTATTAAAAAATTTATTGGTTTTTTAAATTATAGAAACTGTTGACTAGTTGAACCGAGTGTATAATTTATAATATTTTAAATTAATTCTAATTATGATTTTAATTAATTTAAAATACACACTTTTTATATTAAATAGAAATGATCTGGATACATTAATATATTGTAAGTTATAGTAGGTCATAATTCTGCAAAAACAGTGATACTCTTTTGGTTCCAGTGCATAATCAAATCTTAAACTTTGAGCATCTACAAGCAGCATATTTTCGAGTAAGTTTGCATTTGCGGAATAGACATCTATAGCATATTTACTTACATTAACCTCGATAGTTATATTCGGTTTGTCTCCATCACATAACCAATGAAATAAGAACAGACTATCCAAGGTATTGGTGGTACACGTTACCGAATATCCTTTTTGAATTTTAAAAGGAAATAGTCGTAAGTTAATTGAACGAGCTAGTAATTATAAATGATCTATTAATAATAAATGAGTTTATATTTAAATTATATATATTTCAGAAAAATATTTATTCGTCCAAAAAAGGTTCCCACACATTCTTTCTTGAGCAAAGACTAATCCATATGATTAGAGGACAGCAGTACAGAACATAAATAGTGTATTAAAATAAAAGCACAAATTTCAATCAATGTATACATTTACCGGTTTACAGAGTAAAAGTACGGAGTTGTTTTATAGTTAAATTAGAGTGTTTTTAAATATTAGAACAAAAAAATTAAAGTTATATTATGTTAAATTAAATTAACTTTAAATCATAATTTATTACTAAATGATAAACTATAACACTTTTTATATAATAGGTATTCATTTATTCACAATTTTAAATACTTTCATATCACACTTTATTCAGTGTATAAATTGATTAGTTAGTGTTTAAAATCACCAGGTTAAGATATTAACTTAAAGTGAACAGACATCCGGGATTATATGAGACTGTCCCGGATTTGAATTATTTTTTCTTCCCTAAAAACTGTCTCGGAAAATGTCCAACATTAGACATGCAACGTTTTTAACATTTCCTATGATTTTCAGCTTCCCCGACTTCATATTAGATAGCGCTTTTCTATTAAGTGGCAACAAATGTGATATCAAGTCATTTATAAAACAAAACATATTTTGTTTAATCAATTTACTAGAAATCAATTTGATTATTAATTTTTTAGTAATAAATGGATTATATTAACCTCCGAATAATAACTTGTTAAGTGTTTTTTTAATATTTTGATTTGAACGTTTCCCTCATTCCAATAAAAAATATCTGGTATTTTTGTGGTTGCAAGCTCTATTGTGAAAATTCTGAATAATCGGCTAAAAAGTACACTGAAATTTGAATTGTATAAATATTTGTATAAAAAAAATTGCATAATTCACAAAAATATATCACAATGTGTACTAATCTAAAACGATAATTAGGAGATAAACGTTTCTAAAAGTTTACTAAGTCAGGTTTAAAGTCAGGTTTTTTACGAGATAAAAGTGATTACTCAGGTTACGTGACGTTTTGACATGAATTTAATTCATTCATACAGCAATGAGTGAATACGAAGGCAGAGGTGTTGCGACAAATAATGAATAAAATTTTGTTAAGTTCGTTGGAAAAAAAGGCATACAGATCATTTTCATTAGACGAGCCAGCAAAAGGATATTTAATCCACACGTGACACAAAATTTAATTTTTATAAATAATAATAAAATAAACAGAGCAGTAGAGGAAAATATAATAAAGTTGCTTACAATTTTTATATTAATAATTGTTAATAAATATTAAATTTATATTTATTTATTAAACATTTATTGTAACAATAATTTAACAAAAATCAAACTAAATACCGAAAAAACCGTAGTTTATCATTTCTGGTATAATGATATTTAATGGGTGAATAAAATAGGAAAAGAATATCTGGAAGTGACCGTCAACTATTCCGCTATTCGGCCGCATGTCCATAATCATCAAAGGAACTTCATAATCTGTACTAACAGTTAAACGATATGCTACATGTGAGTGCCATATAATGTTTCTGAAAAATACACTCAAAGGATATCCGGTTTCTATTATTATTTTAATGGACTCGTATGAAGGTTGGATTTTATAAAAGGAAATTTGCGCAGATCTAAAATCTAAAATAATAAATTGATTAGTAATAATTTTATATATGGAGTTTAGCAGGACCGAGGTGAGAGCTAAGATGAATTCTTGATTCTAAAGTAACAAAACATAAAAATAGGTAATAGGTACTTTGAAAGATTATTTTTACTTTCCTAAATTAAAGTGTAATAATTTCGTTCTAAAAAAGAAGTACTGTATTTCACATGTTGCCAACAGAAAACAAAATTATTAAATGGTAGAGCATTACCATATCACTACGTAATCGAGTATAGGGTAATCAAGATACTAAGGGATTAGAATTTGACTAGATTTGACTGACAGAACATTATCTGAAGCTCTTAGACTAAAACAATTTTGACACCCTTATGTAACAAAGTTTAAAAATCTTATATAAATAAATCCATTGCATAAGTATTTATATATAGTATTAATATGTTGTAAGTAATTTACAATACCTAAGTCGTCTATATATATATATATATATATATATATACACATATACATAGATGACTTTTGCACAGGTACACGGAGTGCACACCCGAGGTCAAAAAATTAAACTCTCAAAATAAAAACTATTTAATTATTATTATTTTAACGTAATAAAAATAACTAATAATTTAGCAATGTCCCTAAAATTAAATTGACAAATAAATAACACCAGCTGTAGCAACTCTGTCCATCATACTTCAAACCATATGCACTGCCTGATTCACAAATATTAGTGTATAAATCACAAACATGAATAAACGCAAGCGTCTTCACGAATTTATGAATGCCTTCAAAAATCAGTACAGACTTGTTTGATGGAATAAATCTTTTAACAGAATAAAACGTCCTATTATTCTCCTGTTTTTAGTTATAAAAAACATTTATAATGTAAAAATAAAATCAATAATTTTATATTATAGAAGCACATAATCTTATCTGTGTACTGAATTTTAATATTGAAATGTATAAATACATTTTTTATAGAAAGTGCTAAAGTGATAGAAATAATAAACTGAATATAAACACATACAATCAAATATGTATATAAACATTCCAAGTGAAATTTTTACACAAATAAACGCATATTTATGTTGACAAAAAATTTGGTAAGAAATTGAATCTTTTATTGGTTTTACTTACTAACCTGTATTAACGATGAGTTTATTTACTGCGAACTGGTGTAAACACTGATACACTTTGACAGAAAATAACGATGCAAATCAATTTCGTGTTTAATGTTATGATTAGTGAATAAGTATGGTGCATTTGTTTTATTAAACTTTCCTCTTATTATGCATATTTTAAGGAAATGTTTTTTTGTAACATTGACACTGCTCAAAATATATTAAAAAATATATAGAAAACTGTGAAGAAATAAGCTAAATAAATTTAAATTTTATTCCGAAATACAAGCTATAAAATATAATGAACCCAAAAGAACAGGTAAGCAAGCTGAAGTATATTGTGAATTCAAAGATATTGATGGGAAAGCTGAAGCAGAATGTGAACTTGAAAAAAACCGATGAGGTATATGAAAATGAATGAGAAGCCGAAGGAACTGACAAGCGAGCTCAGAATGGAACTTAAAGTTCAACAAAGAACTAAATATTGAAAAGGAGTCGGAACAATAAAATACATTATCCTTGGACTATGATAAACACAAAAACAAATGTTTTTTCCAAAGACTTCATATAACCTTGAAATATTTGGGTTATAGAAACCGATTCTACAGTATTAACGAAATCAATCACTGTTGCTCTCGATATGAGATGTATTATTATTTTTCTCCATTTTCTGCAGTTTTTTCATTCACAAACTAAAGTGCCAACCCCTTTTTTCTGATACCCTTTTGGTCAAATAACCTTGATAGAACTAGAAAAGTAAATATGGTAAATGTTTATTAATTTCAACCAAATGTTTCAACACAATAAAAACCTTCAATGACTGTGATAACCTTAACAATTGATACAAGTGATACATGACATTACATCCAGTCCTATTTTTATATGTAAAATATTGCCATAATTTGTTTATTTTTGTTATGGAATGAATTGAAACAACAAATTTTCTCTACTAATATATAACAGATCATTCAAGGGGAAAATATCCCCTCTTGTTACTCCTCCTAAGAGTTCATTTTCAAGATTTTACCATTTAGAATAATGCGTTTAATAACAACAATAAACTTCAGACAAATGAAATGTTATTACGTTATTACAAAATCTGAAAACACTTGCATTTAACTATAATTTTCTTTAATATATTCCCCAAAGAAAATATACTACACCACTCCATAATATCCTTGGTAAAAATATAAATTGAACAGTCAATTAGCATTTCCTCGGTAAATATTGGATCCCATGAACATTTTAATATGGTATTTTCCACGTAAAATTTGTCAATAAATTTGACAGGAGTAATAGTAAAAACGTAAATGATCCTCGCATTGGGCCCCTGATCCACCATCAGGTTGCACCTTAAATTTACATTTTTTAGAAAATAAATGTTTTGTTCGTAATAGCTGGAGTTGATTATTTCGTTGGTTGGCTTGTCTAATAATTTTCATGAAAATCAACATCATATATAGAAATAAATAAATACATATAATTTTTTTTTGGGGGCAGGTGGAGGTGAAGAAACGAGGAAAAATAAGCAATTTTTGATCCCCCACTCTCTCTTGTCCCTTTTCACGAGCACCTTCATAATGTTTTAATTTCTTTTAGATTTATTATTGTTCATTTTTAAGCAGATAGTAGCCGCAAATTAAGTTATCCTGCTATGATAAACTATATAATGTTCTCAAAAATTTGTTAAGGCATATAAAACCAAAAGACTTTGTAAAAGATATTTTAGGAACCACTATTATGCCTTGAGAAATTTTGTCCTCGAGTAAGATTCTTCATATAATATCATTGCAGAAATGAATGTGTGTGTAATGATAAATAATAAGTATGCATGTGTATGATTTGATCTGTATAACTATCAGCACTTAAACTAATAATATTTATGATAAATTATATTACTGATAAGTATAAATATAAGAATAACATATATCAGGGAAGTTTATTAAATACGAAAACTATACAATAATTAAATAACATTATTTAATTATTATTTAAATTAATATTAATATAAGAACTCCTTTAAATTTTCACTACTGATTTCTTTTCATTTTAATAATATTTATGATAAATTATATTACTGATAAGTATAAATATAAGAATAAAATATATCAGGGAAGTTTATTAAATACGAAAACTATACAATAATTAAATAACATTATTTCATTATTATTTAAATTAATATTAATATAAGAACTCCTTTAAATTTTCAATACTGATTTCTTTTCATTTTAATAATATTTATGATAAATTATATTACTGATAAGTATAAATATAAGAATAACATATATCAGGGAAGTTTATTAAATACGAAAACTATACAATAATTAAATAACATTATTTCATTATTATTTAAATTAATATTAATATAAGAACTCCTTTAAATTTTCACTACTGATTTCTTTTCATTTTAATAATATTTATGATAAATTATATTACTGATAAGTATAAATATAAGAATAAAATATATCAGGGAAGTTTATTAAATACGAAAACTATACAATAATTAAATAACATTATTTCATTATTATTTAAATTAATATTAATATAAGAACTCCTTTAAATTTTCAATACTGATTTCTTTTCATTTTAATAATATTTATGATAAATTATATTACTGATAAGTATAAATATAAGAATAAAATATATCAGGGAAGTTTATTAAATACGAAAACTATACAATAGTTAAACAACCTTATTTCATTATTATTTAAATTAATATTAATATAAGAACTCCTTTAAATTTTCACTACTGATTTCTTTTCATTTTCAAATGACATTATATTTATTAAAAATTATTTTATTATGAATCCAGTAAAGATATCGATATTTGTTTTATATTCATGAATTTTCAGAACATGAAAAAAAGGCATTCACACCAAATGGTCAAATTTTTAATGTTTCCAATTCGGTATTGGGGGAAATTCAAAAGACAATATTGAAATTGTTTGTACACAGAAAATAATATCAAAGCAAACTTAAATAATTTATCTCACAGGAAGACTTTTTTCTTCTATCGCATGCATACATTATTTTTTAAATATTTTTAATGATCTTAGCAAATCGGTTGGTTATTTAAGAGTATTTCTTTTTTTATTTAATTTACTTTTTTTTATTTACTTTAACCTTTTAAGTGGCTATGACGGATATATACGTCATCAACATATGCATCAATATTTGACAAAATATGTTAAAAATATATCATAAATATTACTTTTGTTAACATATTATTTTAATAAATATCATCCAATAAGATATTATTTTATTTTGTAACACTATGCCCAAGACGTATATATACGCTAGCGGATAACAAAACTCACCGCTGAGGAGTGCATTTCGTTTGACAAAATAAACCATTTAAGAGGTTAATCTATATTTATTTACTTTTACATCTAGCGTATAACATTAATTTGTTAAAATTCCATTGACTAATCAGATTTCATTTAGCTTTTGACTACAGATCAATGCTTTCTATTTAAAACCAAATTTTGACCAATTAAATTAAAAATCTCATTTATAATTTTCAAATATTCTTAATTTTACTGTATATCATAATTTGCCAGTATCCAAATGTAATGTTTTCATTCGAATTTTTCCATTTGACAATCCAAACAAATGTCGCGCATGTCATTGCTACTGGAATCCCAGGACCTTCAATGGGATAGAAATCAACTAGATAAGGATCTTCATAAGTTTTATTAAATCGGACTTCAGGTGAATTTATTTCAAATAATACATAATGCAAAATATCAGGATAATTCAGTTGCGTTTCTAAAAGTATGGCATTGTTTGTGAAAATGTTATAGTGGCATGGATTTGTACAATTAATATACCAATATGTAAAAAGATTTCCTAAAGCGGTTTTATTAAGTCAATAATTATTTAAAGAAAACTTGATCTTGGAATCCAAAAACCAGATTTCTGCTCGAAAATTATATTATAACCCTTTACTTTGGCCACACATTCACAATAAAGTTTTGATTTCCTATAAAAATTTTTCACAATTAATGAATTTTGTTTGACTAAGAAATGACGTAAAAAATATGCAAATTTGTAACTTGAGAAATTGTTGTTTGTTTCATTTAAAATTATAAAACTGCCGAAAAAGTTGCAACGCCAGAACAACTCAAACACTTTTGGATGGGTTGTTATGCAAATCATTTGAGTACCGATTTCAAAATTGTCAGGTATGATTTTTACGTCAGTATAATCTAAATTTAATAATAATCATTTAAATCATAATATGTTAATAGTACAATGTTAGGTTAGACCATAGATTATCAAACTTATTTCTTTTACGGCCCCCTTTGAAAATCAATTATTTTTCAGCGCCCCCATAGTGCGCGAAACCACTAATGAAAATATAAGAAAAATTACTAGCTTTTATATAGGATTTAAATACAGCAAGTACCGACCGGGAATTAGACAAACACGCACAAACTCGTTTATCTCTTTCGACGCTCAATCGTACTGAGCAAGTTAGGACAAATATCGATTAACCAGCCGATTGCTACAATAGCGTTATTTAACAGAAACTTGTTACTACTTGATTGCGAACGGCGTTCGGGATATCCTACGAAATCTATGTTAAGTATTTTAAGTTTTTATAAAATCATACAGGGTAGAAATATAAACTAATTATTCATTATTGTGTAGGTAGGTTTTAATTTTAGTGGAATTTAAAATATAAAGTAAATGAAATTACAAATCTACCAACGCTCTCTTAACCCACGTCAACGCCCCCATTTTATTGTGGGCCCTTTAACACCCCTTCTAGTTCTCAAACGCCCAAAAGGGGGCGTTTGAATTCAAACCTATGATCTTTTAAAAGACATTATCATTTCTCTTAAAAATACAAACTAATATGTATATATTTTAATTAATTATAATTAAATTCATTTATCATTGGTTAGATTTTTAACACTAGAACTACCGAGTCCGTAAAAATGACTGTTTTTGAAATGGTAGAACTAGATATATCAAATATGGTGGTAAATCTAGTGTTAAGTAAACAAAACTTTGATCAAAAAAAATTGAATACGTTTAAATTAAATAATTAAGTACGTCAGAAAACCAAATATTTTTGAATTTAATGTTTCGTATTTTTGATATTGTCGTTTTTATAAAATCAATAATAAAGTAAAATATTAAGTAAAATATTAAATTAAAATTATTTTATGATTAAATTTTGTAAAATTAAAATTGAAACTTAAATTATTTAAAATATATTAGAATTAAAATAGTTTAAAATTAAAATGAATATTTTAATTTTAATCTTTGAAATAAAATAGTTTTTAATAAAATTGCTATTCAAGTATGAATGTGGTATGTTGATATATTTTGTTTGTATTTGGTTGAAATGAAAATTTATAAAAAGAAAACGTCCCAAGAATATTTATTTATATAAGCAGATTTAATGAAATATAATTTTGGATTTATTTAGTCTTAGTAACTTATTTTATGACAGAAGAATTGAATGTTATAGCTTCTAACAATCCGTAAATGAGAAAATATCGGGATAATTAATTTTAAAAATTGTTTTAAAAGGTTCAAATAAAATAATTTAGTTCATAATTCTTTTTTCTTATATCTCCACAATTTTTAAATTCTTACAATATTTATTTTTTTGCAAGCTTTAAATAGATTTAAAATAATAATTAATCAATAGTTTTGGAAAATGTTTGTTTCTTTGAAAAATATTTGGATTCGTTTCATATGCATCTCTTGTTAACATATTTGAGGTTTTGTGAGTAATTAATTCATCATTTTCGACGATCTTTGTTTTACCGTTTTCCAGAGTGCACCATGACGACCCCCCCTGTTTTTGAAGTTCATTCTACAAATTTAATATAGAAAATGAATGAAACCCGAGATATAAGATACTCAAGTTTTAGAAAATATAATCACGATGGTCAAGTTGTGGCTCGCTAGCCGCATGAGGCTATTCAAGAGTTTTATTGTAAAAAATATGTAAAATTTGTCAGAAAAAATAAATTATGATTCAAAACCGTTTTTTATTTTTATATCAATGATTTTAGATGCGGCTCCCATTATTTCTAGGTAGGTAACTTTGAATCTTGCTGTATGATGCCTGACCACCTCTGATATAGGATATCATTTTTATTATAAATGCAATTGCAAAATCATACTTGTAATAGGTAAAGTAAAATGTTTTCTTTGTATTGAATAAGATCTCGATCCGTAAGCCACTTCACACCAACAAGTTGTGTTCTGTAAATTTAAAGTAAAGTCGAGTTTCATTCTCAGTTGAGAATCTAATGTAATATGTTTGAATATGTATGCAGATATGGGAGACAACTGATGGAAAATTGTAAAATTACCAATAGGCATTGTAATGTTATCAAAAATACAAAACCAATTCAAAGAAACGTATAGGTTAGAACTTGAAAAGCATTTTATAACATCCAACAATTTCGGATTTGCAGGATGGATAAACAAATTTTCTAATTTTAATAAGCATTTTCTTAGGAAATAAGCTCACAAAATATTTACCTCCTTCTGGTAAGGTGAAAATTATTTTAGAGACCGGTTGTATAGAATTGAAAAATGGGAACTTGGTTCCACAAAAGTAATCAAAATAATTTTCTAATTTTCCATAATTTAAATATATTACATTATTAAAGACTTTTAGACTTTGAATAAAGTCATTTGCTATTGCAACTGAAGAAGTGCATTTCCAGTCAAAGATTAGGTCTCCAAGTTCGCCGTCGATTTTGCACTCAAGAGTTTGAAACATTACTGGAATTGATGGAATCAGTTTTAATTTTGGTCCAACTGAAAAATTTTAATTAATTTTTATCAATTTATTTATTTTAAGTAGAATATTTTATATATGATAATTTAGACATGTCTTTGATTTGACATAATATTTTTTGATAATATAATTCTGCCTAAAAAATTATAAATGAACAAAACTTAAAAAATATTTTTATCTATATATAATAATTAATGTAATTCTTGTTTTAATTTTATTTATTATCAGATTTTGAATTTATTAATTTATCTTTTTTCTCACATTAAATTTGTAAAACCTTCATTATTATAAACTCATATTTAATGTCAAATTTGTTAAGGGCAAATGTACATTTATTATTGCTTAGTTTAGTATATTATTGAGGCTCATATTTATTGCACCTTCGTTGTTATACATCCGTTTCAGTTCATTAAAATCTGCTATAATAATATGAAAAAATCAATAATGTTATAATATAGGGACATACATACTTACCCGTGTCTGCATGTAATTTGTTCAACTGAATAAAAACTTATTATAGGAAGGAAAGAATTTGAAGAAAAAATTTTTTAACATAAAAACATAATACATAGTAAATAATGCATCCAAATTTTCAAAATGTAGAAATGTTCAGATCAATAAAAACTCTATATAAAACTATTTTTAGTAACTCTAGACAATATTTTTAAAATTAAAGTTGAAAATTTTTGAAAAAAATACCAATAATTCTACTTTGAGTTGTAAAGAAAATTAAGAAATAATTTCGTAAGATTTTTCATGAAATTCAATCAATTTAATATTTTTACAACATTTCAGATATTTCAAAAATATCCATCGAAACTCTAGGTTTTTGAGTTTTTACCTCATTTGCAATTTACCAGGAGCAGTGGAACCAGAACCTTCAAATTATGTGTTTAAAAAATACTGAAAACATAAGTTTAAAAATAATATTTTTTAAAAAGTATAAAAAATCCACATCATTAATACCATTGAAAATGGGGAAGTTTTTATAAATTTGGGAAATTAACGGAAATTTCCAAAGGCTCATTAAATCAATAAATATCAAAAATTTGGATTTGTCAAAAAGTAAAAAAGATGGCAGCTAAAACGAATTTCCAAGGAACAGAGAAATAGTTTATTCGAATATAGAAACTTTTAAATAATAAATTTTAGTTTTCAATTAATCGGACTTACATTTATTCGAAAATAATTCCATTAATTTACATAAATTGGCATAAATTCCTAAAAAACCCAAAGAAAATTAATAAAAGTAAATTTAAAATACACGTTAATGAAAAGTATTATTTAAGAGCTTGATTAATGATCTCATAAATATACGAGATCACAATCCAAGCCTTAAAATATACTTTATTAAATAATTTACCTGTCAGCCATTTTA
The DNA here is from genome assembly GCA_022537955.1 of Schmidtea mediterranea. Classification (NCBI taxonomy): domain Eukaryota; kingdom Metazoa; phylum Platyhelminthes; order Tricladida; family Dugesiidae; genus Schmidtea; species Schmidtea mediterranea. The sequence continues at coordinate 19,136,688 of CM039681.1, forward strand.
AAAATGGCTAATTCATAAACTTAATCATAATTGTAGTTGGATGTTCATTAAAACTTCTAATATAGAAGTTTTTAATGAACTGAAAAGGGTTTAACTGCATTTAATTATTGAAAGTAGGTGTAATGTTAATAATGATACTTAAAACAAAATGAAACACTTTTTTTTGAAGTATAAAGAAAATAATAAAGTTGGAAAGTAATGAATTAAAAATAAATAAAATTAGTCTTAAGAAATAATTTGTTACGTAATTTGCAAGAATATTTTTCATTGTGAAATTTGTTACATTGACTTACAAACAAATAACTTATTTTAATTTTTAAAATATAATAAAAGTTAGTTTTTTTATATATATTTTAATTAAAAAAATTATTTAATTATTATTTAAATTTGAAAAAGGTTTTCCGATGGTGGAAATATTTTTTGACGCATTTGTAAATCACAAATTTCAGAACCATTAAAACATATTTTTTTATTATAAAGTATAATTTTGGTATACTTTTTATTTAAAACGGATTTTATTAATTACAGAATATTAACGTAGAAACTATCAAAGTGATATCTTGAGAAATATGAATATGTCTTCAAAGTCCCAACAGAAATGGCCAAAAAAAGATATTTTAATATTTTGTTTTAGTATCTAAAATATAAAAATAAATTTACCTGTTTTTGGCAGTTGTATAGGTTTACGGTTTGATATTTGAGAATTCTCAAGTGAAGCATAACAGTAACATGTTACATCAATTTGGTTGTAGTAAAAATACAGAGATAAAAGGTTTTTAGTAGAAAGAAGTGAATGATAAATTTCATTTACTGTTTTTGGCGAAAATGAAATATTTCTGTTACCCAATTCAACTTCCTGACCATTAAAAATGCACTTCCATGAAATTATTAAAAATATTTTAAACTCTGCATCACATGTAACATTTGAATACAATTTCAATGGAGTCGGTGAAATATTAATAATAATATTTTCTTAAATATATATAAAAAATTAATCAAATATGAGTAAAAGAAAAAATAGGGACAAAATATATTAATTTTCTTAATTTATCGTAATTTTTATTGAATTAGAAAGTAAAATTTAATAAAGTTGTGTCGAAAGTTTTGATTGGTCTAAAGTCTTATAAAATTAAAAGGAAATTGAATGCAGTTGATAAATGGTGAAAATTGATAAAAGATACTTTATCGATAAGAATTATGTGCTTACTATATTTAATTATTATATTTTATTATTTAATGTAATTATTATATTAAGTCATTACATTTAATCAATTAATTATTATTTATAATTAATATATGTATAATATATTTATAATTATTTATATGTAATAATCATATTTGATTAATTATGCTTCATTATTATGGATCATAATCAGGCTACTGTAAGTCTTCACTGACTCCTTGTCGAATATTGAAAGACAATGAAGAGAGGAGACTTTTATTTTTATCCCATTTTTACAACGGGATAACGGCTAAAATCTAAAAATGACAAAATCCGTAAAATGGGTACAAATTTTATTATAAATAAATAATTAAATAAATTTAGCAACGATTTAATTAAAAAATAACGTCAATAAAAAACTCTTCGTACGATATATTTCGACAGAATAACTGCCATCTTCAGGTAGACAAAACCAACTTAAAATATTATCAATTAACTTTTAATTTAAACAAATTATTTTTTTATATATATTTAATTTTGTAATAAATAAACATTTATAAAAATATTCAAATACTTTTAACTAATTTTAAAATGTTGCTGATAAGGTCATTGGATCAAAAGATTAATGTGCAAAGTGCTGTGACTACGAATGTTTTGAATGTTTTTAAATAGTTTAAGTATGTTAAATCATGTTTATGTATTGTTTTTTTAGAAAAACATTTTTAATATTATTAAAATAATTTAATTTATAAATTACATTATTTTTTAAAAAATTATAATATAGATAAAAAATTATAATATTTATATAAATAACATTTTAAAATTAGTTAAAAGTATTTGAATATTTTTTAAATGTTTATTTATTACAAAATTAAATACATTTAAAAAAAATAATTTGTTTAAATTAAAAGTTAATTCATAATATTTTTAGTTGGTTTTGTGTACCTGAAGATGACAGTTATGCTGTCGAAATATATCGTACAAAGAGTTTTTATTGGCGTTATCTTTTAAATTTTATTATAAATGTTATTTTAGTTATTTGTTATAAAATTTTTTTTTTCGAATGCCAATTTTTGATTAAAACAAATTTAAATCTCGATTTATACAAGTTTCTCCTCATCAGATGAAACTTACCCACAAACCTTTGTCCTCTTGACCATTGCTAAACTATTTTCAACTTGAGTTTCTTTTCCCTCTTTTTCAATGTAACACAAATATTAAATAGTACAATTTAAACAAATATACAACATAATTATTACGTGTAGGTAATTTTAACGAAAATGTAGCATATTCTGGATAGAATTCACTGAAATTGCAAACGCAAGTACAGTATAAATTATTGTGATATTGATAATCAAGATTAAAAGTTATTTCATTTCCATTTTTAATAGTATTTTTACAAACGTGGGACAAATACGGTGACAACTGTGATACACAGAAAAGACATTCCCAATTTATTTTAAATCCAGTAATATTATGCAAAAATGTGCAAACCACAGGAGATTTTAGCTTTTGAGGAGTTGTAATTGATAAAAGAGTTGGAGCTAAAATAAAAAAATATCAATAAATAGGTTTAAAACGAAAAATTATTAATATTTTATGTTTTAAGAAAGTGACTATTTTTAATTTTATAATGAAGAAAAAACAATTGACAAAACGCTCTACAATATTTTGTTGTATTAAAATGATTTCTTTGCTTTTCTAAACATAATTAATCCATGATGGCTGTAAGTTTTTAAAATATTATTATAAAATTCGTATGTTTATGGTATGTTGAAATTGTATAATTGCATTGCTCGGTATATTATTTATATTTTGGGAAATTTTTTTTGTTTAAATAATATATAATTGAAACGACTTATGAATAAAGTCAAATCTTCTTCTAATAATGCCCACGATTAAAAAATAGTGAAAAAATTAATTTTATTTGAACAATAATTAACTGTTTAAATATTTTAATATTTCAAATTTACGATAAAATAAAATATAATTTTAACTTTTTAATGGCATTGTAAAGTCCATCAAAACTGTAACATTATAAAATCTACCAATGCATTTACAGGTTATGGATGCATTCAAAAATACGTAGTTATATGTTATTTTTTGTAAATCTACAATAATATTTTTAAAAATGTATTTCAAATCTTTTCTTAGAAAAACCAATGATTTCGGATCACCCATTGCTACCCTAGTACCAAAGAAATCACAATTATATAATATAAAATATATATTTGGATGACTTTTACAAATATATGAGTAAGTTAGAAGTTGATTATATGAGACCGGAGGATAATCTGAATATCAAATAAATATTTATATTTTTTTAAAAATTTTATAATTAATGTCAATAAAAAATAATAGAAATAAAAATTTCAATATGAACAAATAATATAATAATAATAATAATAATTTATAAATAAATAATTAAATAAGCTTGACAACGATTTTATTAAAAGAAAGCACCTTTCAAACATTCGCTGTACAATATATTTCGACAATTTAACTTTCACCTTAAGGTAAAAAAACCAGTTAAAATAGTATCAATTAATTTATATACAAATTATTTCTTAATTAAGTATTTTAATAAAAATTTAAATACTTTAAAATAATAATACAATATTTTATACATTTAAATGATTTTATAATAAAAACACGAGTAATCCAAATAAAAAAATATATATTTCATAGAAATTATCCTCATCATTAACCTGCCATCATAATGTTTGTCAAATGCTATATACGGAAACAATAATGATGAAATAGTTACTATTTAATAATTTAATTAAATAATCTCTAAAAATCTTTGCTGATTGAACTTTCATTTTAGGAGATTGTGATTATATCACAAAGCCTCACATAAAATTCTTTCCCACTTATTATTGATGTTTTATATAAAATTTAAAAATCTTATAAATGAGTTGTTTCATTGCAAATTTTTCTATGCTCAATAATATTACTCACGCTTCTCAATCGGCTATGTTCCTGAACTTGCATGAGAAAATGGCGGGAAGTGGCATTGCACCCATTAAATGAAAATTTATACACTAGATCCGAAACTTAACCTATTGGGGTTTGAGATTTATTACTAAAGCCAAAATTTGTGTCATGGCTTGCTTAAATTGGATTCATTCTCATAAATCTCTAATTTTGTTTTCGCTGTCATAGATCCATTGTAGTTTGGAATCGACCTTTAGAGGTTGATATAGACAACTTTTGGAATCTCTGTTTTAAAATGAGTATGACTTTAAAATCTTTTTCCAACACAAATGGTTTAAAGATAAATAAGTTAACAAATATTTGATAATTAATTTTACTCATTGCGTTTATTATTTGTGAAGCTTGATAACTATTTTGATTGAAAACTACTTCACAGATAATAAGTAAGGGTTTCGGACTAAAGCTTAGCCTGATATCCAAGAATTCCGGAAAACGTTGGTCGTAGATTAATTTCGGTAAAATATATTCATTATCCATTTTCGACAAAGAATTAACCCCGGAGCTCGGCAAATTGACGGAAACTTTATCAATTACACACTTGAATTGATACCAAATAATTTTAGATTTATTCGGAAAAACACATTCGGCCTTCTTCATGAAACCGACATTTATTAATTTAATTTCTAAATATTTTGATTAAATATCATTTATTTATTTTTAATATGAACTCACGAGATTTTGAGAGTTGATTGGTGAAGAAATAAATATAAATTAAAATAGATGACACATCAATGATGCTTTCCACTATTAATAATTTATTTATATATTAACATTATATGGATAGGCTCACTTAAAATAATAATTCCTTTGTATGACGAAAAAGATAAAATATCTTCAAATTGCTTTGGAAATTTGAAAATCATTCTAAAAGCTTTCCATGTCTTGATTAAGAAATATAATTTTTAGTATATTTATTATTAATAAATTTATCTTTGTAACATTAATTTTATTTATAATCTATTATAAAATCAATAAAGAAAAGAAATTAAAATTTAATAAATTTATAATGACAAATATTATTTTATAATAAAATATTATAAAAGATTTGTAAAATTCAATAAAAAAAATCCGAATAAATAGTAAAATTTTTAAATAAAGCGAATAAATAAATAAAATAACTATCAAAATATTTATAAATATGTTTATGCATGGTATTTCCTTGAGAATAAGACCCCACCAGAAAATAACTCGACCATATTTCAAAAGTATGAAATCTCAAGAAACCTTTGCTGAAATTCGGGGTTTGAAGAGTTATTACGATTTTCAAGAAAAGATAACATAGCAATATTTAAATAAATGAAAAATTTTGTACATAAAAGAAACAAATCACCTAAAAAAAGTCCAAATCCGTTTTTAAGATCTAAACTTATTTGTCGATGGAACTAAATCTCTATCTGACTCCTTGTGTTCAATAAATAAATAGATAAGATTATAATCCCAACAAAATAAATTTATTTGCAATATAACGCCACATTTTACAATTTGTAAGAGTAAAAACCCTAATTAGTCCCTCAATAATAGACAAAACACAATCTTTTATTCAACCTAATTACTTTCGAATTTTCTAATAACTTTTCAAGAAACGATATGAGGGGATCTTTGATGATTATATTTCCTTTCTTTCCTTTTTGTTATTCAACCAATTGAGTCTACATGTTTATTGCTCTCTGCTTATAAAACATTATGTTCCCCATTAATCTTTGCCGAAATTTTTAATCGGTTGAACAATTTATTGCCTATTAGCCTAATTCTCGGCAACCCATTAATCTGAAAATCGGCTGCGTAGCCATTGATTAATGACTAACCTTAAAATCAATTAATTAAATAATATATTTTTGGGTTCTTGACCCTTCTAATCAATTTAAAATTATTTGATTCGTCTTCCGAATTTCATTTGTCACTGACTAAGCCGAACAATATTTATTCTTATTTTTTTCGAATTTTTCGTTAATTTTAAATTGATATTAATAATTTTAAATTTTTATCTTTTATTTCATATATTTTACTTAACCAAACAATAAGTTGAAAATATACAAAGTTTTACGGAATACTTTTCTGAAGTTTATGTATAAAACTTGATAAATTTGAAATTAGAACCTCTTAAATTTATAATGAAATTAATCTAAATTTGAAATAAATTTTAATGTATTCGCAAAAAAAAATTACAAATTTATAAGTATGTGATAAAAATTATTCACAATCAAATCAAAAAATAATAAAAATAACTTAGTAAACCAGTTCGTTTCTATTGTGGTTTTGAATGTGTGCTGAATTATCACATAGTAAGAACCAAAATAATTTATTTTTTATTTGCCAAATTTATTTTATTTCTTGTAATTTATATTTAAATTATAATAATAAACTATAAAAGTAATTTTTAAGCAATTTCATATTTTTAATTTAAAAATAAATTTTTAAAATCTTAAAGAAAAGAGACTCAAAAATGCGATACAATATGCGTCCTGCCATCATCAGGTACGATAAAAAACTATAGATATTATAGATTTATAAAAAACTAACACAATTTTTAATTTTTTTAAAATAATTAATTAATTTTCAATTTTAAATCTTTTCATGAAATAAATTTAAAAATTATTTTAGTTTTTGATGATAACAATCGACTAAAATCCTCTGGATTATGACAAAACCAACACAACTTTAGGGTCATCTTCCTTAAACACACGTTTAATGCAATTTATCTGAACATTTAATTTATTCACATTAGTCACATTACACTAAGACATTCTAAAATACGAATCCTTAGAATTTTAAATGCATTAATATGTACTAGAAAAGTAACTACTGAAAAGAAAAAGTTATTATCAACGATTTATTGATTAATACAGAGGTATTTTATACAAGACAAAGTTGATTTCCTACTTACGCCATGGACTAGTAATCTCTACACACTGCATATGCTAATACGCAGATGTAGACATTACTAAATATAGATTGAGTGATCATTCCTTTGTAAACTATTAATATAATGCCAAAAAATCTCTAAATTTTTGAGAAAAATATCATCTAATATAGTTTAAATAAATATGAAAATAAAAGTATAGTAATTTTGAAAATAAGAAAATTAGAAAATCAATAAAAAATTGTTATTTTTTTAAGCTAAATATATAATTTTGAGTTAAGTAAAAAAAATTTTGTTACTTTGGACTATACGTCGTTTATTAATATAGCATGTAGTAATGAAGTTTTCACGGAAAATATTTATACCAATACCGGTAGTACCAGTATTGGCAAAAATATTTTTGGTATTACCAGTATCACGCAACGCCAGTATAATTGAAATCACATCCTTGCATTCGATTAATCTATTCTTCCTTTTTGTATTATATATAATATATATTTTGAAAAATCATTTTATGCACTAAAATAATAAAAAAAATAAGAATTTACCATTTCGTATTTAAAATCTTGTGGACAACTGAGGTGTTTCACTGATATTCTATAATTCTTTGGAAAGATGTTTTCCATTTAAAATTAGACAATTCATTACTGAAAAAATCCGAATTTCGATTTAACAAAATAAGGAAGTTCAACTAATATTTATCAAATCTTTCAATACTTTCATTTCTATGGCTTTTCATTCTACATCATATAAAATATTATAATATGTAATTTTAAAAAAAATTATTGTGTTGGGTTGATGCATAATTTAATTGACCTTAAACCCTTTAGATGAGAGATGTGGATAAATCAGAATCATTTAAATATTTTTCGTTCGTTTTATACCTTTTAAATTTTTTGAATTTAATTCTGAAGATGAATAAAGAAGCAGAAGAAATAATGATAAACGTGTAAAAAAATCACAATTATATCTTTAATTTTATTTGACGAATAATTGACACATTTCCTGATTTTTTATGAAATCTAAATCCACATATATATATAGTCTAATTATATTAATCACTATGTCTGGTATATCCGTAATCAGTATATTCTTTGATTAATATCAGACATATTTATTAATAAAATAAAGTTTTTCAAGTGGATTTGGTAGTCTGATAGCTTGTTACCAGTTTCTGTTTTGAACTTGTAGTTCACAGAGGTAAGATTGCATCTACCATGGTTTCAAGTGAAAGGAGGTTTTTTCTTGATGTCCAGTGCATCAGAATAAGTGTATAACGGTGTTAACTTGACACCAATTTTACACTTACCGGGCGTGAAGAGAAATCTGAGTGCCTCACGCATAGTACTGACGAGAGCCATTAGCTCGAAACTAGTATACTATTGGGAATTGTACTGGATATCACTTAATGTCTAGTTTTCATTATCATATCTTTCATGTATTGTTACTTAACCTTATTATTAGCGATCGGAAAAAGAGGTTTTTTCGGGTAAAAAAGAGTGCAACGAGTGCTTTTTATTTTTCAAATAAACTTGAAGATTTCAAAAAACGAAAAGGAATCGATTAGGAATATTATATTCTCCTATATTTAAGAAAATATATTAAGATTTTTTTAATAAAAAAAAGTCAATCTTATTTATTAAAATATAAATATAGTAATTTTGGCTGATTTTCTGTTATTAAGCGCCGTTTGTTATCCGTTAAAATGTTATTTAACATCGAAAAACTATTTGAAAATTTAATCAGAATCACTACAGTTTATGTGGTTATAATTTATTTATAAATTTACTAATATTAACCCAGAAATTTGAAAGAGTGCTTTTATGAAAAAAGAGTGCGCACTCTTTTTTTCCAATCCCTACTTATTTTGCATTTTGAACTCCTTCATTCACTTTTCTAATAATTACTCTCTTGTCATGTCATTCTAATACATGGTTTCCAAATTCAATCTCCATCAAGCAAAATGAGGTTTCTATTATTGATAAGATATATTAGTGACATGCATTCAGCATTTTAAGACAATTACAACATACATCCTAATTTATCCATATCATAAAAAATACAAATAATCTCGCAATTTTCAGTCAATTGTCAGAAAGGTAACACAAGACCACCTAGAGAAATTTTAGGATCATTATCTGTTTGGTGACGAAGTTTTAAGCAAAATGCTGGAAGACGGATATACATTTTACGGAGAAATGAAAATTATTTTTAATATTCCATCTTTTTTTCTGTTATATATTTAAACTTATTGCTGTTCTATACAGGACCAATTTAATTATGAAGCGGTCTGGTATGTTTTATTTGATAAAAATAAATATTTTAAACTAACCTTTAATTCTCTCAGTATTTCAGCGTTCTATTAAAAATAAAAATAAAAGAAAGGAAATTCTCAAAACTGTATATACCTTAAAATCCGTAGCTAGGTTATACCGATAGATTCTATGGCGATTGTCCTAAAGTTTCAAATTAAAAAAAACATCTTTTTTAAAAATAAATGATTTTGAAATTGTTTATTTTCCTAAATTTTATACATTGGACAACACTTGAATATAAATTGCTTAACCATTTTTGGGCCTTAAGCGCGCTAACGCACTTGACTTTAGTATGCATGATAGAAAATGTCTATTACAGCGACATCTCTTGAGATTTCCGGCCCATAGTGAGAGGCAGTACTAATAATTTGCGGTGTGTAAATATTAATATTTATGATTATATTTTATAAAAATGTTATGCAAAAAAATTGCCCCGAAAGTTGTATACATTTGACAACACCATATATTTCTGACTCGCTCGGCAATTAAATTGTTTATTAGCTCCATAAATATAATTCTCAAAATTTCTATGTTGTTTAAAATAATAGAATGATTGTCAAGCTAATTTTATTTAATGACAGGATTCAATATGTGGATTTTTTTTTCCGGGCCCCTAAAACTGTAAATAAAAAATTTGATTAACGGTTAAAATTAAAATATTGAAATATATATTTTGCATATTTATTTAAAACAAAATCAACTATAAAAATCAAAATTCATGATCTATAGAGTTTACAAATTTCTACATTAAAAAATCTGTACAAAATATAAAAATAAATATATTTTATTGAATACAAACATACATAAATATGTTTTAATATTTCTACATTTTAAAATAAATATAACTACATAAATCTTGGGAGAATGTAAAACATATATATTTTGATGTAGGAGCCTAATTTGGCACAAACACTTCCTAACTTAACCATTTTCTACTTTGAGAGGTAGAAAATGACGAAGACAAAAAAGAAGATAAAAAGAACTTTTTAAGGAATCTAAATTGGATTATGTTACAATTTATATTAGATATCAAAATATTAGTGGCACTATCTTATTTCCAAATCATGTTTAGAAGCACATATACTTTAACTTTTCTGATATTCTTGGAGCTTATTTGTTAGAGAACATTTAAAGAATACTAATTGTTAACGAAACCCAAAGGTTACATCGAAATTATTCTATGGGAAATATGTGTGTTAGTTAATTTAAATAAATTAAAATTCTCAGTTTATAAAAATCACATAAATAATTCTAAGTTTGGTATATTTTAAAATCAATTTCATGACACAAGAGTTCTAGTATTTATCTGTTTGGAATCGAAGAGTATTGTGTAATAATGAACATGAAATATGAAAATGCTTCAGATTTACAATAACATACACACATGCATCAAACCATTCGTAATAATTATTAATTAGGTAATTTAATTATTAGATTACTTATACTGTTAACGAAACGCAAAGGTTTCATCGAAATTCTTCTATGGGAAATATGTGTGTCGGTTAATTTAAATAAATTAATTAAAATTCTCAGTTTATAGAAAAATAAATTAATGTAATTTTTTTTCTCTTGAGGTGAATGAAATTTTCTCAAAAGTCATGCTTTTATCAATTTTATTTTTCAAATGAATTTTTTATTTAAAAATATTTTTTTTGTTTTTTATCATAAATAATGCGAATGCCGATTAGTTTTCCAATATGGTGATAAATTAAATACTAAATATTGAAGTTGTAAATGTATTTGTAAAATATGATTTAAAATTTGACAACATTTAAAACAAAAAAAATATTATTAATTGTTTCATAAATTTAAATATTTATTTAAAAGTTTATAGTTAACAAAAAATCAAAATGTTTAGAAAAATTGATACTAGCCTTTGTTTTAAAATGTGAAAGCATTGTCTAAATTTAAATTTAAATAATAACTTTAAATTATAAAATTATTACTCGATAAATCTTAGCTTTTTCATTCTAAAAATAAAAGTATAGTTTATTGAGCACACAAAAATTTATAAAATAAATTTCAATGAAATTTTAACTTTGTATTTTGTACGCAATTTTATTAAAATATAAATTTACAAAATCGAACATAATTTTTTAGTTTTGAAGAACTAAATGTCTTTGGTTTTGTTTAAATCAGCATAAAAATCGAATAAATTCAAATATAATGACAATTTACATTACAAAACAAACAATTTCAAAATAGTGAAACAGAAAAAAAAGATAAAGAACAAAAAACATTCATGAAAGTGAAAGGAAATAGAAATGCAAAATTAAAATCATTTACCTTTTTCTTCATCTTTGATCTGTTTTCATGTACAATTTAATTTTGCATTAGACTTTATCTCAAAGTACGTGAAAAAGTCAGGTCCGAAAATTTGTGTTGACAATAAAATATTAACTTAATGAAAACTATAAAATAAGAATTTCCATTTATTCACTATAGTTCGAAGTAGAAAAGTTGTTTGTCAATAGAACATTTTAGACTTAAGATGGGTCTTGTTCATTCATTATAGGGTGTTTATTACAATAAGAAAAATCCTTTTAAGGCTCAATATTTTCAGTTACTAACAACTGTGGAAAAAACTCACATAATTATCTAAAAATTAGTGGTTTATTAATGAAAAGCAGACAATATATATATATATATATATATATATATATATATATATATATATATATATATATATATATATATAGCACATGCATCATTGGGATAAATAATAAGCAAATACATGATCCGAGGACCCAGACAATCAAGATAATCAATCAAACATAAAAGAATTTAGACGAAACAATCTAAGAAATATCTATGAAAAATCTAAGAATTATAAAAAATACATACTCTATTGATACGACTCATTGCATTCTAAATAGGTAAATTTTTAAAATTAATACAATTAAAACAATTTTTAAACAAAATTGCAATTTATAATTATTTTTTCTATTATAATAAAAAATAAAATTTAAATAATGCATAATTAAAAGAAAATATAATCTTTAATTTACAAACAAAGAACTGAAAGATTTAAAATTTTTGAAATGTTTTTATTTTATTTATATATTCTCTATATTAATTTAAACTTGCTCAAAACGTATTTTATTTGTTTCTTGTGGGGATACAATTGTAGTTACAATGCTGAAGGTAAAATTTAAAATAAATTATTTCGAGGATAAATTATTCATATAATAAATTTTAATTAAGTAAACAGACGGCACGGATCATGCGGTACTATGCCATATTCGAGTTGTTTGTTCATCACTGAAAACTGTCCGAGAAAGTGCGCCACATTAGACATGTAACGCTTTTAACATTTTCGCAATTAAATTTTATTAAATCTTTTAAAATTTTCCCAAGTTTTCACAAATGTGGTATCAAATCATTTGTAGTACAAAAAATATTGTGTTTAATTAATTTATTTTCACCTTTCCAATTTTCTTCGAGAAACTTTCTTACATATGTTGAATTAGATTGAAAAACCCTTTTAAAACATATGAACTTATTCTTCAAAAATCTGTAAATTGTTATTGTTGACACGTTGCAATTAATTGTGGATAGATTTTCCTTCATTTGTTTCAAAGTATCCAAATAATTGTTATATTAAAAATTCAAGTAGATTTTTCTGATATCTCCATTTGCCTCTTTTTTACCATTGTAAGGATTATTGGTTTTTCCCGTTTTGACACTATTCTTCGGATAATGATGCTTTTGAAGCCCATTTGCTGATCAAATAAATAAAGGTCTTCACCGTGTTCCATATCTTTTACTAACATTATTTTATCAAGTTTGTCTTCAACGCATTCTGAGGGTTGACGCAAAATTGAATTTCCTGAGTTTCTAAAAACCGATTTAGCTTCTTTTTGAAAATGTTAATATTAAGTTACATTTCTCATTCCTCCTCGTCAACAAAAGGTGAGGTTGATTGAGAGGAAACTTTGAAAACGTCTTCAAAAACTTTTAAAATTAAAATAAAATTTTACATAATAAATGATTATAGTTCATAATTTTTGTTCTTCGGTGTATATTTTTTATTATCGAGTTTTGTGTGCAATGTGTGTATGTTTCTATTTTTTTTTCTTACTAAAAATATTTTTCTGATTTTCTATGGTAAATTCACTTAATTTATGCAGGTCACTCATAAATTGTGTTTTAATTAAAAGTAGACATATATTTTTTCCATATAAAAATTAAATATTTTTTAGTAGATTAATTTGTGGGATAATTGATTGTAATTATTCGAATAAATTACATCACCACACAGGTAAGCAAGTATGTACTATAATATAGGTTTATTGATTTTTTCAAATGTTATTATAGAGTTTCTAATTCATTTGAAAGAGATGTAGACTTGTGTAGTAAACTACACAATATATTGGGATGTTTGTGCAGAAGAAAATTTATATTTTTATTTATATATATTAACATTTCTTGTTTCTGTAGTGACATTTTTTTAAATGAGTATAAAGGGGTTCGGCTCTTGCATAAACTTGTTTATGTGTCATTTTTATATATTACATTGCATAGGTCGGTGGCTTATTGTAAACATTGACAGCGTAAAATAATGTAAGTAAACATATTTATAATATCATAAATATATAACTCCATTGCATTAAATGCAGAAAAGCTTGAGGAAATTAAAATAAATCATTAATTTTACTTGAAGAGAATGAGTATTTTCATCGCATGTAATGCTTTTTGTATACGGCTCTACCTAAGAAAATATTGTAATAAATATAATAAAAAAGTGTAAGGTCAATTTTCAAACGGCTAATATGGGTAACTCCCATATTAATTGAACATATTAATCCGAATTTCCTAATATTAAACAATTTTTTATTTTTAAAAAAATTATAAACATTAAATTTATTTATTTCAAGCATTAAAATGCAAAAAATTTACTCTGAATTATAAATTTAATGCAATAAATAAATTTTAAAAAATATTATAAAATAATAAGCAAATAGTTGAATTTAACTTTACTAATAAATTAAAATAAATTTTTATTAGCTAAACAAATTAAATTTTATTATTTTGCAATTTATTTTAATTTATATCTCAAAATAATTTACAACATTTTCGTAATTTGTTTAAAACGTAAACCTTCTTGTAAGTTGTAAATGTCTGACCCGATCGGCGATTGATCAGTTAATATATTTATTGTAAGGCATTAAATACGAAATTTGGAAAGAGTACAAAGTATTCATGTAAAAAATTAAGAAGCTATATTGCAAAAGAAACAAACAAAATATTTTTGGAAAAAAAATGTAATGTTCGAAAATAAATGATGTTTTCTGCATTTCAAATGGATTGGAACTGCAATGATAAAAGTGAAAGATTATTGGGATAAATTATTGATAAAAAATAATGTCAACAATAATTCAAACGATGAAGACTCAAAACTTCAGCATTTTTCAGTTCATTAAAACACAAAAATTGAGTAAATAGGATAAATTGAGGAAAATTGAAATAGGTATATATTATTGATATTTTGTACTCAATTGATTTTATTAAATATAAAATATTATATGTTTTTTGTTATTTTATATATCGTATATTTTTTGTTTGAATATTTTTAAAAATTGGCTAAAATAAAATCAAAAACGCAAGAGTAAAAATATTAAAAATTTATTTTAAAAATATATTTTAACGTTTTTAAAAGTTTCTATTTACATCTTTATTCTAAATTTGGTAATGACAATAAATTTAGAAAACTTATAACATACTTCCAAAATAACAAAAGAATTAAAAGACTCCATACGACTCAAAAAAGTTTAATTTTGTATATATTACGCAATTACACACAGATGCGATCGATGCAAAATAATGACTGAAAAAAATGCATGAATTTTACCGAGCAAACAAATGTATGCATTTCAAGTAACAGATGAAACGTGTATCAGATCTCGCTTTTCGACATAAAAAATAAAAAGATCAATAGTTTTGCATTGAATTGTATGCATTGGATTTTTGAGATACCTTATACACATTCATTATTACGCAATTACAATTTTATAAATTTTGTAATAAAAAAAATGAATTTCACTCATTTTTTTACAACTCCTACCCCGCCTCCAATTCCGGACAAAACACCGTGACTCCAACTCCACAGCCCGGGATTAAACTTAGATAAATTTAACGTCACACTGATTTTTTGATTTTACGAAATTAAATGTGAGAAGCTAATAAAAAATTATAATTACAAATTTATTTGGTTTGAATATAGATTTTAATTGATAAAATTATGTTATGTATTGTGAGTAAAAAATTAAATTAATTTAAAAATACATAAAAAAATTATACCTTTAAAGAATTTCTAATTTTGTAATCTTCTAAAGAATTTATTTCCTAAATAAATATCACACTAATTTTCTGATTTTACGAAATTAAATACGAGAAGTTGATGAAAAAAAATTATTTTGTTTGAATAAAGATTTTAATTGATAACATTATGTTATGTATTTTAAAATATCAAAAAAATAAAAATTAATAAATTATACTTGTGAAGAATTTTTACTATTGTCGTTTAGTAATGAACTTGGAGTCTAAATAAGTATAATAAATAAAATATAAATAAATAAAATAAATATTTTTTCTATTATGGAAATTATTTAAAATTAAAAAAAATAGTTTCGAGACAAAAATAGACTTACTGTTTTTTAATAAATTCATAAAAATTTCTGTTTCATTTTTAATGTATTTTTGTTTAGTATGTAAGAGCTGTCCATTCGAACACCGCTTTCGGCCAAATCAGCCAGAATAATGTCATTGGCATTTCAAAACACAGGCAAAATGAGCGTGTTTCGGTGACTTGTTGATCCCCTTATCTTTTTATAACAGACCTCTCAAGGCAGTTTAAACTATTCATATTCCTATTTAGACTGTGGGGTATATAATGACAATGATGTATCATCTATGATAATATTATATAAAAAACGCTTTCTAATATCGTCCAAAATATTAAGATTCTCTTCGCACTTTAACTGTTGATTTGGTACTAAGTGAGAGCATAATTTTCTTATTCCACTTTCAATGAATAATGGACAAATAGTGCGTTTAATCACATTAAAGCCCATTATTAGCTTTCTGGTTGTAATTTTCCTCTCAGTCCTTAAAATTTCTTTCAAGTCTTTCTTTTTTCTCTGTTGTTACACAAGGCGTTCCTGGCTTTTTCTCGTCATAAACTTAGGTTCTACTACCCTGGAAGTTGGAAAATATATAAAGAAGATTTTAAATAAAAAAAACTTTTAAATAAAAAACCCTTTTAAAATAATTTGTCTTTTAATGTAATTCAAGTTTTATATAAAATATTACCCCTGTACTTGGAGTTGATTTCTTTGTGAATTTTATGTCAGATTTTATCTGAATTGAATTTTTTACAAATTAATGATTTATAACCAATCACAAAAATCACCAAAGTCAGAGGGTATTTCAAAAATTTGGAATTCTAAATTAATAATAATTATTATAAATTAATAATAATTATATAATAAAATAAATTATAGACTTTAAAAATTTAAATTCAGTTTTGCTAACTTTTGGTTGATGAAAAAAATATTGAAATATTATATTTCTTTATATAATTAGTATTTATTATTAATTTTATTGCACTCACACTTTCACTGCCCTTGAATCCATACATGATTCATTAGACATAGATACCTATATTAAATGTGTTAACAGGCAGGTTCTTTCAAAATATCTTTCCATTATTTATTCATCCGTGAAATCCACCAATTTTCTTATTTACCTTTACTATTTATTTTTCAATATTCTTTTATAAAAATATTTTTTTTTCATTATTTCTTTATTTGTTAGTTTTCGACAGTGAAATGCATAAAGAATTATTCTCTTCACACTTTTTTGCTCACAAAGTAAATAAGAATAGAGTTAAGAGTAGAACTCAAAACATTTATACTTACTTCTGTAGAAAGGTATCCTGCGGATTGTTTTGTCTAAATAAATAAATAAATAAATATACATGTGTATGTGTTTGTACATATATTTCATTAAAAATCTGTTTGCCCAAGCTTTAAAAAATTGTTACCAAAATCATCAATTTCGTTTTTAATTTTTATTAAATTTCACTGATTTTATAAACCATATAAATATTTGATTTTTTTTTTAAATTATAAAAGAATTGATAAGTTAAAACAAATAATTCGAGAATTTTATTTAAATTCAGATATTTAAAAAATTTAATTTCAAAAAAATATTATTTCCTTTACTGTTGTCATATCTAATTTAATTTTTATAAAAAAATAAATTACCTCCGTTCTTCGAACACATCTTTGTAAAAATTTT